>CM064573.1:7836718-7846718 GCA_032716605.1 Paralithodes platypus
CGTATATCAAGATTTTCGTCTGCATAATTTCCTCGTAAATATTGGGCCTGCGCAAAAATACGAAGATTATAATGTTAGTGTTTAGGGAGAGATCTTGCATGCATGCAACACACACCCGACAACATTTCCATCTGTACTAATTTGACTAATGTCAAGTTTAGTATTATATGTAAAGCTATGGCAGATTAAAGATACACAACTAACTTATCCTTTTTATTATAATTTTTTTTTCTTGTTTGCATTGCTTGGTTTTAAGTTTATAAATGACTTCCAACCATTAATACAAGTAACTCTGGGTCAGTTGAATATCTTGCCGACTGTACATATTACACATCCATATATACAACAAACACATACAAGACAACAGTGTAATGTCATTGACTATCAAATTCGTATATACCCATGTAAGATATAGTTTAAAATACTTTGTCTTATAGTAATATATGCTCACTATCATAGGGTTCAGTCATATCCTCTTCATTGATTACAATGCACACAGTTCACACAGGGATACCAACATGAATGAATCGTATGGAGACAGACCAATGACAGACTGACTGTGTGGGTGGAAAGGTTGGCTTGGATGATAGTGGCTTAAATGTCACAATCAATATACCGTTATCTATCTTTGCACATTCCTTGATGATTGTGTGTGTGTGTGTGTGTGTGTGTGTGTGTGTGTGTGTGTGTGTGTGTGTGTGTGTGTGTGTGTGTGTGTGTGTGTGTGTGTGTGTGTGTATGTGTGTGGTGTTTGTTTGTGTATGTGTGTGTGTGTGTGTGTGTGTGTTGTGTGTGTGTGTGTGTGTGTGTGTGTGTGTGTGTGTGTGTGTGTGTGTGTGTGTGTGTGTGTGTGTGTGTGTGTGTGTGTGTGTGTGTGTGTGTGTGTGTGTGTGTGTGTGTGTGTGTGTGTGTGTGTGTGTGTTGTGTGTGTGTGTGTGTGTGTGTGTGTGTGTGTGTGTGTGTGTGTGTGTGTGTGTGTGTGTGTGTGTGTGTGTGTGTGTGTGTGTGTGTGTGTGTGTGTGTGTGTGTGATACAAGTATTGGAAAAGGGAGGTACCAAGAGCAAGAAGCCAAGGTCACGGCCTCTATGATAATGCACAGTTAAACACGATTAATTTCGATGTGCTTTATTTATTTGCGTTATATCAACTACGTCAATACCCTAAATAAGCTAAGGGGAGATCCTCTTCTCTGAAATTCCTCTCCAATTCCTCACCTGGCTAAAATTCCTTCCCTAAGATTTAAAATCCCCCCCCCCCCCCTGGGAGCCAAGGGCGTCCCGTTTGAGAATCATGATACTTATATATATACTGTATATATATATATATATATTTGTTTGTTTATAATTAAAATGTTATAGTACATAGTGATCTCAAACTTACCGTTGGTTACATTTTTGTGTAGTGCTTGATTGATGAATATTTATAAAAAACACAAACAAACCTAGTGCCCCTTCCCACTCTTTGGCTCCCACTATTCATCCCTCGGAATATTTTAATGAGTATTTTTCTGTTTCTTTCATGTTCACATTTCGAAGTGGTTCTCCCTCTTTTAACTTGGCACTAATCTCTTTCTCTATCTCTCTCTCTCTCTTTGTCTACATCACTAGCAACAACTGCCTTAACCACTTTCAGCATCACATTTCACCGTCCCTGTCACGAACACCATCACCTGACCGATAATACAATTAGTTGACACACTCCATCAAGTTACTAGAAATAAACTTTGACTGAACACATGGTGCTACATGGTATTCAAAACAAACCAAACATTTTCATTGTTTATCCCTGACTGTTTTTGTGTGTCATCTCCGTTCCAATATTTGATCTGTGTATGGCGCCAAGCTATGTGACCACGATTCAGAGCGGTTGATAGTGGATGGGATTTGGGTACCAATTTAAGCTATCACTTTGAGGCTCCTTGGTGGTATTGTTGTTTTGGTGCTGAATGGCTATGCTACTGACCCGGGTTTGTGTGTCGGCCAGGTCATATCTCAAACACGTTAATGCATAGTTTAACATTTATCTGCTCTTCCTATCCCCATCTCAATGTTAACTCTTTATCAGGTTCTGTGTACTTCTTCCCTATCCTTGTTAATTATGTTTTGTGTTCACTATTGGTCTTATTTTATGACATCTGATGTTTGTGATCTGTATTCCTTACTGCTCTTTTATTATGTGTCATTTTACATTTTGTATTTGTGTTGTCCTCCATCTGATCGTGTATTGTATTGATCTGTACTCTTTAGTTGCAAGCTCTAGCTTTTCAGTATTGTTTACGGCTCTAAGCACATCATCTTTAACAATGTAATATACTGCCTCATAAATTACCGATTTATGTCGCTATTCACCTTTCGCTTTTGTTCTTGTCTGGTGGTTAATATATATTTAGAGGAAAACAACAAAATATTTCCTATCTGTATAATACGCAGGAAAACTCTCAATAATAATTGTTTGGATATATAAAACACCGATCTTGTAATAATGCCATTTGCCAAGTAAGTATTATCCACACATAGTCAGGTAAATGGCAATGCCTAATAACGTAAGACCACACAACTAAATATTAGACTTCACCGCTGAAAACCTTATTATATAAATTTATTATTTTGGAAATACATTATCAGTAGGATTAGGAAGCTGTAGCTTAGACGATGACTAGAGTATAAAATGAGGAAATTTATTGTGACAAATAAGTACATTATTTGTTGTGCTCGCCTTTATCAGAACTCATCGAGAGCTCACTGGTCCTCCCCATATTGACAAACAAATCTTTTAAGCCTCCTTCACGTTCCTCAAACTTTTCCGTTTGTCTTTTCTTTACTCGATTTCTTCCCTTCATCACAAACCGAACATATTTTGGTTTCGTCTTTAATTATTAGTTTGTTTATTTCACCCCATATCCTTTAATATTTATCTATGTTAATTATCATATAGGCCTATGTTTCACTTATTTTTTAATTTCGATCATATATTGGGCCTCGTCCATATTTCTATACCTATATTATTGTGGCATTTTCTTGCAGCTCTTTTTCGTATCTCTCTCACTACTGTTGACCTCACTCGAAGATTAGTTCCATTTAGTTAACCCTTTATCTTATCGAAAGTATCTGCAGTCAGCGAAAACCAACTATAATCATTATATCATTATTGTCATTTGACATCAAGGAAGAAGGGATAGGCTACATAAGAACGTAGATCAAGCTTGAGGATAATTATATATAGAGGAAAGCCTGTTCTAAATCAGTAATTAGGCATTTATTAATATTCTACTTCATATAATGAACGAAGATTTCGGTTACTTAAGGTACTGTTAAATTGCAATCTAAAGAATGATACATAGCTAAGCTATAGTAAACTACATTAGTATGCATTAAATTACCATCAGAAGATGCTCGTCAACGTATGTTGAAATGCAAATTTTTTATAGTTGGATCTCATTTAAAAGAGACATGCAAGGTTAATGTATGATAGCAGCAAGGATAAATGTCAGTGGAGAGTGGAGAAAGGCAGGGGAACCAAAAGTTCTACAGTACTAAGACATTTATAACGTAAGTGAAGGAGGGAAGGGAACAAAGTGGTTCACGGGTGAGAAGGAGAGACATGAACACATTAAGGTGAGTAAAGATAGAGTCGGTGCGGGTTGTTTGATGTTCGTTCACAGGGTAAGGCAGAATAACAAGAACTCGGTTATTTTCCGTTTGTGTAAGATGGTTGACTGGAAAAAATATCTGAGACATTTCGGTAAATAAGAAATATATACAATAAATAACTATGATGCATAGCTAACTGGATCAGGCTGGTATTATTGAAATTTCAACCATTTTATTCATCCGACATATATCTATCTTTCTATATACTCTGCCCAATCCCCACTTTTCCTTTTTTTGGGGGAGGGAGGGGGGAGGGGGGCGACTTGAGACAGAGCTAGAATAGGGACAACACAACATAAGACAATGAACACACAATCACAAAATACAAATTCACACACATCTAGGTCATCCGGGAAAAGACCCAGAGACCAGGGTCACCAAGGTCCCTCCAGCACTCCCCCGGCCCCTGACCACCTGGAGAGGTTCTGATCTCGGCAGGCAGACATGCAGCAGAGCGAAACCACAAGCCCGCCCACCATCCGAAATAAGTTTATTTAATAGTCTATAACATGATGTAGCTAGTAATGTGTGTGCTAGAGTGAATTAAAATGAGAGCGAAAGAAGGTGCATGTCTGTTTGTAAGTAACAAGTGGAAGGAGCGTGTAAGGGACTATGGTTCTGTTGGTGCAAGGATTGTGTGGGTAATAATGAAAGTGGGAATACAAACGTGGGTGGTTGTGTGTGTGTAAGCTCCGACAGAGGATACACCTGAAAGAGAAAAAGAGGGAGTTCTGGGTGAATGTTTAGGCGTGACTGGATAAGTTTGGGAACAGTGAAAGAATATATCTGATTGGGGATGTGAATGGGAAGGAGGTTGATAGTAAAGTAGATGGGGTGGTGGGAGGGTCAATACTTTATCAACATTCAATCATGTTCTGGTACCAAAATGTTACCACCATCATTATACCAGCCATACTGTATATACTCAACAAATGCCACAAACAAACACTCACACGTACACACAGGCGGTGATGAATGTCCAACTCATGTGACTTATTGACATTAGTCAATTATCACATTATCAACGAGTGATGGCCAGAATTATAATGATAATTTCCTATAAAACATGACGATTTTTTGTTCCCAAACAAAAATGTAAATTTAACAAAAAATAGGAAATATAAAATGCTCTGCATTTTTACAGGTGTAATTGGCAGCTGTCAGCCATGCAAAATGTTCTATTCGAGAATTAGCATTTAAATTATTTTTTAATTTAAAGCTTTGATGCATTCAATTAGGAGTTTGAAATTTTCCACGCGTGAATTCTGACCGATTATAGCAAGAGGGATATGGAAGAGGTATGATATTAGGAATGATTTGTGCCTCCAATGCAGTATATGTATGGGTTTCTCAGTGGTTGTAAATTACATTACCAATTTATTATACACACACACACACACACACACACACACACGCACGCACGCGCGCGCGCGCAGCGCACACACACACACACACACACACACACACACACACACACACACACACACACACACACACACACACACACACACACACACACACACACACACACACACACACACACGGTCACGGTCACGGTGGCCGAGCGCGCTTAGTACTCTGTATTGGGAGCGCTAGCTCTGGTGTCGGGGGTTCAATCCCACGCGCCGGCAGGGGAAGTTCTCTCAAAAACTTTCCCTGGCCGTGAAGGCAAGATCTGGGCGGATCGTCTCGGGGGACCCACAAAGTCTCCTGCCCACGTCCTACTCCCTTGGGAGTATGTAGGCGCTCTCGTTAGCTGCCAGGATCAGTCTGTTGATCCATTAGGATAAGATCTAGGTTAAGTCTGTGTATTTTCAGCCCCATTGGCTGCCGGCTTGAAATAAACCGATTATTATTATTATTATTACACACACACATAATATAATATTTAGTGGCATTAAGTTGGGTGAGGGCTGGTCCTATCCAGAGTGAGGTTTGGCATCCTCTGCCCAACCTTAGCTGTTTATGTCTGTCTCTTTTACTGTCCTACTTTTCCTGGAGGCAGGTGTCTAGGAATCCTCCTCCCCTTGTAAAATTCACCTACTAGACGAGACAGATAAATGGGCGAGGAAACGCAAAAGTGGTCCCGGACCCTAAGAATTGGAACTTTAATTTTGTTTATGTTCGGGCTCCGTCTCGAGTCGTCCACCCCCAGCTATGGGGTATGTGCCTGAGTATATACATACACAGATACATACATTTTGTTGTATCATATTTGATAAATCTAGGGAGGATAAAGATTGTCTCTTTTTATATATGCCTGGGAAGTACATAACAAATAGTGCACATTTGAATTAAATATAGTAATAGGGTAAATAACAGAAGATCAATACTTTATCAGGTTCAGGTTTAATATCAACACGCAAAAGTAGTAGAATGAATATCCTTGTACTCATAATGCTACTAGAGGAGAGTGATGGAGTTAGGAGCAATAATGAGAGTTGATGGTGTTTTGCATTGCTTACAATATCCTATAATC
Source organism: Paralithodes platypus (assembly GCA_032716605.1). Classification (NCBI taxonomy): domain Eukaryota; kingdom Metazoa; phylum Arthropoda; class Malacostraca; order Decapoda; family Lithodidae; genus Paralithodes; species Paralithodes platypus. Next base: position 7,842,849 of record CM064573.1, read on the forward strand.
GGCTTGTTAGTATCTTTATTTACTTGCCAATACGAACACTATAATAATGTATCGTTGATTATTTAATATTGTTTGATATCAATTGCATTGTACTGCTGTCAATGATTAAATATACAATAAAACATACCACCATAAATATAAAGTCCACAAACTCCCAAAATACCGGACTACCATTACCTGACCACAACCAACACTGGTCAACAACATCAACATGCCATCAATCATCACAAGTGTCACGGTGTTTAGTTGGACTGATTGTTTTAGAGAGAGAGGTAGGCAGGCAGGCCGAGGCGGATCAGATATTATTTTTGTTAATAGTCTTACTTAACCCAGGGAAACCCCACTTACCATATATTCTTTTATTCATATTGTCACCAACCCACCAACCCACCAATTTAATACAATTATAAAAGACAAAATTTCTAGGGATTATAAAATCAGGTAAATGTGACCGTAAAGATGAAGAGAGAAAGATCGAAGGGAGGGTGAGCAGGTTCATGGGTGGAATAATTCATGTTATTAATGGGAGGGAAGCAGGGGAGAAGGAGAGAACACAGAGGGATAGTTATGAAGAGAAGCTAGAACAAGAGTGAAGGAAGGGGAACGAGAAGAGTGTTGATACAGAACAGCCACACGAAACCAGTAACAAACGTAAGAGAACAACAGAGTAAAGGCGATAGAAACACATAAATATGAGACTCGTGAAAGAGAACGAGGGTAACCGACCGAGGAAGATAAAGATAAACAAGACTGAGGAGATTATCTGAACAGCGGAGAGAGGAGATGAAAGGAGAGACATGCGAAACAGAGTTGATTTTTTGTAATATCATTATCTTTAAAGGTAATATGTGGAAGATATAACCTATAACAGAAGACATAATTATGATATAAAGATGGTTATTAAGAAACAATATATTGTTCACATGGAAAGTGACCGACCATAAGTTTGTTGTTGTACATTACTATCCCTCCAGCTGTTGGTTTACTACAACCTTCACCCTCCCTATGGTTGTTAGTGAACGACCTTATAGGCAGTACACTACCATAATGTGTGTTGTTGTTGTACAGTACTATCCCTCCAGCTGTTGGTTTACTACAACCTTCACCCTCCCTATGGTTGTTAGTGAACGACCTTATAGGCAGTACACTACCATAATGTTTGTTGTTGTTGTACATTACTATTACCCCCAGCTGTTGGTTTACTAAATACTTGATCACCCTTCCTCACCCTAGTTCAATATCAACCACTTCCTCCACACACTACGGTACTTCAAAAGGCGAACATCTGCACTCAACCAGATACCATTTTGTTGGTACAATAACATTATGGGAAGGTTGGAGGAAGAGGGTGGCACGAGAGAGAGAGAGAGAGAGAGAGAGAGAGAGAGAGAGAGAGAGAGAGAGAGAGAGAGAGAGAGAGAGAGAGAGAGAGAGAGAGAGAGAGAGAGAGAGAGAGAGAGAGAGAGAGAGAGAGAGAGAGAGAGAGAGTGTGTGTGAGATTATAGTCTCACCTGTAGGTAGTACAGAATGTACTATTAACCCCAGGTCTACAAATAGTATCGCAGTGTGAATTAAGTCAGGTGCCACTGTCGTGCCCTACCATTTGAGTCATCGGTAGTAATGTGAGGAGAGGGGTGGGAGTGGTATTTGATGGTAGGTTTCAGATCTACATTATCATGTTCAGGCAATAACCAGTCATGTACCCAGTCATCAAAGTTCAAGTTACTTCACTAATCAGTTTACTGATTCTTTCAATTATTATTTTCTACTGCTTAGTCGTCTTTCAATTCGATTTGTGTACTCTTTGTATACATATTACTTTATAATATATATATATATATATATACAGTATATATATACTGCATATATGTATACAGTATATGTATATATTTTTTTGTACATGCCATTCCTTCACGTGTCTCTCTCTCTCTCTCTCTCTCTCTCTCTCTCTCTCTCTCTCTCTCTCTCTCTCTCTCTCTCTCTCTCTCTCTCTCTCTCTCTTGTTGACATGGGAGTAGTTGTGATACGCAGTTAGTTAAATGGGAGACAAGCAGGAGAGAGAGAGAGAGAGAGAGAGAGAGAGGGGGGGGGGGGGGGGGCTCTTACGATCAGATGTTCTGACCCCCTTCCATCTATATAATATTTACGGTTGTCTGTCTGTCTGTTCTTTATAGGCGGCCGCAGTTTTGGACCTGGGGAGCTGAAACTTTGCATGTGGGTGTCAATTGACCTGGGTCAGGTCATAGAGGGGTCCCCAGGGTGAAAGGAACGGAGAAAATGGGCGCGAAATCGGAAAAAGGGCCGGTTGGGGAAGAAGGAGGCCTCCGATCGAAAAGTTGTATGGAACGAAAGTTGTTCGCAGCCCTCCAAAATGGGGGTACGGATGAGGTCAGATCCAAAATCGGAGGTCATTTAGCGGCCGAAATCGAGGTCGCCGTTTAATGAGGCACAGGGAGGTCAAGGCCGGTGATTATGGTAGTATTGATGATGGTGATTATGGTAGTAGTAGTGGTGGTAGTAGTGATGGTGATTATGGTGATTACCCGGGCAACGCCGGGTACCCCTGCTAGTTATATATAAGTGAAACCCTGAAGCTGTAAAAGCGAAAATGTCCATTAAGGTTTTTATCTCAAGCTAATGAAAAGTCAGTGAGGAGGAGGGGAGGAATATTGTAGAGCAGGGGAGGAGGAGGGGAGGAATATTGTAGAGCAGGGGAGGAGGAGGGGAGGAATATTGTAGAGCAGGGGAGGAGGAGGGGAGGACAGTTGTAGAGCAGGGGGAGGAGGAGGGGGAGGACAGTTGTAGAGCAGGGGAGGAGGAGGGGAGGACAGTTGTAGAGCAGGGGAGGAGGAGGGGAGGACAGTTGTAGAGCAGGGGAGGAGGAGGGGAGGACAGTTGTAGAGCAGGGGAGGAGGAGGGGAGGACAGTTGTAGAGCAGGGGAGGAGGAGGGGAGGACAGTTGTAGAGCAGGGGAGGAGGAGGGGAGGACAGTTGTAGAGCAGGGGAGGAGGAGGGGAGGACAGTTGTAGAGCAGGGGAGGAGGAGGGGAGGACAGTTGTAGAGCAGGGGAGGAGGAGGGGAGGACAGTTGTAGAGCAGGGGAGGAGGAGGGAAGAAGGAAGTGGAGGGTAAAGAAGAACAACAACAAGAGGAAGAACAGAAGGTGATGCCAGATAAGGTAAACGTTAGAGAGACAGGAATATTAATGACAGTATTACGATAATTCAGAGAGTCTAGAGAACATAATGTAGGATAAAAAAAAGTGGAAATACTAAGATGAAAAGGATAAGAAGAGAACGAAAGTGAGATGAAAGAACTAGATTGATATAGAATGAGGAGTGATTAGAAAGAACAACCACTGGGTAAGCAAGATAATATATGAAAGCAAACTAGTGTACTCGTTAGGAGTAATATAAGCGCAAGTAGAAGAAAAGGGAACCCATATGCCTTATATATATATATATATATACTGTATATATATATATATATATATATATATATATATATATATATCACATATTGTGGTATCATGGATTAGTGTAAGTACCCTTACGCATACACATAAAGTGTTTACATTAATGGTTAAACACATGTTGCCCACGAGACAGTGAAGCTCTAGAAATGTTAGCATATTTATTTGCTGTTAAGTGTCTCAGACTTCATGACACAATAATATACGTGCATACCTTGTCCTGATATGGAGTGCAACTACTGTGTATATTACGTCATGCATGCCTTATCCTTTGTAGTTGATAGGTTAATCTTACACCACACAGCTCCCTACCTTAAATATACATTTGAATTTGGAGGATATGCGTTATTTTAGTTATTTAAATATGTAGTAAAACGATGACATGAGATGCTAGCCATC
>CM064573.1:7851718-7869143 GCA_032716605.1 Paralithodes platypus
ATACACAAAATTCGAGTTTGTGTATGTGTGTAAACGCGCGCACATGTGAGTTTCGGGTGTATGAGAATATGAGTACAAGTTAATACATAGTCATGAATTTGAATGTTTATAAGTTAGCATTTATGTGTGTTTATGTGAGTAGTGTAAGATTATGTAGGGGATAAATTGTGTATGTGAAAATTCATGTTTTGTGTGTGGTTTACAAAGTTAGTGAATGAGTTACTATCATAATGATGTTTATCATATTACATATTTACTTTCTTCATCTTACTTATGAGTGAAATAAATAACTCATGTCAATATAAACATAAGTACATAGGCCTACACAGTGCACACACACATAATGTGAGTTTCATACAGAAGTGCTTACTTATAAAAAGGTCCTTATAATATAAGTGGAGGGGCGAGGGTCCCGGAGCTTTATGGAACACAGGAAACCAGATCTGGGAGATAATACTAATGCAAAATAGAGATAAAGTGCATCATTGTACAAAAGATAGGGGACCCAACCTACAAACTGGAACACATCAATATTTGTATATTACAAAGTTCTAAACAGCATATATATATATATATATATATATATATATATATATATATATATATATATATATATATGTGTGTGTGTGTGTGTAAACAAAATTAAGGGTGGTTTCTCTGAATATCCTTTCTTCCCTAATGGAACTGTTGTGTGAAGTCCATTAAATATTCCTACCTGACTTCCTCTTAATATGGCCTCAAACCTTGGACAAACTCTCTCTGACACTATATACTCCCACACTATATATATATATATATATATATATATATATATATAATATATATATATATATATATATATATATATCTCTCTCTCTCTCTCCTCTCTCTCTCTCTCTCTCTCTCTCTCTCTCTCTCTCTCTCTCTCTCTCTCTCTCTCTCTCTCTCTCTCTCTCTCTCTCTCTCTCTCTCTCTCTCTCTCTCAATATTATTAATATATTAATTTTATATTAATATTAATATTCATATTAATTTTATCATATTGCTAACAACATTTTGTGTGATTTTCAGGAATTAATTGTATCACATTGCTAACATAATTTTTTTGTGATTTTCAGGCTTTAATTGTACCATTTTGCTAACATAAATTTGTGTGATTTTCAGGCATATTGTGATGATATCGTCATGGCGCCGCAACGAACCTGCACGAGTTGTTCCGGTAAATTTGGCCCTACCATGTTTGTTGATACTGATGTCCAAATTTGTAGATTTTGCCAGCTCCGAGAGAAGATTGCGGATTCTTGTGGGACTCCGTTTGGAAAGTTTCTGATTTTAGATGACTGACCGGCAAAAGATACGTGTGCACATCTGCCTGCTAGGAAGTTGGCCAGCCACCTTTTTGTGGTGTTGTGCATGTTTGTGTTGTAGATTTTGTGTGTTAGGTTGTGGTGGGGGATGGCATCGAAGGCTTTACTAATGTCGAGTGTGGCTAATAGTGATCTGTGTGGTGGTCTAGCTGAGTTGATGCCGTCAAAAGCTCTTTGTGTAAGGTCTGTGAGAAGAGTGTTTGTGGAGTGCAGTGGCCGAAAGCCATGTTGTGTTGGAGCTAGGGGTAGGTCAGGTGTAATTAGTTGTAATACTAGGCGTTCCATGACTTTGGAGGGGGAGCAAAGGAGTGTGATGGGGCGGTGCGAGGAGGGTAGCGTGGGGTCTTTGTTGAGTTTGGGGAATGTGATGATGATACCATGCTTCCAAATGTCTGGTATTGTGTTGTGTGAATAGCTGTAGTTTGATATGTTAGTGAGTGCTTGTATGCCTTGTGGTCCCAGGTGTCTGAGGTGTATGTTGCTTATGTTGTCTAGGCCACAGGCGGGTGAGTGCTTGAGATTGTTGATGATATGCTTTGTCTGGTGATTGGTGAAGGGTGTATAGTCAGGGTCTGTGGGGAATTGTCTCTTACGTCGGATGACACGTCGGTCGTCTTTGTGAGGTTTTAGGTGGCTGACATGTGAATGTTGTTGTGTTTGTTGTTAGAGATCAGAGCTGGCGGTGGATAAGACAGTTTTGATGTGTTGCTGTATTTTATGAGATATTGAGACATGTTGCTTTAATAATATGTGTTAAAACGATATTGCACTAACGTGATCGGCAATATTTTGGTGAGCACTCTAGCTTACTGGTTTAGGAACACATATCCATCCTGTACCTGCCAGTAAGGTTACAGACCAAGTATTCATGGTTAGATACCAAGTAATTGTTCTTCACCGCACTGGCTAAGTTCAGTTCCAGGAACCTAATACATAGTTTCATTGGAAATTTATATCCACGTCAATTAGTCACTCAGGTAGTCATAAGCTTAATGAGAAACTTAGAACAATACTATTAAGGAACACTCTTGCTGGTAACTAATGAAGTTTCAGTACATGACAAAGTCTAAAGCTTGAAAATAGTTACATCATTATTGTTTATCTTTATCCCTCTCGCTCTCTCTGAAGAACCAAACTTATATTAATTTGGAAAAAGGAAATTAAATTGGGAGTTGAGTATGGAACCGTGTTGTAACTAGATTTGGTTTTGTTTAAAGACTTAATGTCTTATTGTTTACTATAGATGCGTTTGTTCATTTATCTTTGGAAGATAATGAAATTAGATGTGACAAATTATATCCGCCTTTATTAAATCACTTTGTTCAGACTCCTACATGAGCTCATCTCGCTATCTTAAAACACATCTAACAAAATAACCTGTTTAATACAAAGTATACTCCTATAGACATTTTGATTGTGAATATTACAATACTAATCCTTTGGTTCTGTAGTATTATATGAAGGACAAAAACAGATATATATGTTTGGATTGATATAGTTAGCCATTTTATTTGAGGACTAATGCACGTAAGCTATATTAAACGGGTGTAGACAACAGTATTATTGTTCTTAAAGTCTGTGCAACATTAACTAATGTTTCTGTCTTCTTGCCAACAGGTAAGAAACACCAGAGGTACCCATCGTACTGCAGCCATGATGAGTATGTTTAGTTTATTGTGTATGCGCTCTCTCCCCTCCTCTCTCTCTCTCTCTCTCTCTCTCTCTCTCTCTCTCTCTCTCTCTCTCTCTCTCTCTCTCTCTCTCTCTCTCTCTCACTCACTCACTCACTCACTCACTCACTCACTCACTCACTCACTCACTCACTCACTCACTCACTCACTCACTCACTCACTCACTCACTCACTCTCTCTCTCTCTCTCTCTCTAAAATATTAGATGAAAGCTCACCTTTAAGAAGTTTTCCCTCGAAAAATTGTAAAAAGTTAGTTAGGGTAAGGTAAAGGATGTCAGACTGGCAGGTAGGAAGGTTGTCAGGGAGCCACAAATGTTGTTAGGTTGGGGGGTAAACACGTCAGGAAACACAAAAACAAATGTTGTCTAAAGAAATATGTTCAGTCAGTGAATCAGATATGTTGACTAATTGGTTGGGAAGAATGTTGTCAATAGTAAATATGTTGTGATAGGTATGAACAAAACATTATTTATATGCGAGATATCTCATCAGCCACGGAAGTAAGAAAGTTGCCTTGGTGAAAATTGTCGATACAGTTTGGGAATAAGATTATCAGACAGTGGTAATGTCTTTCCGTTGGATTCCGTCTCTCTCTCATAAATATATTATTTTAATGTTATCTCTGTAACTCCTTATGTTATTATAGATATTTTTGCTTAACTGCTGGTAGCCGTTAAAGCCATAGTAATATTATAGCCATATCTGAGGACAATGTTAAATTATTCGTATGGACCTTTCAGTCATGGTACCTCTCACGACAATGCTAACATATTTATAGTAGCTTTAAAACTATAACCCTCCAACGATGCTAACAATTTCATAGCAACCTATTGAGTATAGCATAACTCAATCCAGCTCAATAGTACGATCATTTGTTGTGCTCGTTCTCTCTCTCTCTCTCTCTCTCTCTCTCTCTCGCTCTCGCTCTCTCTCTCTCTCGCTCTCTCTCTCTCTCTCTCTCTCTCTCTCTCTCTCTCTCTCTCGCTCTCTCTCTCTCTCTCTCTCTCTCTCTCTCTCTCTCTCTCTCTCTCTCTCTCTCTCTCTCTCTCTCGTCTTAATCATGGAAGCATAGGAAATCGATATAACCCAGGATAATTTTACAGTTAAAATACCGTTACATATATTTCCGACCTGCTATGTTGTGTATAACTCCATCATTCCCACTGTTAACGTATCGAGTTTATACAGTAGTTCACAACAGGGATAATACATTGAGATGGCAATTGATTGTAGTACATTCGTATCACACACACACACACACGCCTTCAACATAATAAATATATATATATATATATATACACCCTGTTCGGAAATTCCACCGACAAAAAATACAGCATTATCACTGAAAAAAAAAAAAATCTTGTACTAAATAACGTGTTTCCATATCTTGTACCAATAATGAGTTAGAGAGCATTTCATTATAATAATAAATGTAGGCCTGACCGGGGACAGAAACTTGTCCACACGTCCGAACAATGTTCCCCACCATTCCTCGGGTTGGACTGAACACCTGATTCGGAAAATTATTGATGAAGCACTTGAAAACACTGAGTATTATGTGTATGTATATATATATATATATATATATATATATATATATATATATATATATATATATATATATATATATATATATATATATATATATGTGTGTGTGTGTGTGTGTGTGCTGTAAAACAATTATATTATATTATACCTGTGTTCGCAAATATGATTTTGATTTTTTTGGTCCATACATGCAGAAGCATAATCATAAATTGGCCAATACATTTTCTTTGATAAACATAGAACAAACAAAATATATAATACAATTAGTTCAAAGCTATATACTAACATTGTACCGGTATATAATTTGTTCGTAATGGATCATCAATTGTCACACGTATCATATAAAGCTGATTAGGCTTCAATACTAGATGGGTTTCACAGTTTGTTAATTCATTGTTGAAAGTATTTATAGGATTTTCGACTTGTTTTAAATATTATTTATTGTTTATATTTGTTTTGAGAGAGAGAGAGAGAGAGAGAAAGAAAGAAAGAAAGAAAGAGAGAGAGAGAGAGAGAGAGAGAGAGAGAGAGAGAGAGAGAGAGAGAGAGAGAGAGAGAGAGAGAGAGAGAGAGAGAGAGAGAGAGAGAGAGAGAGACGAAACACATTATAAACATATAAGCACATGTACACATATATTCAGACACAGGCAAACAAATATGTCAACACATTTACATTAGAGAGAAGAAAAATGTCTCATGAACTGCCAACAGCCTACTCCCTCCCTCCCTCCCCTCTCCTACCCACCACAATGTTCCTACACATTATGGTCAACCATTCAGGTAATGTCCGACAACATTCAGAGGTCACTCAAAAGTATATCGCATTTAAAATATATGTTGTTATTTCATACGTTCATTTTTTGGCGGAATTGCAACAACATATAGTTGTTGTTGTTCCCTAAGCTGCCTGGCCGAACAGCCCCGAGTCCCTGAGGAAGGCCATGGCCACGATCGGGCTTTCCCACAGAGCTCTCATTGAGTGTAGATTGTGTTGTTGGCGTAAGTGGTTGTGTGAAATGCAGTCTTCTATGATGTGTTTAATGGTATGGGGTGCTGTGTTACATCCCGGGCAGGCGTCGACAACGGAGTCATCCAGTCTCTTCCGATAGCTCAGGAGAGCTGGATGGTGTCCGCATCTCAGCCTGGCCAGGTGGACTCTGTCCTCGCGAGGAAGGGAGGATTCGGAAGGATGGATTTCGGGAGGTCGCGCATGCAGCTGCGTGTTGTCTGTGAGTGAGTGGATGGATCGGTGAGAGATATGAGTATGGATGTGCTTCTGGAAGTTGGTTCGGGGTGGGCAGGGAGGGAGATAGGACAATAATTGTGTGTGATACCGTGTGCTGGGTGTTGTTTTGATATTTCTTGGTGTTTACATATTAACCGACCTTATCCCTGACCGGTGACGTAAATCATGTGTGTGTGTTTCGCCAAGTATTTCGGGAATACGCATATGCATGTCAAGTTGGTTCCAGGAAACCAGGATTACCAACAGGCAGGAGAGAATAAACATAATATAATCTTTATGCAGTGCCAACCTGATCTCATGAGCGATATTGGTGACGGTATTGGTCCTGCATTGAGGACATACATATTACAGGTCGTTGGCTTGTATAAATGATTGGAAACATTAGTATAGAACAGTAGAATGATTGGAAACATTAGTATAGAACAGTAGAATGATTGGAAACATTAGTATAGAACAGTAGAATGATTGGAAACATTAGTATAGAACAGTAGAATGATTGGAAACATTAGTATAGAACAGTAGAATGATTGGAAACATTAGTATAGAACAGTATAATGATTGGAAACATTAGTATAGAACAGTAGAATGATTGGAAACATTAGTATAGAACAGTAGAATGATTGGAAACATTAGTATAGAACAGTAGAATGATTGGAAACATTAGTATAGAACAGTAGAATGATTGGAAACAGTATAGAACAGTAGAATGATTGGATACATTAGTATATAACAGTAGAATGATTGGAAACATTAGTATAGAACAGTAGAATGATTGGAAACATTAGTATAGAACAGTAGAATGATTGGAAACATTAGTATAGAACAGTAGAATGATTGGAAACATTAGTATAGAACAGTAGAATGATTGGAAACATTAGTATAGAACAGTAGAATGATTGGAAACATTAGTATAGAACAGTAGAATGATTGGAAACATGAGTATAGAACAGTAGAATGATTGGAAACATGAGTATAGAACAGTAGAATGATTGGAAACATTAGTATAGAACAGTAGAATGATTGGAAACATTAGTATAGAACAGTAGAATGATTGGAAACATTAGTATAGAACAGTAGAATGATTGGAAACATTAGTATAGAACAGTAGAATGATTGGAAACATTAGTATAGAACAGTAGAATGATTGGAAACATTAGTATAGAACAGTAGAATGATTGGAAACATTAGTATAGAACAGTAGAATGATTGGAAACATTAGTATAGAACAGTAGAATGAATGGAAACATTAGTATAGAACAGTAGAATGATTGGAAACATTAGTATAGAACAGTAGAATGATTGGAAACATTAGTATAGAACAGTAGAATGATTGGAAACATTAGTATAGAACAGTAGAATGATTGGAACATTAGTATAGAACAGTATAATGATTGGAAACATGAGTATAGAACAGTAGAATGATTGGAAACATGAGTATAGAACAGTAGAATGATTGGAAACATTAGTATAGAACAGTAGAATGATTGGAAACATTAGTATAGAACAGTAGAATGATTGGAAACATTAGTATAGAACAGTAGAATGATTGGAAACATTAGTATAGAACAGTAGAATGATTGGAAACATTAGTATAGAACAGTAGAATGATTGGAAACATTAGTATAGAACAGTAGAATGATTGGAAACATTAGTATAGAACAGTGAGAATGATTGGAAACATTAGTATAGAACAGTAGAATGATTGGAAACATTAGTATAGAACAGTAGAATGATTGGAAACATTAGTATAGAACAGTAGAATGATTGAAAACATTAGATTAGAACAGTAGAATGATTGGAAACATTAGTATAGAACAGTAGAATGATTGGAAACAGTATAGAACAGTAGAATGATTGGAAACATTAGTATAGAACAGTAGAATGATTGGAAACATTAGTATAGAACAGTAGAATGATTGGAAACATTAGTATAGAACAGTAGAATGATTGGAAACATTAGTATAGAACAGTAGAATGATTGGAACATTAGTATAGAACAGTAGAATGATTGGAAACATTAGTATAGAACAGTAGAATGATTGGAAACATTAGTATAGAACAGTAGAATGATTGGAAACATTAGTATAGAACAGTAGAATGATTGGAAACATTAGTATAGAACAGTAATGATTGGAAACATTAGTATAGAACAGTAGAATGATTGGAAACATTAGTATAGAACAGTAGAATGATTGGAAACATTAGTATAACAGTAGAATGATTGGAAACATTAGTATAGAACAGTAGAATGATTGGAAACATTAGTATAGCACAGTATAATGATTGGAAACATTAGTATAGAAACAGTTAGAATGATTGGAAACATTAGTATAGAACAGTAGAATGATTGGAAACATAGTATAGAACAGTAGAATGATTGGAAACATTAGTATAGAACAGTAGAATGATTGGAAACATTAGTATAGAACAGTAGAATGATTGGAAACATTAGTATAGAACAGTAGAATGATTGGAAACATTAGTATAGAACAGTAGAATGATTGGAAACATTAGTATAGAACAGTAGAATGATTGGAAACATTAGTATAGAACAGTAGAATGATTGGAAACATTAGTATAGAACAGTATAATGATTGGAAACATTAGTATAGAACAGTAGAATGATTGGACACATTAGTATAGAACAGTAGAATGATTGGAAACATTAGTATAGAACAGTAGAATGATTGGAAACATTAGTATAGAACAGTAGAATGATTGGAAACATTAGTATAGAACAGTAGAATGATTGGAAACATTAGTATAGAACAGTAGAATGATTGGAAACATTAGTATAGAACAGTAGAATGATTGGAAACATTAGTATAGAACAGTAGAATGATTGGAAACATTAGTATAACAGTAGAATGATTGGAAACATTAGTATAGAACAGTAGAATGATTGGAAACATTAGTATAGCACAGTAGAATGATTGGAAACATTGTATAGAACAGTAGAATGATTGGAAACATTAGTATAGAACAGTAGATGATTGGAACATTAGTATAGAACAGTAGAATGATTGGAAACATTAGTATAGAACAGTAGAATGATTGGAAAACATTAGTATAGAACAGTAGAATGATTGGAAAATTAGTATAGAACAGTAGAATGATTGGAAACCAGTATAGAACAGTAGAATGATTGGAAACATTAGTATAGAACAGTAGAATGATTGGAAACATTAGTATAGAACAGTAGAATGATTGGAAACATTAGTATAGAACAGTAGAATGATTGGAAACATTAGTATAGAACAGTAGAATGATTGGAAACATTAGTATAGAACAGTAGAATGATTGGAAACATTAGTATAGAACAGTAGAATGATTGGAAACATTAGTATAGAACAGTAGAATGATTGGAAACATTAGTATAGAACAGTAGAATGATTGGAAACATTAGTATAGAACAGTAGAATGATTGGAAACATTAGTATAGAACAGTAGAATGATTGGAAACATTAGTATAGAACAGTAGAATGATTGGAAACATTAGTATAGAACAGTAGAATGATTGGAAACATTAGTATAGAACAGTAGAATGATTGGAAACATTAGTATAGAACAGTAGAATGATTGGAAACATTAGTATAGAACAGTAGAATGATTGGAAACATTAGTATAGAACAGTAGAATGATTGGAAACATTAGTATAGAACAGTAGAATGATTGGAAACATTAGTATAGAACAGTAGAATGATTGGAAACATTAGTATAGAACAGTAGAATGATTGGAAACATTAGTATAGAACAGTAGAATGATTGGAAACATTAGTATAGAACAGTAGAATGATTGGAAACATTAGTATAGAACAGTAGAATGATTGGAAAACATTAGTATAGAACAGTAGAATGATTGGAAACATTAGTATAGAACAGTAGAATGATTGGAAACATTAGTATAGAACAGTAGAATGATTGGAAACATTAGTATAGAACAGTAGAATGATTGGAAACATTAGTATAGAACAGTAGAATGATTGGAAACATTAGTATAGAACACAGTAGAATGATTGGAAACATTAGTATAGAACAGTAGAATGATTGGAAAACCATTAGTATAGAACAGTAGAATGATTGGAAACATTAGTATAGAACAGTAGAATGATTGGAAACATTAGTATAGAACAGTAGAATCTTCATTCACTAGCATTTTCCTCAATATCTGGATATGCCCCTAATATCATAGATCTGAATCCTGCCATTAAGTTACACCAGCACCCACAGCACTTACACCATCTCTTCCCAAGGCAAGACACGCTCTCTCTCTCTCTCTCTCTCTCTTTTGTTTTGTTTTATTTTATATCAAAGAAAGTCTTAACCCGACCCTCGTGTCAAAACCTCAAATTGTGAACGTCGACACATCTTTTGTGCTAATAAAGAATAATAAAGGTACAAAAATAATACTTGCGTTAATATACAGACCTCCAGCTCAATCAGTGCAAACTGACCGAGAAATTTACGAACAAATTGCAGATGTAAGTAACTCACAAGATACCGTAATTTTTGGCGACTTTAATTTACCTGTGACCAAGTGGGGCGATACTCTTACTTCACACTCCGGACATGACTTGTATACGAACTTGCAAGAGAGTTCGCTTTATCAATTTGTTCGAATGCCGACCCGTGGTAATAACGTTCTTGACATTGTACTTGCAACAAAAGAAGAATTGATAGAGAATTTGAATGTTGGTGATGAATTCAGTAACAGCGACCATCGTACGATAACTTTCACTTTAAAGTTTACTAGTAACGAACCAAATAGTAGCATCGAAAAAGTCCCTAATTTCAAGAAAGCAAACTTCCATAAACTTAGAGCTATGTTTAAAGAAACTGACTGGAGCTTTTTAATTAACAATAACGACATAAATACATCTTGGAAGTTATTCGAAACCACTTACCTAAAAGCAGTGCAAGACTGCATACCATCGAAAATACGGCGTCCAGGCCATAATAATAAGCCCAAATGGTGGAATAAAGATATTTCAAACTGCCTGCTTGCTAAAAAATGTGCTAATGATAGATTAAAATCCTCACAAAATGACGAAGAACGGGTTGTGAAATTTGTAGAGCTACGACGCAAAGCCAAAAAAGTTAATTAAGCAAAGTAAAAAGACTTTAGAGTTACATATTGCGAATCAAAGTAAAACAAACCCGAAAGAATTCTATAGTTATATCAGAAAGAAAAAAGTCGTTACTTCAACTGTTGGACCGTTAGTCGATGAAAAAGGAGAATACACCAAAGACGAAGTACAAATGAGTAATGCCCTCAATACCTTCTTTGCATCAGTTTTTACAACAGAAGACCTCAGTGATATCCCTACACCATCGCCGATTCAGATTGATAATTCAGATGTTCTAAGCAATATCACCGTTACAGAGAGAGAAGTATTGAATTGTTTAGATAAACTCAAGGTAAATAAAACGCCAGGACCTGATACAATCTCGCCTACAATCTCGCCTAAAGGAAGCTAAGAATGAGCTCTATAAATCCTTGCAGTCTGGAACTATGCCTGATCAGTGGAAGCTAGCCAACGTAACACCGATATTAAAAAAAGGCAGCAAATCCCTACCCAGTAACTATCGTCCAATTAGCTTAACCTCAGTTGTATGTAAAATGCTAGAAACGGTCATACGAGACAGACTCGTAAATCACTTAGAGGAAAATAACATACTTAAAGATACTCAACACGGCTTTCGTAAAAAACGTTCCTGTTTTTAACAACAACCTCTTAGACTTCTTCCACGATATCCTCAACCTCTACGATGAGAGTAAAAGCTGTAGATATTTATTTAGCTTGATTTTTCAAAGGCCTTTTACAAAATTCCCCCCAAAAGTTTTCTGCTAAAACTAAAAGCGCATGGAATACCAGACGGTGTTGTTGAAATGGATAGAAATTGGCTCAGCAACAGAAAGCAAAGGGTAGTCATAAACGGTAAGGCATCTAAATGGACCAATGTAAGTAGCGGGGTACCCCAGGGATCGGTACTAGGACCAATTCTCTTTCTAATTTACATCAACGACATAGATGAGGGTCTCACCTGCACAATCTCAAAATTTGCTGACGATACAAAAATTGCAAATAGCGTACTCTCAAAAGAACAAGTTGACGATATGCAACACAATCTAGATAAATTGTCATGTTGGGCCCAAATTTGGCAAATGAGTTCAATGCGGATAAATGTAAAGTACTACATGTCGGATACCTAAATGAGAAAGCAAACTATTCGATGAATGGCACTCAGCTTAAGAATGTAAACAGAGAAACTGATCTGGGAGTAACAATATCGAGTAACCTAAAACCGAGTCAACAATGTTCAGAAGTTGTTAAGAAGGCAAACAAAATAATTGGCTTTATAGGCAGGTCATTTGAGCATAAATCCAAAGAAGTTATCCTAACCCTTTACAATTCCTTAGTCCGCCCTCTTCTGGAATACTGCGTTCAATCCTGGTGCCCTTATTACCAAAAAGATATAAACAAGCTAGAACGAGTTCAACGTAGAGTTACCAAAATGATACCTAGCCTAAAGAACAAACCATACGAAGAGCGTCTTAGAGAATTAAATCTATTTCCTTTAACCCAGCGCAGATTAAGAGGCGACTTAATTCAAGTGTTCACAATCATCAAAGGCATCGACAATATGAACTGTAGTAAGTACTTCACTATCGACCAATCTAATTACACGGGGCGAAACAGTTGCAAAATTATTGGTAAATCTTTTAACTCGCACGAATCTAAGAATTTCTTCTTCAATCGAGTTGTCAACTTGTGGAATGGGCTTTTCCCGAGACGTTATAGACTGCAGCACCGTTGATTCATTTAAATTCCGCCTAGACAAATATCTCGCATCAAACCCGCGACTGACTGCGTTTGTAAATGAATAACTTTATCCTCCCCTCAGTTACTAACCCATATGTCCCCTACTAACTTCCTAGTCCTGCCACGTTAGTGGCAGGGTAGTAGTTTCCTTTCCAATGTTCCCTTACCCACTCTAAACCACTGTTTGGACACTTGATCCTCAGTGTTTTGGAGGACAAGCAACCTAGAAGGGTCACTAGATATGTTGTTGCTTGATTTCCTTTGTACTCCTTTGTACTCCTTTGTACTCTCTCTCTTTTGCTTCAACAATTAATGTGTTAAGGTATTCTTACTGTTAGGTTGCTGTTACAATAATAATACAGTACAATGGCTGAGACTCTGCACATTGTTCATCTTATACAAAGGGGTCTTTGAGTGTGTAGTTTTCCAAGTTGGTTTCATAATTTTCGGCCCGCTATTGTTTCGTACTCCTCAAATATACTTTTTTCCCCATATAATCGTTGTGTCGCTTTGTAATGTTATGCTATGCGTTGTAATCATATTTCTCTTTATACGTCTGTATATTGAAATATTATTATTAGAGAACAAGTGTTCAACAATAGACCATCCTTGTCCACCACCATACATACATAATACAACAATAGACCATCCTTGTCCACCACGATACATAATACAACAATAGACCATCCTTGTCCACCACCATACATACATAATACAACAATAGACCATCCTTGTCCACCACCATACATAATACAACAATAGACCATCCTTGTCCACCACCATACATACATAATACAACAATAGACCATCCTTGTCCACCACCATACATAATACAACAATAGACCATCCTTGTCCACCACCATACATAATACAACAATAGACCATCCTTGTCCACCACCATACATAATACAACAATAGACCACATACATACATAATACAACAATAGACCATCCTTGTCCACCACCATACATACATAATACAACAATAGACCATCCTTGTCCACCACCATACATAATACAACAATAGACCATCCTTGTCCACCACCATACATAATACAACAATAGACCATCCGTGTCCACCACCATACATAATTCAACAATAGACCATCCTTGTCCACCACCATACATACATAATACAACAATAGACCATCCTTGTCCTCCACCATACATACATAGTACAACAATAGACCATCCTTGGCCACCACCATACATACATAATACAACAATAGACCATCCTTGTCCTCCACCATACATACATAGCACAACAATAGACCATCCTTGTCCTCCACCATAGGGTATAATCAATGTCAGACAAAGGGTTCTCCACTGACAGGACAAAGGGGGAACTTGTAGGGCATCATTGGCGTCTATATGGTCGTCTTTCATCTGGTCTTTTTGAATTACAAGATAATTGAACATATAATATTTGCATTACTACCGTATGTGCTCAAAT
The DNA here is from genome assembly GCA_032716605.1 of Paralithodes platypus. Taxonomy (NCBI): domain Eukaryota; kingdom Metazoa; phylum Arthropoda; class Malacostraca; order Decapoda; family Lithodidae; genus Paralithodes; species Paralithodes platypus. The sequence continues at coordinate 7,865,827 of CM064573.1, forward strand.
GTTCTTGTTAATGCTGGATACCGTTTGAATTCAGTTACCATGGTTTAAATTAGTTCGCTCTCTTAGATCCCTTTAAATTTATTTCACAATCATAATCTTGTTTACTCCAGATATCCATTCATACCTATTATTATTATATATATTTGTGGATATTGTGTATATACTATTAATAACTCACCTCCTACCTTTATACAGAGAACTGGAGAAAACTAGACTTCCGTAATCAAAGAATTCTATAATTTTACTCTAATAATATGCATGATACAAGTTATAACTGTCAACTGGACTGGCTCTTTACACCTTATAACAATTATTTTTTTCATCATTTGACCGCTGGCCAGTTTTGATCTCATTTTCCTCTTGTGTACCTTTAACTCGCCTATTATTATCATTGTTAACTTTATAAATGTCCAGTTTGGGACGCTATTCACTTATTTTTCAGAAACAAATTAAAGGTTAAATGTTATACAAAAAACGTCATGTATTTTCATTCTCATAATTCATCTTGCTATTATGTGTATATTACTAGAAAAAGCTAATATTGTGTGTGTGAGTCCAAAAGCATTGAGCATTGTCTCGGCTTTAGTGTTTGTTTTCTGTGTGTGTGCGCTTATTCAAAAGTATTCGTGTGTGTCTGTCAGCTTTAGTGTTTGCTTACATGATTGTTTGCCAGGTAAACATGAACAGAAACAAAGAGTCAAGAGGAAGAGCTGGGAGAGAAAGTGTTGCAAGGAAAATATTGAGTACATTTGTTCATTTTACGCTGTTGCCCTAGTTAGTTTATTCAAGTAAAAGCATGGATTATACAATTATTATACCAATGCACGTAATATTCGTTTGTATTTGCTTATCTTATCAATGATGAACTACTGTATGATATAATTAAACAGATCCAGTGTTACCATAAAGTCATTAGTACAGTACTTCAGTATTTGTAACAGTTGACTGGTTGTACCTTTCAGGCTGCATGAGAGTTTACTGTGATTATCACGGTTTGGTGGGTTATAGTGGTGGCTTTGGTGGGTTAGTGGTGGCTTTGGTGGGTTAGTGGTGGCTTTGGTAGGTTTGGTGGGTTAGTGGTGGTGTTGGTGAGTTTGGTGCGTTAGGGGTGGTTTAGTGGTGGTGTTGGTGAGTTAGTGGTGTTTTTGTGGTTTAATAGTGGCTTTGGTGGGTTAGTGGTGGCTTTAGTGGGTTAGTGGAGTTTTTGTGGCTTAATAGTGGCTTTGGTGAGTTAGTGGTGGCTTTGGTAGGTTAGTGGTGGCTTTGGTGGGTTAGTGTTAGCTTTGATAATTTAGTAGTGACTTTGGTGGGTCTTTGGTCGTGTTGGTGTGCTAGAAGTGGCTTTGGTGTGTTAGAAGTGGCTTTGGTGGGTTAGTGGTGGCTTTGGTGGGTTAGTGGTGGCTTTGGTGGATTTCTCTCTCTCTCTCTCTCTCTCTCTCTCTCTCTCTCTCCTCTATCTCGCTCCTTCCCCTCTCTCTCTCTTCTCGTCTCCCCCCCACCCTCTCTCATCTTCTCTCCTCTCTCTTTCTCTCTCTCTCTCTCCCTCTCTCTCCTCTCTCTCTCTCTCTTCTTCTCGTCACTCTCTCATCTCTCTCTCTCAGTTGAAAAGATTTTGCGAACTAATTCAACAAAAAGGAAACCACGAAAAATGGGTGTAGCGGCGTCATAACCCGCTATACAAGCTCATACGGACAAAATAGAGCCATAGAAATTAACAACGCAGTCAAGGTCATGTGCGAACAAGCAAGGTACTGTATGTGGACAATAGGACCACCTTTGTAGGGATCGCGTCCCTGTACAGCGGACATGGCACTCATTTATCAGAAAAAGGCGTTCAGCACATGAGTGACACCCTAAATCAAGCAACCTACATTGCCCACGAAAACAACGGCCAGTCAGGACGGATAAATAACTATGCTAATAGACTCCTCTGAGTATTGATATCGCTGCCCCCGGAAAAGCTCTCCCACATCCCCACCCAATAAACTCCACCCGCACAGTTCAGAGAAATAAATAAACCCCACCCAACCCTTACCAGTCCATCACAACCATTAAACGAAACCGTCAACCCCAATGGCCCACAAGTTATGAAAACTTACCTACCTGAACCACAAAACAAACTAAACAACCCCACCCAACCCCCTCCAAGCCAACCCAATCCACTGAATGAATTTGACAACGCCGCGGCTTCAAGTCATAACCCCAAACCCATCCTCACCAATAAAAAAACAAATCCAACGCAATGCTGAGAGAAATGATATAAAAATAATATCCATAAATGCCTTCTCAATAAGAAACAAAATAGACGAACTCAAAGGTCTGTTATTAAATGAGAAAGTTGACGTTCTTTGTATAATGGTAACACATCTGAACCTTTAATCTAAGGATCTACTTCATGAATATCACATAGAGCCATATAAATTTTTTCATAAAGACCGTAACAATGGAAATTGCAATGTACGTTGCAACCTACTTAAACCCAGTCGAGGTGACTCTCCCCGAAAGTAATGCAGAAATAGTGTGCGTCAAAATAAATACAAAAAACATGAACTTAAATATCACTACATCGTACCGACCACCGAGACTAACTGTTGCCGATGATACAATTTTTTATGAAATACTAGAGAAAACCCTTAATTCCGACGAAACAGTTTTACTAGGTGACTATAACCTCCCCCTAATTGACTGGAATACCACGACCGGAAAAAATGCTGAGTCACGCCTAATGACAAGCTTCATCCAGGATTTTTTTTTTGACTCAACACGTAAAACAGCCGACGCGAGACAGGAATATATTAGACCTCGTAATCACTACCCAAGAAAATTTATTATCAAACCTGGATGTAGGTGAACATCGGGCAACGTCCGATCATCAATCTTAAGAATCAACGTTATAAGCAAATATTCCTCAGTAAAAAACAACAGGAATTGTTTTCGCGGACTTCGAAAACAGCAAATTAATGACGGACTTAAGGAAATCGCTAATCAAACATACACTCAAACCGCATAAATATAACGAAGTAAATGAAGTAATGGGGGACATTTTCACTTAAATTAATCGTCTACAATAATTACAGAAGCGCATAAACCAATTTGTACCCATGAAACCAAAACGTAATAACGAAATCCAATTATCGCCCCCTTGTTACAGTAGAGACTTGGCAAGGCAATAAGGAAAAGGAAATTCAACTCCACAAACTTGTAAAAAAAATAACACAAACACTGAAGTTCATTAAAAACCTTGTACAAAAATAGTAGAAGGGAAGTGAAAAAATAATTCAGGGGAGCGAACAACCAAAAGTACGAAATGACTATTG
>CM064573.1:7869243-8053554 GCA_032716605.1 Paralithodes platypus
AGAGTTGGTGAGTTCGGTGAGGATGAATTCTACTTTGTCTAGAAGTGTAAGAGAATCAGGTAAATATAATCTTAAGGCATAACTAGATCGGTTTTTTTTGGAAGAGTGATCTATATACCACTTTATTCACACAACAGTAGTAAGGCATAAGTCCTGGCCTGACGCAATGTAATTGGCGTAACTGTACAACAAACTTCACTATAGTATATTATTAATCACAATATCACCAAAATAACCTCATACTCGAACAGGGATCAATTCACATAAAATATCAAGTAGCGTTCATTAAATACACATTAGGATTAATTACCGGTACACAAAAGGCTGGCTTAACCCGCAGAGTGCCAGGGACGTATATATACGTCCTCGCCAAAAAAAAATCACGTTTAGCAGCCGAAAACGGAACTGCCACCTATGGCTTTCATATTTTTACCACTGTGTACCTTACCCTTTTGGCTACCCACCACAAAAATCCCAAATCCCTCCTCCCACCCACTCGCTGACTGTCAGTCCCATCAGAAGGAAAAAAAAGAAAATCTGTGGCGGCGAAACGATTGGACCAATCGGTTCCATATTTGTGTGACAAGTCTCTTACCCTTCTGCCTTCCCTCCACCACACCCCAAACCACCTCCCACAACCCACTTCTAGCATAGAAAGGAAAAAAGGAAAAAAAGGAAAATCCGTGGTGGCGAAACTACCTCACCAATCGGCTTCATATGTGTAACACAAGTCAATTACCCTTCTACCTTCCCCCAACCAACCCCAAAACCACCCTCCCACCCATACATTCCGATACCATAAAAGTCTCTGTAGTCTATAGTGTCTTTTCAGCTACTTTCGGGACCATCGGGGACCTGATTTCTGGCGAGGGGAGTGTTTTTTTTTACCATTATCCTTCCTTTCTCTCCCAACTTGATAGATTTAGCCCCAAAAAAAAAAAAAAAAAAAAAAAAAAAAAAAAAAAAAAAACTCTGGCACTGGCAGAAGTACACTGTCAAAATTGGCTGGCACTCAGCAGGTTAATACTCAAGGCTATACAAGATTAATTTACAAGATAACAAGTCCGTACAGTATATTACACACATTAAGTATTGTTGTGTAGAAATGAGTTATTGTGGTATTATTAAGTTTACGATATGTTGTACCTCTTGTTAATATTGTAATGCCAAATAACCTTGAGCAGGTTTGTGTTGCTGATTTCAAGAATTTGTTGAAAAAAATGTATTTATTAAATACTATCTATCTAACTGAGTGAAGGCTTAATTTTAAATATTTACAATGTTAGTAATGTGTTTTTTTTTATTGTAGTTTACATTTAGCTTACAAATACCTATACAATATATATTTAAATGTGAGGTGTGTGTGTGTGTGTGTGTGTGTGTATGTGTGTGTGTATGTGTATATGTGTGTGTGTGTGTGTATGTGTGTGTGTGTGTAAGAAAGAAGGCGAAAGACATTTTGTAGTACTGGTAAACTTGCAATATGTATAATTATCATCGTGTTCACTGATAAGGTATGGTGGCTATTGTCACATTAATGAATGACACCCCAAGCATGTCTACGGCAGACAATAGGTCTACAAACCTACAGGGCAATACTGCGATCCCAAACCGAAGGTAATATATATATTGTGATGGTATAGAGACATACGACACTATAACATCAGTGACAGTCGTTAGTGACAGTGTCCTGGACATAATGGCTCAATAACTCAGGTGGGCTGGAATATGTAGTAATCAGTGATGGTCATGTATTCTTGAGGGAACTATTTAACATAATGCAGGTTTAACCATCTCGACATACGATGACGCTATTTTACTTAACTATCATTAGGTGATTGTATTCAGTTCTGCAAGACCTTTTTGAAGTTAAGAGGGTTAACTGAGTGTGTTCCCATTCCAAGAGAACCTTACTAAACTGGATACACAACCGTAATAATAGCCAGAGTAAATTACTAATCAACAATACAAGTATTCACTGGGTCAAGCACCAATAAGACTTCATTATCTCATCAATAATGATGCATTAATTCTATGACCAGATATTTATGCAAAATAAATAAATAAATAAATAAATATAAAACCTGTGCATACATTCATCAAACATATTATACCTTTCTTAGCAACTTATCATCCAAAATATCCAGCTTCGTTATCATAACACAAACTATTATAAAAGACTTGCAAAATATTTGTATCTCTCTGCATTATTTTTATATCACCTTGTATATATTCAGCATATAGTGTTCTCTATTCTCTGTTTATTCTGTTATTCTGATTCATCGAACAAAATCGGTCTTTGTATAGTCTTGTATTCCGAATCATTGCATTTACTGACCTGGGTACTATCTTATATGTCTAATATAGTTTCGATATTATTGCATTATATATTATTACATTTATTGTTTAAACTATGGCAATCCAACAAGGATCTCTCTCTCTCTCTTTTAATATATGATCCCAGGCAGCCGGACACACACAATGTTTGGTGATAACAGTGTTCAGAGAGCCACGGTAAGCTACACTGATCTATCCTCCAAGGAACAAATCTTAAACACACTGGGAGCGTTTTCAAAAAATGCAACTATTATTTTGAGCGATATAACCTGGTATACAATACCGGCGTGTTTCTATGCATATTTTATCTGTGTATCCAGTTCATTATTGTTATTTATCTTGTGTATATATGCATAGAATAAACACAATTCACGCAATTCTTACTATGATTAACAGAAGCAACATTTCGTTGAGGATGCAAATGAACATTCATAGTAAAATTAAGTAAACCCATTAATAAATAAGACTTAAAGGCAACATTAAATTAGCATCATATTAATTATACTTGTCACCATGGGACAATAATCAACACAAGTAACCGTGGGTGGTTGTGTAATAATTGATGTGTGGGACAGACTATTACCACCAACCCGTGGATGGTTGTGTAATAATTGATGTGTGGGACAGACTATTACCACCAACCAGTGGATCGTTGTGTAATAATTTATGTGTGGGACAAACTATTACCACCAACCAGTGGATGGTTGTGTAATAATTGATGTGTGGGACAGACTATTACCACCAACCAGTGGATGGTTGTGTAATAATTGATGTGTGGGACAGACTATTACCACCAACCAGTGGGTGGTTGTGTAATAATTGATGCGTGGGACAGACTATTACCACCAACAGTGGATGGTTATGTAATAATGTGTGGGACAATCTATTACCACCAACCAGTGGATGGTGGTGTAATAATTGATGTGTGGGACAGACTATTACCACCAACCAGTGGATGGTTGTGTAATAATTTATGTGTGGGACAGACTATTACCACCAACCAGTGGATGGTTGTGTAATAATTGATGCGTGGGACAGACTATTACCACCAACCAGTGGATGGTTGTGTAATAATTGATGTGTGGGACAAACTATTACCACCAACCAGTGGATGGTGGTGTAATAATTGATGTGTGAGACAGACTATTACCACCAACCAGTGGATGGTGGTGTAATAATTGATGTGTGGGACAGACTATTACCACCAACCAGTGGATGGTTGTGTAATAATTGATGTGTGGGACAGACTATTACCACCAACCAGTGGATGGTTGTGTAATAATTGATGTGTGGGACAGACTATTACCACCAACCAGTGGATGGTTGTGTAATAATTGATGTGTGGGACAGACTATTACCACCAACCAGTGGATGGTTGTGTAATAATGATGTGTGGGACAGACTATTACCACCAACCAGTGGATGGTTGTGTAATAATTGATGTGTGGGGACAGACTATTACCACCAACCAGTGGATGGTTGTGTAATAATTGATGTGTGGGACAGACTATACCACCAACCAGTGGATGGTTGTGTAATTGATGTGTGGGACAGACTATTACCACTAACCCGTGGATGGTTGTGTAATAATTGATGTGTGGGACAGACTATTACCACCAACCAGTGGATGGTTGTGTAATAATTGATGTGTGGGACAGACTATTCACCATCAAGACAGAAATCCAATAAAGCATCATTGGGAGCCAGACAGATATGTAACGAACCAATGGCATCACTTTGACAGTTATTGACTGATCTACAGTATATGGCAATAATTGCCACATATGGAAATATGTTGAGCTAGTCTATTGTAATCCTACCATCGTACAGATATATTGTATTTTGATAGGTCTGCTGGAGCCCAAGGATAAGCTAAATCAGTTTAACCCTTCAAATAAACTAGTTAAATAGCATTGTGTGCCAGCAGCAGGACTATAGTAGAATGACGGCAGCTTACATAAAAACATACGAAAGCTCATTATCCGTTGTAGTTGATTTTAGTTAAACGATTAATTGGATACATGCAAGAAACACACAAGAATGGATATACCTCTGTCATGGACAATTGTCTGTAAATACTGTATTATTAGTGTCATGATATTCCTTATCAGGCAACAAAATAAACATGTAAGAAATAGACAAAGCAACAAAATAAACATGTACGAAATAGACAATGACCAAACACATTCAAACACAAGATTGTTCCTTCTCTTACCAGCACAACAGAACAAACACACACATCACTTCACTCAATCTCAAAATGGCATATTTTCCTTTGTACACCGGTTTCAACATTGCCTCAGCAAAATATAGGTTACAACGCTACAGAGTGTGATTGTACATGCAATAAACAATATCACAATAATCAAAATTTGAATTTTGCTTGATTCATGAGTAATTTTGAAATTCCTGTGAATTCTGATTGTATTGGTTCCCTGCGAGTATTTAACAAAACACATGAGAAATATTGAGTGGACCAATATTTTGCAATATGAGGTCATATTTCTCTCGCTCTCTCTCATATATATATATATATATATATCTATATATATATATATATACATATATATATACATATATATATACATATATACAGAAGATATATACATATATATATATACATATATATATATATATATATATATATCTATATACATATATATATATATTATATATATACAGTATATATATATATATATATATATATCTATATATATATATAGGTATATCACATTGAACTCAAAACATCGCAAGGAAACTTCCGAAAGCAAGCACTTGAACAATGAAAAACAAATCACCTAGAAATATGTGCACAAAATTTGCGGATGATACTAAGTACGATATACATTAACAGGCAGTCAAAAATAAATATGATGAACTAAAAAAAGTTATCCATATCAATATACTGTAGATATCGGCCAATTGTTGCCTAGCATCTGATACATACCGTATATGATTATATAGTCTCTCTCTCTCTCTCTCATTGTAGATCACGGATAATATTCTGCAACTCTCCACTTATCTCCATTTTTAGTTTTCTCAACATGCATTTCATCGTCTTTGTATTGTTCAAACATTCTCTCCTTAAAGTTCTATAAGCATTTCATATATAATTTATACATGCCCCTTCTAATCATAGTTTCCTTCTGCTCTTTACTATTCTAACATCCACATACGTTCTACCCTCCACATAACTTTATCTCTTTCCCTCCTCTATTGCAGAATGTCCACATAACTTTATCTCTTTCCCTCCTCTATTGCAGAATGTCAATGTTTATTCTGTCCCTACTCTGTATTGTTTCTCCCTTCCCCATATGCGCTCTCTCTCTACCCACATCTCCATTCTCTTCCTACTCCTCTTCCACCACTCCTCCTCCTCTTCCCTTACCATCCATCATATTTTATATTGATAACTTCCTTATCTACGTGGATGGTGAAACTTCTCATTAATAGATATAATTTTTGTGTTAATCCTACCACTGCCAATCTTTACCACATTCCTTACAACACATTTGTATTTACGAGAGAACAGGAATACTATATTTAAATAGACACCAACATTATCATAACAGGCGATGCAAATAATTATAATGATTTACAAAGTTTATCAAATCACTATACTTTATACTGATTATGGCAATCCAGTAGGTAAATAGCCTATACGGTACATTAAGAAAATGTGTCTACAATTCCATCTCGAGAGAGAGCCAAGAAAGGCACTAAAACCTTTTTAGATTCCCTTTTATGCTCAATCAGATTGTTTCCAGAGTACCTTGTGTGCCAGAGATAAAAGACAGTTCAAGTAGGTGCAATCTGTTGGATGTATATCGAGCACCAATGTATCCCCCGGTAACCAGGTTACTTCATACATGCATGTTATCATCATTCGTAAAAGAAATTCTATATTATTCATTTTAGTTAAATTCCCTCCCTCCCTCCCTCACCTCCAGTCCACATCACAACAGTCTCGGTCCTTCTTCTTTACAATACTTCTCTCGCATGTTTTCACTCCAGCTCTTACCTGGAATCACACTTATATCTAGCACTCCCACACACCCAACACCTTATCTTCATATTTCTTCCCACTTGCGCTCCCTCTCACCCACTACCTGTTTACTAATCTTCTCAATGGCACTTTATATATCTGTTTCTTTACGTATTACCAAGCTTCTTCTCACCTTTCTCACTTTTTCACACAAGCTCCCTCACATATATGTTATTGGGATACTTGCCACCTTCCTTCACCTGTCTCTTTTCTCCAGCTCCCTCCTCACCTGTCTATGTTCCCACCAACACCCTCTGGCTTACTGCTCTATCCCACCTCCCTTCTCATAAACCTTCTTCCATCCTACTTTCTACCAGCCGTTCTTACTGTTTTGCCCTGTCATGCTCTTAGTATTTTCACATGTCCATTCATTACTCTACCTTGTCTAACGAAAACAAACAAAAAATCTGTACGTTTGGCAAACCACTAACCTTCAGTGTTACCAGACTCCAAATTCCAAGTTATGAATTAATCTAGTCAACTGTACCTCACTGTACAAGGCCAAATACGTTGTCATACATGGTGGCTAAAGGCCATTCAGATGGATGTATGTATGTATGTATGTATGTACTCAGGTACAGTCACTTTTGTGTGTTTGTTTGTTTACTTTTCAGTACAAGTACGAATATTATGGGTATCATATGGCTGAAATCCATACAGGTACTAAAACAAATATAAAAGTAAGGAACAAATTCAATACAAGATAAAGACGTTGAGTAGCCTACACATATATATACCAAATAATTACATTAGATAAACATTGAATACAGTAATATACAGAAAAAAGTACAATTTATACAAAATACTAGATCATCTACTTGAAATGTAGCACAATTAATTTAGTTGTAGAAGCATATGGACTATAAGAACAATAATGACAATGACAACATGGAAATAACAATGAAAACATCATAAGTGGCAACAACACTAGAGAATAGAGATGTATAACAACTATTATGAATTGGGAAAAAAATTGATAAATTGGATAGTGCAATTGGAGTAAAGAACATACATTCTCTAGTGAGGGGTATGAACTGTATACTCACGGTTCAAAATTAAGCGTTCTCTATTGATGGGTGCTTGCCGTTAGATGGAGTAAGTATCAGGGGTCTACAACAAAAAGCAGAGAGCCAGCTCTCCTTATTCGATACTCGTTGACTCAGATCAGTGTGCTTTGAGCAATGGTGAAAGGAGGATGTGTCTACAATAGAAGGGCCATAATGAAAGGGATAACTAAGAACAATATCAATACGAGATATCAAGGTGAATATTGCATCATATTCTGAAACTCGAGCAATTACCGAAATTCTGTTTGGTCCATTCTAATTCCAGTGGGATATTAATACTCTGTGTAACATGATCCCATGCACACAATGCCTTCAGGTGGATCATTGCTGCTCTCTCTGATGAATATAGTCATATTGATTCTCACTGCATACACTAGCCCAATTAGATCCAATCGACTTCTTTATCTTAAGATCAAAGCTTAATAAATCCATGACCAATATACTAAGCCTTTATTTTTCAGTAATAATCTCAGAACGAAAGTTTTTTGTTCGTCTATATATGGTCACTTAACATCGTAAGTAATTGATTTCCAAGCAATTGATGTGTGTATGTATGAGTGTGTGTATGTGTGTGTGCTGAGTGGGGTCAAAGTAGTAATGACAGAGGGTGTTGGGATGGTGGGGAGGGTGACTATAACAGTAGTCCCTGGAGGTCAATTATAAGGGAAAGGGGGAGGAGGGATGTACAGTTGCGGAAAGGAGTTTATCTATCTATCTATCTATTGCCGGACGCCTTACTCCCCTTACGAGGGTGGCCAAACACAGAATGCCCCCAAGCGGACCTATTCCCTGTGAGAGGGACAACCCGAGCCAGTTTAGTGAAGGACTCACAGGATTGACCACTCAATTTAGGATCGGTCCGACTCAAGAGGCCCTCTGTGTATCTTGTTAGCACTATTTTTCTACAGTGGTGTTCGGCTAATCCATCCACTAACCTGCCTTACCCTTAGGCAAGCAATACGGATTTGTATCAGGTTTACTCCCCTAGACAGGTTGCCAACCAAGGCTGACGAGTCCCATCCACCCGAATTTGTATAAGGTTTGTCTCCCCTAGATGAGTTGCCGACCAAGGCTAACGAGTCCCACCCACCTTTAAGGAGTTTATACACCCCCTTTGGTACTTCCCTACTCTACCTCCTGACCAAAGGTGGCAGTGTTGCTCTAGTAGTGTACGTCTGTATGAATGTATGTGTCTTCGTTCTGTAACCAGGGACGTGAGTGGTCATTGGGTTTGCTAGATGGACTTATTATTAATATAAAATAACACGGCCAACAATGAACATTATTTACGTATTACTTTATTTGCAACAATTTCTCTGCCGGCTCTTCTTCTTCTTTTGTCTGGTCTTCTTTCATATTTACCTGGCAAACAATCATGTGAGCAAACATTAAAGCTGACAAACACAAAAGCTTTTGAACACACACACACAGAAGAACAATTACTAAAGCTGAGGTACATTGCTCAATGCTTTTGGACACACACATACACAGTTTAGTGTTACTTTAGTCACATCTACCTAATTAAGGAATTAAAAACAGAGAATCACTCACTCACTCTCTCTCTCTCTCTCTCTCTCTCTCTCTCTCTCTCTCTCTCTCTCTCTCTCTCTCTCTCTCTCTCTCTCTCTCTCTCTCTCTCTCTCTCTCTCTCTCTCTCTCTCTCTCTCTCTCTCTCTCTCTCTCTCTCTCTCTCTCTCTCTCTCTCTCTCTCTCTCTCTCTCTCTCTCTCTCTCTCTCTCTCTCTCTCTCTCTCTCTCTCTCTCTCTCTCTCTCTCTCTCTCTCTCTCTCTCTCTCTCTCTCTCTCTCTCTCTCTCTCTCTCTCTCTCTCTCTCTCTCTCTCTCTCTCTCTCTCTCTCTCTCTCAGCTACAATTAATTAACATTAATAGTTTGTTTGGAGTATAAGAAAACATCATCCAAAACTGGTCATGATTGTGGATAACGAGGACAATAATAGGACAGTTCACAAGACAAAAATGAGGTGCTGAAGACTTGCGGTCAAATTATGATAGCCATAATTGTAGTATAATATATACATATACCGTACTCCACGTTCTGCTCCTCGCATGATATCTAAAACCATTTACAGAATTTAATTACTAAAACATATGCCCAATAATTGTAGTAGACACTACCATGCAATAGTTTCATCATTTCGTAATTATAGTTCACATTAACAATAAAGGAAGTTATATAGTTTCACCATTATATCTCTACAACTTTCTTCAAAACTAATTCGAAACCTATGGAAGCAATTAACTAAATCACAATTTAATATTGGCTCAGCAATATTTACATATCAACATTTTGACAGCTTGAACAAAAGGTGTCATTTCAGCTTTTTACAAATTGTCATATTTTCATCGCATTAAATAATTACATTAATAACTAGCAAAATAAAGTTTAGTATGGTACCTGCTCTTTCACCAACATATACATGTATATTACATTTATATATTACATGTATATATTTAAATGTTTGTAATTATATTTTATTACGTCAATTGTACGACCTAGTAACAAATATTATAGCATTCTGAGAATAGCTAATGTCGTTAACTGTATTACAACTGGTAATTATACATTACCGTAAAGGTCCAACCCTTTTAGGCTTTTACCCACGGAGCCATGAATTAATTTACCAACATTACCAAACATAAAAGTGCGTGGAACTACCGACCAAGTAAGTTGCATAAGTGCCATGTCATAAAATATAAGGTTACTATGCACTGTAGTATACTGAATGTTTACTGAAAACGTTGAACCTTAGAATAATGCAATATAAGGTTACAATACACTGTAGTATACTGAATGTTTACTGAAAACGTTGAACCTTAGAATAATGCAATATAAGGTTACTATGCACTGTAGTATACTGAATGTTTACTGAAAACGTTGAACCTTAGAATAATGCAATATAAGGTTACTATGCATCTTCTAGATCTCAAGTGACGGCCGTGGATCGACCTCCCTACTGCCAACCTAAAAGTTGGCAGATTGGGAGCCAAAGCGTCACATTTTTCCCTTGCCCCTCAACTTTCCCTTCATAATTGCTGAGGGGCACAGGGCCTTGGGTGGGGCTTTGGTTAGGCAGCCTGGGGAACAGCAACAACAACAACAACTATGCACTGTAGTATACTGAATGTTTACTGAAAACATTGAACCTTAGAATAATGCAATATAAGGTTACAATACACTGTAGTATACTGAATGTTTACTGAAAACGTTGAACCTTAGAATAATGCAATATAAGGTTACAATACACTGTAGTATACTGAATGTTTACTGAAAATGTTGAACCTTAGAATAATGCAATATAAGGTTACTATACACTGTAGTATACTGAATGATGCACAATATTAAAAAACAAATAAAATAAAATGAACATCAATAAAACAAAAATCAAATACCTTTGATGCTATTATATATGCTAACATTCAACTATTGTAGATATACAATTATCATGGGACAACTGCCTGAACGGCAAATGTAACTAATTGACAATAGTTTCCGAGGTAAACTACAATGGCGACCCATTATGTGATCCTGGAATACAATCCTATTAACTGGAGAGCTCCATAAAGACAACTAAATGTCAACACTCAATATTTGTTTTCAGCATAAAGGAAGGTGAATTTATTAACTGCTCTGTACACAGCACATTTATAATGAAGACGATTAGGAAAATTGTGAACGGATTCGTACATTAAAATGTATTACATTCAAAATTAATAGAAATTAGTAGAAGAAAGACTTCAACAAATTTGCTAATTATTGGGTTGGAGAGCTGGACAGAATACAAGTGGGACTGTGTTGAAGGGCGGGTGTCTCACACTCGTTATAAGGGAGGGAGAACTCTAAGGACGAATAAATACATACACATATGTATGCATTTGGAAAACACACAAACAAGTACTATATTAAGAGATTAAAATTAAATATATATACATTTCATCTTTACCCTAAAATGCTGCTCCTCCCACCAGCCTGGAGTCTGGCATGGGAGCCCCATAACCTCCACCATCCAAATATTAGGACCCAACATTTTCTGGTAAGTAATGGAAGGTAGACGTTGGTGGATCCCCTGAGACCACCCCCACCTGAGTCATGACCTACCCTGGAAACACTTTACCTACTACAACCTATATGGGGAGATATAACCAACACCCAGTACAGTAACCCCTGAGTCATGACCTACCCTGGGAACACTTTACCTACTACAACCTATATGGGGAGATATAACCAACACCCAGTACAGTAACCCCTGAGTCATGACCCACCCTGGGAACACTTTACCTACTACAACCTATATGGGGAGATATAACCAACACCCAGTACAGTAACCCCTGAGTCATGACCCACCCTGGGAACACTTTACCTACTACAACCTATATGGGGAGATATAACCAACACCCAGTACAGTAACCCCTGAGTCATGACCCACCCTGGGAACACTTTACCTACTACAACCTATGTGGAGATATAACCAACAACCAGTACAGTAACCCCTGAGTCATGACCTACCCTGGGAACACGTTACCTACTACAACCTATATGGGGAGATATAACCAACACCCAGTACAGTAACCTGAGTCATTACTACAACCTATATGGGGAGATATAACCAACACCCAGTACAGTAACCCCTGAGTCATGACCCACCCTGGGAACACTTTACCTACTACAACCTATATGGGGAGATATAACCAACACCCAGTACAGTAACCCCTGAGTCATGACTCCCCCTGGGAACACTTTACCTACTACAACCTATATGGGGAGATATAACCAACACCCAGTACAGTAACCCCTGAGTCATGACCCACCCTGGGAACACTTTACCTACTACAACCTATATGGGGAGATATAACCAACACCCAGTACAGTAACCCCTGAGTCATGACCTACCCTGGGAACACTTTACCTACTACAACCTATATGGGGAGAAATAACCAACACCCAGTACGGTAGCCGTCATTTTATACACATGGAACATTCTGGAACATTCTGAAGTCTTGGTTTTCAAAACTATTATATTACAGCATATACGATACACACAGTTTTACGGCACATGCATGCATTACCTGTCACACTAACATCTGTTACACTACGGTACTAGATGTGCTAACATTTGTGTATTACCTGTCACACTAATATCTGCCACACACCTGTTACACTACGGTACTATATGTGCTAACATGTGTGTATTACCTGTCACACTAACATCTGCCACACACCTGTTACACTACGGTACTAGATGTGCTAACATTTGTGTATTACCTGTCACACTGACATCTGCCACACACCTGTTACACTACAGTACTAGATGTGCTAACATCTGTGTATTACCTGTCACACACCTGTTACACTACGGTACTAGATGTGCTAACATTTGTGTATTACCTGTCACACACCTGTTACACTACGGTACTAGATGTGCTAACATTTGTGTATTCCCTGTCACACTAACATCTGCCACACATGTCACTTCTGTTCCACCACTATAACCCACACCAGTCAACTTGAATGTTGAGTTAAAGCTTTATCCCGGGAAGTGGTATGAGCGGATGGTCAAATTAGTTGATGTGGAGTGACACTTGTCACTTCACTGATATCTACCCTATAATCCCAGTGTTTGATAAAACCATGATGAAAAATGTATCACATCACATCTAAAAGCAATACTTAAGTGCTACATGGAAGCTTTAGGTTTTACATAAATCTAAATTATTACTATTAATATGTTGATAATATTAGTTAGCACAATTATTTAAAGGATAGTTGTGGTGACATGATGCTGCTGGTACTGTACAATAATGACATGGTGGAGGTGTTGTATTATGGTGGGTGAAGATATTTTGATAGTGAGAGCAGTAGTGGAGGTGAAATTATTATGAGTTGGTATTCGTGCTGGTGAATTTCAGGAAGTTACGTTATGGTGAGATGGTGATGGTGGTGGTGGAGGAGGTCTGAGGAGGCAGAGGAGGACTGTCACTTCATATGCCATCGTGGCGTTAACACTAGAAGCTGGTGACAACCTGGGGATATTGTCTGGGTGAATAGGAGAGAACAGTGGGGGTAGAAGAAGGGCAGGAGCGGATGATGGCTAGAAGGAAGAATAAATCATCCAATACGGAAAGCACACATTAATTTATAAAGGAAATCTTTAAATCAATGCGGTGGGGAGGACAGTTCAAAAGGTATGTTTAACAGGGATGAGTGAAAGAAAGGAAGAAAATAGAGAGATACGTTTGTTTAGCAAGGAAAAGAGAAAATCCAAGAGATAGAGATGGAATATTTATTAAGGAACCACATTAATACGAAAGCTAAAACGAAGGGAAAAATAATCTATCTATCTATTGCCTGACGCCGTGATCCCCGAAGGGGTGGCCACGAACAAACCGCCCCCATGCACCTCTGTCCCCAGTCAGTCGACGCCCCTCCCCCCAACCAGCACCGCCTTCGTTCATGTAGTTCCTCACTCCATCCTTCCACCTCATATTCGGTCTACCTCTCCCCCTCTGTCCCTCCACCTCGCTCTCGTACACCCTCTTAGTCATTCTCTCGCTTTCCATACGTTCCATATGGCCGAACCATCTCAAGTTGTTCCTTTTCACACTTTCCAGCACATCTACCTCCACACCACACCTCCTTCTTACTTCCTCATTAGTCTGTCTATCCCTCCATGTAACTCCGCACGCACTCCTTAAGTAATTCATTTCCACTGCTCTCACTCTTGGTCTGAGTCTCTCAACCAACGTCCATGCTTCGCTTCCGTAAGTCAGTGTCGGGATTACCACACTGTCATGCAAGGACTTCTTCACTTCCATACTGACCACCCTATTTCTTGTTACTGCTTTTAGCATTCCTACAACCCTCTTCCCCTGTTGTACCCTCTCCCGCACCTCTTCATCCATAGTCCCATCTTTACTCAACACACTGCCCAGATATTAAAAGAGTTGACGATCTCCATAGCCTGACCGTTCAGCTTCACCTCACACTCCGTGACTTCACCCCTTTCGAAGACCATAACCTTGCTCTTCCCCGTATTTACCTTCAAATTCCGTTTTCACACACTGTTCCAAACTCATTTACCAGACCCTGCAACTCCCATTCATTATCACTCATCAGAACTGTATCATCCGCAAACAGCAGTATAGGTAGCTTCCACTCAATTCCCTCCCTTTTCAGCGATACACCAACATCCACTGCTCTTGATAGTATTTCTTTCATGACTCCATCCATATATACAGTAAACAACCACGGGGACATCACACACCCCTGTTTCAAACCAACATTCAGGTCAAAGAACTCGCTCTGCTCACTCTCCACACGTACTGCCACCTTTGCACCCTCATACATGCTCTTCACTGCTTTCAGCAACTTGCCCTCTACTCCGTATATTCTAAGTACTTTCCACAAACCTTCTCTATCCACTCTGTCATAGGCCTTCTCCAAGTCCATAAAGGCAACATACACCTTTTGTTTCTTCTCCAGATACTTCTCCACAACACAATTCAGGGTAAAAATCTGATCTACACATCCTCTTCCCTTCCTAAAACCTCCCTGCTCGTCGCCTATCCATTTCTCCGTTCTCACTCTCACTCTCTCAATCACTACCCTACTGTATACCTTCCCTACTACGCTTAGAAGACATATTCCTCGGTGGTTACCACACACTCCTCTTTCCCCTTTGCCCTTATATAGGGGGACTATTATGCCAGTCTTCCAGTCATCGGGTGCACTCCCCTTCTCCCATGCTAGTTTGCACATTTTCCATACCCATTCTATCACTATCTCACTACCATACCTCAACATTTCCCCACACACTCCATCTGTTCCTGGTGCTTTCCCCAACTTCACTCTTTTCATGGCTTCCCACACTTCTGACCTCCTGATCCCCACCTCCTCCTCCACTACTTCTCTTCTTCTCCCTCCCATACCATAAGAAGGGAAAAATAAAATTACAGATAAAGTGCTAAGCATAAGGATGAACAGGGAGAGAAATATTAAAGCAATGGAGGAACGACGAATGGAAATACATGGTTATAAAGAACGACAAAAATACAAAGCAAACATCAGCTTGTTAAAATATAGGCTAGTAGATATAATAAATTACAATTAAAATGTAAAACTTGCAAACTAAACAAACCAAAATTGGGACAAGGACAATATAAAGTCAAATTAAATTATCAAAATCGCTATGTGGAAACAACGCTTACTAAAATGAAAATTATTAAATAAAAGAACACAATCCACCACATAGGGTGTACATCACTACATAAGCAAGTTAATCTGGTTCAAAAGCAAACTAATCGCACATATAACAATGCACTATTGTCATGTTCAAGAAATTAGTCAGTTTGGGAAGTACGGGACGTTCTGGTAAATTTTACTAAATTCTGTATGAATAAAGAAACTACAATTTGTATCAAATTTTATAAAAAGGTAATTTGCGATTTTACAAGATATCTATTATAGGCCTAGTACAAAAAACATACAGCACTCATTAACGATAGTGGTATCGGGTAGGTACGGTACCTGTAAGCATAGCATGCCTCAAGTGATCCCTACCAATAAAACAGCACAAAGAAATATGGAACAAGAAATAAGCGCAGTAATACAAGGCAATAGAGGCTAATATATAATGTATAACAATGATTAAATAGTCAGTTTCCTAACAAGCCTTTAGCTCAGCAGCTTCACAGAAACTTTGGCCAACTTTTAACCTCTGGCATTTTAAACTAGTCTCTGCGAACGTACCTCAGGAATAACTTATATGAAAGCTTAATGATTTTCTGAGCTCTGTTTGGGAAGTGAGGAAAAACAGAGGGTGAGATAATACAAAAGAGTAATTGAGGAAACAACCAGGAAAAGGTACAACATGAAAGAACGAGCTAGAATGCGAGACAAAACCCTTGCATATATCAAGACCAACAATACTCTTGTTAATTATGTCGCCTTTCTGCCCAACTAAATCTGTTCTTGTATGATTAATCTATCAGAAGGCATCTAACGTTAACTGGGAACTCTTAACCCACTGAGCACCAGCTGATACATAATAAATGTACATCGAGGGACCAGCAGCAGTCGTAATTTTTGTTTTTATGAGAACACATGGGATGGGTTAGTAATGAAGGAAAAACACAAAAGACCACTCACCAAGGTCATTTAGGGGTCCTGCGGGGCGGCGGAAAGTCGTAATTAACGTGGGGAAATGGGCAAAATACTAGAAAATCAATCCCGCGCGCGCCCACACACACACGGTTGGACTTGCAGGGTTTCCAACCATCGGTATTATTGCGTGGCACCCTCTAGGTGCCATAGGACAAGAGTAATTAACGCGAACGCAACCATTGCGTCGCTGGGGTTTAGTGTTACATACGTTGGCGACGCATAACGTGCGTTGCTGGTACTCAAGGGGTTAATTCTCAATTACACTTTATCATTTCTGTATGTCAGTTCTCGAAATCCAGCTTCTTCAGAGGTTTTCCTCCCTCGCCACCACCACTCTATTACCATATGTACCGGTACTGTATATCTCATTCGTCCATATTCAGGTTCTTCATTAATCTTAACCCCTTCTGTACCGGCGACGTCTTTTGAATTTGATTTCAGCTACATTTAGAAGATTTTGTGAAGCTTAGGAAAGATATATGGTAGCTAAAAGGATTAATTGAGACTGTCTGTAGCATTTTAATGGGTAGATGTCCATCCTAAGCTGAACAAAATCGTCTAATAGTTGCCAGAATAAAATGAAAAGTACATCACCGGTACAGAAGGGGTTAAGGTACATCAGACTCCAAACAGGACTATTCACATCACCTCTCCCTCCACCTCTTGCATCCGTTACTTCCATCCACCCATGAGATATATATTAGCCTGTCTAAAATTGAATTGAGAAAAGAGGACTAAAAGGTTCATTGGAATTCCCCTGAATTTGAATATCTGTGTCGGGTCATCATTTATCTCTGTAAAGATAACGAAGATTAATAGTACGATTCTATTTCTGCTATCGACATATTTGTGGAATGTCTTTTATACCACATATCAATGGTGTATATCAAAGATAATGTGTATGTATTTACTGTATAACATATTATATAAGACTTGGAAAGGTTGTTGTTGTTGTTGTTGTTCCCTAAGCTGCCTGGCCGAACAGCCCCGAGTCCTTAAGGAAGGCCATGGCCATGGTCGGGCAGAGCTCTCAAATAGTGTAAATTGTGTTGTTGGCATAAGTGGTTGTGTGAAATGCAGTCTTCTATGATGTGTTTTATGGTATGGGGTGCTGTGTTACAACCCGGGCAGGTGTCGACGACGGAGTCATCCAGTCTCTTCTGATAGCTCCGAAGAGCTGGATGGTGTCCGCATCTCAGCCTGGCCAGGTGGACTCTGTCCTCGCGAGGAAGGGAGGATTCAGAAGGATGGATTTCGGGAGGTCGTGCTTGCAGCTGCATGTTGTCTATGAGTGAGTGGATGGAACGGCGAGTGATATGAGTATGGATGTGCTTCCGGAAGTTGGTTTGGGGTGGGCAGGGAGGGAGAGAAGACAGTATTTGTGTGTGATAGCGTGTGCTGAGTGTTGTTTTGATATTTCTTGGTGTCTGTGGGTGTGTTGCCATGTAGTGTAGTGGTTAGTGTACTTGGAAAGATTATGTCTATTGCCTGACTCCGTGATCCCCGAAGGGGTGGCCAGGAAAGGTTATGTGTAGGTGTAAATACTAAGTAGGCCTAACTAAAGTAACTAAAATTATTTAATTATTTTCCCATAATTTATAATTTTCGATTTGTACAAATTATAACACCGATCCTATTGGTCTACTTTATCACTCTACAAGTAAGACCTTTGTACAATAAAGCATTTTAAATATACCTGTTACATCAACCTTAACTACATGAATGAGCCCTGGTGATGGGCTGGTCTATCAGAGTGAGAACTGAGCTATCTCTGCCATACCCATAGCTTACTCCGACTGTTCCTTTTACTTTTATATTTTCTAGATCTCAAGTGACGGCGTCTCTTCCGTGGATTGACCTCCCAGTCTACCTAGATTGGAAGCCAAAGCGTCACATTTTTTCCTTTGCCCCTCAACTTTCTCTTCATAATTGCTGAGGGGCACAGGGCCCTGGGTGGGGCTTTGGTTTCCTGGGCATTTCCGCACCCTCCTCAGCTCCCCGCCATGGAGTGGCTTCGGTCACCCAGGCTTTATTGTGGTCGGCAGTGAGGGTTCTGTGGGGGCGCACGGTTATGGCCTTGGCCTGCTCGGGGCCTTGGTGCTGTTCGGCCAGGCAGCTTGGGGAACAACAACAACATGAATGAGCCTGTCAACACATTAGGCTAGCTAAAGGTATATGAACAATGTTTTTTTATGAGAGTTGCGATTCCAATTTTAAACTCAAACAAGTGCTGCTCGTGGACAGCATGATATGCAATGGTCGGAACTGAGCGAGGAAGAAGTTAATTGATAGAACCTAAAGCAGGAGAGACATAATGTTTGTGTTTGACGAACATAGCTTGAATGTAAAGTGTCAATAGTGTCAATAGGATTTTTGGTATAGTCAACATGCTTAACATTTAGTGTACTTATAACTATCAATGCACTTATCTATATTTATGAAATGATAAAGATCATGTTTGAGAGACATATATTATACCTATTTTGTTTCTTAAGCATTAGGTAAGCTTTGAAATAACACAATATTTCGTAGATTCAGAGTCAGTATTTTTCAAGCTGTTCCCAAAATAAGAACAGCCTGCCTAAAAGAATTCTTAAGTACGTAAGGATTGCCAGAGGTTATTCATAAAAGCTCCCGGGTTTCAAGAATGCTCTTAGCTGCAGACACATTAAACTTAAGTGAGTTTTATGGAGCAGGAATAAATATATCTAGAATATAACGGGAGAGGAAAGATACATTAGGTTAAAGTACATAGTGAGTAATTTCCGAGTTGTAAAAGTCTGTCAAAATCAAATACCGGTACATAACACCCTGTAATTATTATGTTCAATGTATAAATCACCTGTGTCTATTATAGCAGGTGTGAGACCAAAGACGAATTGCTGCTCACTAGTGATAAGGTGATGGGAGGAGGAATATTGGTGAGCCATGAAGATGAATTACGCAATACAGAGAATATTAACGGAATACTAATTGTCAATAAAACGAATACTTTTGTGGTTCACCTGACATTGCTACAAATAAATACCGAATGTCCAGCCGCGCTACAGATTATATTATGCACTGTAAATGTTTCCATTCTCATGTGTTATCCTGTGTCGTAAATTCCGTAATTTTACGAGGGTTTGCCAGACGTGGAGTGGCCATTAATCTTACGTGAGTCAGCTGTCTGTTTGTGCTCTTCAGTGAACAGAATCTGGACAACTCTCAACATTGCAACATACTCACTAAGAAATGTTATAAGTGTGCCATTATATAATATCAGACAGCATTAACGATTAGTAAATATATTATGGTTCTACATATAAGCTTATATTCAGGCTATTAACAATTAGGCTACTCTATGTAATCGATCTACGTCACAATAAAGTGTATCACACCCATGACGAATTATACAATTAATTCATAAATAATTAGATTATAGTGAACCAAAGACATGTGCCGGTATCCATACCACTTCTAGGTAATATACTATAATAGTAATTACACTATTATTGCAGCTACTATGATGGAAAATGATGGAAGGATAGATGGGAAGTTGCAGGAATGGTGATGGATGGATAGGCCTAGGTGGCAAATTACACGAATGGTGATTTTAGTAGTGATTGTGATGGAAACAATGAGATAAGGAGAGGTAAGTGAGATAAGTTAGGCTAAGTTAGGTAACACGTAATTTTTGAGTGATATGTCAAAATCAAATATACTGATACTAATATCAATGTAGGCCTAGACAGCCTTGAGTACGGTAAAAGGCTAATATTCCGTGAACCCTATGGACGAAACTGGACACGATATTATTTAAGAAACTATATTAAACTGTGTAAGAAGTGTTTTACTAATTTTTGTGTATATGAAATTACATATACGAACCCCACTGTGTACGATACTTAATGTGTACTGATACTAATGTCAATGTAGGCCTAGACAGCCTTGAGTACGGTAAAAGGCTAATATTCCGTGAACCCTATGGACGAAACTGGACACGATATTATTTAAGAAACTATATTAAACTGTGTAAGAAGCGTTTTACTATTTGTTTGTGTGTATGTAATTACATATACGAACCCCACTGTGTACGAAACTCAATGTGTAAACCCATTGTGTAAGTAACCCAATGTGTACGAAACGCATTAGGTACGAAACTCATTTTGTACTAAACTCATTGTGTAC
This sequence comes from Paralithodes platypus, assembly GCA_032716605.1. Lineage (NCBI taxonomy): Eukaryota > Metazoa > Arthropoda > Malacostraca > Decapoda > Lithodidae > Paralithodes > Paralithodes platypus. The sequence goes on from CM064573.1 coordinate 7,890,039, forward strand.
GAAACCAAAAGTTTAGGAAACTACCAGTGTCGAAGCTCACAGTTATGAAACCCATGGTGTAACAAACCGACTGTTTCTGGTGTTACGGATGCACGACAACTATGACACTGGACTCCTGAGCTATAAAAATCGTCTGATGGTAGTTAAAGTATATGATTGAATCGTGATGTGATTGAAAGTGTTGAATAATAGCATACATGGTATCAATAATACCTTAATTGTCGTGGTGTTGGCAATCCTGCCACTCGGTGTTGGCAGCCCTGTCACTCATTGTTGGCAACCCTGCGGCGTCATCCTGGGTTGTCTGGCCTGAAACATAAATTACGTTATAGCCTACTAATAATGCACCTTTAAATCAATCGGTACACACTACTAACACCTAAGAAAGGAACATACATCGCTTTCGCATCTCGGGAGGTTGGATTACAAGGAAAATGTGAGATAGAGAATGGGTAGGGAGGATTAATAAGTTGGGAATCGTCATTGCCAATGAAACAGACATTTAAACTCGGCTATATCGTACATTTCACCCCTCATATAGCGTCTTAATACCACCTAAAATATCAATAGTAATGCAATATAACAGCACAGTAAAGACGTGTATAATATTATGCACTTACAGTACCGGAAAGTGAAGAAATATACCAGAGCCGTGAACAACGCTTCTTCACTCTACAAAGAACACTACGCGACTGAGTAGTGACTATAATTATGTCTATTTTTTTCCAGCTGATCTTAAATTGAATCCTTTAGCATCCGATTTCTTTATGCTTACTGGAAATATATGCTACTGCTATGTCTGTGCATCATATAATGGCAAAGTTTTCATAATTAACAACATATTTCGTTACAAAATCATGGTAAAAGCGTAGTAATCAGAAAGGGAAGAATGATCATGTAGTAATTATGTTGTTTTCTTATTCGTGAGGTGTGTAGCCTACTCTCTCAAGTGATGACGTGTATTATAGTACGTGAGGTATTTAGCCTACTCTCTCAGGCGATGTAATGTTTAATTTTTGCATTTATCAACATAATGATTCTTTCAGGTAGCTACTGTACTTTGATTTATGTCTTTACCATAATGCGTTATCGGATGACCATCGGCAGTAACTCCATACCTGCAGTTGCTCTTTGGTGAATATGAACCAGAGCATGATGTTTGCTTACGATCATTAATCAAATTATAGGCCTATTGTAGGTCACAAAATATATATACCGTATATACAGTGGTTCGTAAAATATGTTCCTAATTACTGATAAGAGGGGTCAAATACACTGTGTGACGCACCCCAGTGCTGGGCAACGCAACCTGATTGTACTCCTTGGTACTCCACTGTACCGCCCGTGATCTGGCTACCGTCAGCCGCAATGTATATTGAGTGTGACAACTTATAACTATGTTCTTTGTATCTCTGCAAAGGTCTCGTCATGTGCTAACCAGTGGTGGGTTTTGTTTTAAGCCATGTCGAGACCTTCCATTTAATATATAGTATCAATAGAGAAGTTGATAGATAAGACAATGAGAGTTCAGAGAGAGAGAGAGTGAGTTAGGCTTCAGAGCAAGAGGGTAGCAACGCGCCGCGCTGCCGGCCGGGTGGTTGCCAGACGTATGGACTGGTTGGCAGCCTTGCGCTTATAGCTAGGCGCGATAGGGTTGGTAGTCCATTGTTGCCTGCCTCTGGGCTGGGCCCATGTTGTCGTACAGCACACTGCCTGGAGGTTGGCTGCGTGTTCTATGATCAGGTTGCCTAGAACCTTTGAGATTCTAACATCCCTTGCTCTCTCTCCCCACTTCTCACGGTTGCACTCTTTCTCTCTGACGACATTACTCTCATTTCATTCTTCTCTCTATTTAAATGCATAACCTTCCCTTGAGGTCCTAAAGGAGTTTCAGCACTCACCTCTCGTATTACTCTTAGGACAAGCATATATTTACATGTATTAGATTTAAGGGGTTAATGTGAACAGCGATCTTCTCGATGAGGATAGTTGGTGAACGTTCTACATGTTCACGAGTTATATGCCCTGCTCATCATCCCATTTGTGACTAGACTGGTGCCATGTGTAAGAGCCCGACCATGCCCAGGAGTTGTCTGTAGAGGGACGAGGACTTCGCCTTGATTTGCATACCGAGCCAGGAGCGAGTGTAGCACCCGAGACTACAGCTCGCTCGTAGTGCCGGTATAGTAGAGTAACGTAATTTATCTGTCCTTGTGTTCTCTACAGTCTTTTCCTGGGTTCTCGCTTTCGGTGCTGGGACTCGTTGTTCCTGTGACTTGGCCTGCTAGCTAGAACACATGGGGATGATGAGTGGGATATATCTTTATTTTACTATGCATTGCAGCTCTCTTTAAGTATATATCTATAACACTTTACAATACACATTACTCACACACAAGACAACACTATTAATACTTTCATGTATCAATTAACTGCACTGTCGTTTTGCTGCTGTGTCTGGAGTTCTGTTGCGTAGGGCGCATACGGACTCGGAGGGGAGACAGAGTGAGAGAAGCGAAGTAGCCTATGCGGTAGTAGGCTACCGGCGCGGTACTGTTGCCTGCAACCTTTTAGTTATTCCAAGTATAGATTCATTATTATAATAAGTGACTACTGTTTATGTTCCTCCCATGTGTATTATTAGGTATCTACTGGATCATGAACATCTTGTATGCTACATGCTAGTGCATGTTAGTAGGGGACAGTTAGTGTAGTGCACGCGCTTTCAAGTAGGCGTGTACATTTGTCATTTAGCATTTCACTGTCATACCTTTAGCCTGCTTCTATTCTACATTATTAGAGGCTTAATATTAACGTAGTTTCTTGAGTATTGCATTTCTTTAGTAATAACGTAACCTATAAATGTCTGAGGGAGTTTAGCCTCATAGCCTACCCCTGTTGTACACTTTCGCCGAGTTAAGGTACCTCGTTACCGTAGACGATAACTCTGTAGGGCGTTGGTGCTTTTGTTGTCTGGAGCATATAGTATTTGGGACTGGAATCGAGCGTGTCGTTGTCACTTAAGCCATTTCTGTCCTACGATCAAGAATCCCGAATATGTATTGCCGATCCAGCCGTAACAACTGTAACAAAGTAATCCTAATAATTTGTTTTAATAATTTCATACTACATTCCATGTTGAAATGAAACTCACTTTCCTAAATTGTTCAATTTTTGAGAAGGGTACTAAGTGACTGACAAATTAGGAAATTAGTTTTATACTTAAGAATGCCTGACGTACAATTTCCTTATATTAACCCCTTGAGTACCAGCGACGTGTTTTCTATTTAATTCTAGCTATATTTAGACGATATTATGCAACTTAGGAAGGATCTGTGGTAGTTAAAATGGTTGTTGTTGTTGTTGTTTTGTTCCCCAAACTGCCTGGCCGAACAGCCCTAAGGCCCAGAGCAATTCCAAGGCCATAACCGAGCGCCCCCACAGAACCCTCCCTGCCTACCACAATAAAGCCTGGGTGACCGAAGCCACTCCATGGCGGGGAGCTCAAGAGGGTGCGGAAACGCCCGGGAAACCAAAGCCCCACCCAGGGCCCTGTGCCCCTCAGCAATTATGAAGAGAAAGTTGAGGGGCAAGGGAAAAATGTGACGCTTTGGCTTCCAATCTTGGTAGATTGGGAGGTCAATCCACGGAAAAGACGCCGTCACTTGAGTTAAAGGAACAGTCAGAGTAAGCTATGGGTATGGCAGAGATTGCTCGGCTCTCATTCTGATAGACCAGCCCATCACCACAGTTAAAATGGTTTGTTGAGGTAGTTTAATGAAGCCTCATTATTGCTAGAGGTCCTGGTCAATATACAGGAGGCGCTACAATATAGGTAGCAAAATTCTAATGGTAGGTTTGGGTTCCTATCATCATCATATGCTTCATTTCTATATACTTTTTATCCCCGGGAAAAAAAGAAAAAAAAATCTTGGGATTTTTCATTTATTTTCTTGGGATTTTTTGTTTTGGTCATTAACCTAACCAAAAAACCAAACCTAACCTAACCTAATAGCCCCCAAATACATTTAGGTTAGGTTAGGTTAGGGTTTTTGGTTAGGTTAATAAAACAAAAACAAAAATCCAAGACAAAAAGAAAAAACCCAAGATTTTGTTTTTTTCCCCGGGGATGAAAAGTATATAGAAATGAAGCATATGATGATAGGAACCCAAAACTACCATTAGAATTTTGCTACCTATATTGTAGCGCCTCCTGTATATTGACCGAGGTCCTTCCTAAGCTGACTAAAATCGTCTAATAGTTGCCAGGAAGTGATAAATAGGACGTCCCTGGTACGGATGGGTTAAGCGCGAAAATAATTATGTACGAAACTTAATGTTTACACAACCCAATTGTGAGATACAGATTGTTTATGAAATTTCTGGTGCACGGCATCTATGACATCTACTCCTGAGCTTTAACAGGAGTCTGATGGTAGTTACAAGATATGTTAGAGTCGTGCAATGAGTGATATTGTTAAATTTAGTAGGATTACAACAATATAATACCTTAATTGTCGTGGTGTTGGCAGCCCTGCCACTCAACCCTGGTAACCCTGCGGCGTCATCCTGGGCTGTCTGGGTGAAACATAATTATTACATTATAGCCTACTTATAATAGACTTCTAAATCAATCAGTACACAATAATAACACCTACATCCAAAACACGAACATACATGGTTTTCGCATCTCGGGATGTTGGATTAAAAGGAAAATGTGGGGCAGAAAATGGGTAGGGAGAGGGATTTAATAAGATGGGAACATGGATGGGAGTCGTCACTGGCAACCAAGCAGGCATTTAAACTCGGCTATATCGTGTATTTTACCCCTCATCTAGCGTCTCCATACGATCTAAAATATCAATGATAATGCAATATAACAACACAGTAAAGGCTTGTATAATATAATGCACTTACAGTCCCGGGAAGTGAAGAAATATATCAGAGCCGTGAACAACACTACTTCACTCTACAAAGAACACTGCGCGACTGAGGATGCAGGCATCCAAGTCGCACGTGTTCGAACTGATTCATCCAACACTATGTTTGTTGTTTTAGTAAAATATCACCCAATGTGCTATCTGTATATTAATACTAAGGACTACAATGAATATAGTGTATTATGAAATAGATATGTGGCAGTATTGACGACAATAGTTTTCCAAATAAATAATGTTCATCATACTGTATAGGCCTATACAATAACGGGCAAGTATTAGAACACAGGAGCAGATATAAAGCCGGCCACTTCTTTATAATTAGATGGTATTATTCTAATAATTAGTAATTCATACATTAGTTGCATACTTATCTTGAAGGTAGGCCTATCTTTAGTTACACAGGCTATCTAAATGTAGATACAGTAGGCTACTAATGATTTCAAGGAGTCATGTATACAATAAAATACGAACCCTGCTTCCTGACTAAGTGAAGGTACAATATTAATCCAAACTTCAACTCTCTCCATGGTTAAGATATATAATAAATGGTTATAAAATAATATTCCAAATTATATGTAGCCTAAATATCAGTCCAGCGAGAGGTTGGTGTTCCCGGAGTGATGGAGGTGGCAGAGCAACATCTACACTGCCATAAATACTGTGTTATATCGTGTTTACAACTTTACTCAAATGTCAGATCAATCTTGGAGTAAACTGGTCAACTAAAATAGCTATGTGCAATTATTTACCATTGTAGTGATGACCTAGGTAATAGGTGAGAATGATGATGTAATAATTATGCTTTATTATTATTATCATATTACGTGAGGTGAGTAGCCTACTCTCTCAGGTGATAAAGTGTATTATATTACGTGAGGTGTATAGCCTACTCTCGCAGGTGATAAAGTTTGTTATATTACGTGAGGTGTGTTGCCTACTCTCTCAGGTGATGAAGTTTATTATATTACGTGAGGTGTGTTGCCTACTCTCTCAGGTGATGAAGTTTATTATACTATGTGAGGCTTATCCGCACTTGTTTGTTAAATGATGTACCCGGTATAGTAAACAATATGACTATAGACAGTTGTTACTGTTTGTGGTGCAGCATACACACGGATGTTCTGGATAAATGGTGATATGATCCGTATTTACATTACTACACACGGATGTTCTGGATAAATGGTGATATGATCCGTGTTTACATTATTGAGCTGTTAAGGGTGTCCCTCTGTTATATGGCAATTATGTGTAATATCATCTGTTTAATAACCTACCGCCAGGTGGTTATATTAGTCTTAAGAAAGAACACTAACATTTGAGAGCTAAAATGTTAATGGTGTTAAATTATTCGAAACTACCTTTGCATTACTTTTTCCGTATTAAATACTTATATTTATTATGATGGGATAATGCCACATTCATTGCTTTGACGATGTTAGTCAAATACTCTAGTTGAATATAATAATCTGGTAGTAACTACCGTGACACAATATAATAAACAATCCACATCGAAGACAAATATTATGTTAGAAATTACACGCAGAGTTATGTAAGGGTGAGAAGTTGTTCAACTTATATTTTAACTCACTGCTAAAATTAAGAGTTCCATGTGTTAATATTCGGCTGTTAAGCATAAATATGTATAGGTGTAAAGTCAAGTGGGGCGTAAGCTAGGCTGCGTGCACTGATCTTCACATCATTGGGTGAGTAATCAAGCTTGATAGATTGGGGCTACTGAATTGTTTCAAGTTACCACAGTTTAACTACACGGAGGGGATGGCAGACTCGTCTCTTATATACTGAATATGTTATTATTTACTGCTAGGGGATCTAAGTCTGGTTTGGTCAATTATGGACCTAGCCTGTTTGCTACGGGATGCACAGGGAACACGGCTGACGATATATTTGTGTCCACTTGTCTTTCAACGCAACACCAAACAATCATAGCAAATTTGAGGCATATTGAAGTGACGTCACATGTAGAAGTTAACATCTGTCTATTTTTTATGATAATGAAGCTGTTAATGTAGTTTTCTTATAAAAATTAACAAGGGTCGAATTCTGTCCTGCACTTTTTAAAACAAAAAACAGCACTGTAATATACAGTATATATATATATATATATATAAAACATTATTTTTTTTTATAATAACTGAAGATCTACGAAAGTAGAGAAATGCATTTTAACACTTTTACATAAACATTATTTTAATATGTACACAACAGTCCGAGCCTTCTAATAAGATACTCGGACATACTTTTTAAACCCTTATTTTGTGCATGCAATATATTTTAGATGCAATTTAATTTTAGCACTAAATTTGTTTAAACTTTGTGCAGTGAACCTACCCTTTTCTACACACCTTTAGTGTGGAAACATATTCGCATATATATATATATATATATTGTGCTGGTCTAACACCTGGATCCTCTGCCCTCCTCACAATGAAGCTTTCCATCTCCATTTTTCGTCCACATTATCTTTTAAGATCTCGTTCCCTGTGTTGCCTGAAGCTCCGGGACCCTCGCCCCTCCTCCACCTCTATTATTAGGACCTTTTATATACACTTGTGTATGTACCTGGATACGTGTGTGTATGTGCTTACACGTTTGTCTACATGTATGCATGTTTTATTGAACGTAAAACTAATATTACAATACTAAATACGCATTATGAAGAACATTGTAATGAAAGTCACTCGCACAAACTCATAAATAAACTAAAGGTACTAAAACAAACACAAACAATCACGCGCATCTGGTAACGCATCAACTATACTTGGAATTCACTCTATGCATTAACTCAAGCACATATTAAGTCATTTACACACACTTATTCGCACAACGAGGTGATGATGATGGCTAGGTTATGGTAAAACTAAATTACTGTGAGGTGAGGTCGTGGTGAAATATATATTGGGTCGTATTTGTTTTGGTAGCCATATAATTGTTCATGAACCATTGTGTGACTATATATGTGGTTCACCTGGTAGAAGCTGAATGAATGGTTGGTAGAGAGGGAGGTGAGGGCAAATATAACATAGGAAAGGAGTTATCAGGTATGACAGGTAGAACAATAATTTTGCAATCCAGTGCAATTGTTCATATTGTATTTTCCGTTCAGATGGTCCTTGGACCATTCACATTTAGTTTAGATACGGTACTGAATCTGGCGTTCCCTTGTTCCAAAATGCTTGGGGCTCAGGAGCCTGAGAATTGTTGTAGGAAATTTATTCTTTATAGAAACACACCCATAGACACACATACATTACATCTATACGTAATTTACCTCCACTCCTATTCAATAGTATGTGAATACTATGTAGCCTATACTATTACATTATTTATGAGTCCGTATATGTCTATATAATATTGACACCATCACATTACTTTGTTAGTGTAGCTCCTTTGAGTCCTTTTAGCCTAGTAACCCTAGTCTGTCATCTTGTCTGTCGTCATGTACCCTTCGTTAACAGCTGGCACCAGTCCTAATATTGCTGGCAGAGATATACCAACATCAACAAAAGAGACAGCATTTTTTAAGTGTGTGGGAACTGTATACATTTAAGCCTAACAACAAAGTTATATAAATATTAATTGTTTCAGTTGTGTTGCTAGAGCGGGAATAAATAGCGATTCGACCGAAATTGGTGAGTATGTGTGACACAGTACAGTATAGCCGAACTTAAACTTTTATGATCTGCCTAGTTAACATTAAATTGTGGTTAATTTTCGTATTTCGAGGGACGACTTGGGCAGTCGTAACGGATATTTTTCACAGTAACTGACTAATTGGATATACAAATGTGGATGTAAAGTGAACCATATTATAAAATGATGAACTTATCATTCTCACTATATTTTTGCTCAATGCGCTCCATAATAACATGCTGTACCTATGTAGGCTTTTCATATTATTGCCATGATTGTGCTGGAGTGGTGGAGATATTTTATGGTTATGGATAAGACGTGAGCGTGTGCAAGTAGTTATGGGGATTATGATATTATGTTTAGCAATGTTCTATTATAACCCACTCCTGTAAGCAATGTTATCCTATACCTTATTTCCTTAATATTTTGTCTACCATAATCCATTCCGTCAAGCTCTAAACTTTCACTACTATTATATATTATAATTTTATTCATTACCCACATTACCAAAATCTGTGTCACTCTAAAGTCTAATCCATACGCTTTCCACTTTTACAACTCGAGAATCTGGACTGAATCAGGTTTCATGTCTTGAATACGATTTCAATTTGGCCAAATTAAAGGACAAAGGAGGCATGAATTGGGGGGGGGGGGGGGGGGGGGGGGGGGGAGAGAGAGAGAGAGAGAGAGAGAGAGAGAGAGAGAGAGAGAGAGAGAGAGAGAGAGAGAGAGAGAGAGAGAGAGAGAGAGAGAGAGGTTAAGTAGGAATTAATAGAAATATGGACACCAATAAAACATATTATTATGCATGATACGAATATATAACTATTTCACCAGCATCTCCCTGAATAATTTCCTGTGAAACTAATTAGTCACTTGTAGAAACATCCTAACGACAATCAATCAAACTTCCCGGGAAACTAATTAGCTTAATCACGTATTAATTGGTTGTAATGTGCAAGGGTCGCATTAACTTCAACAAAATATACACAATGGTATCGCTATTTAGTTTCTTCTAATCCAATTTGACAATGCATTTGCATCACATTCAATATATATACTGTATATACACATTATACAGTATATATAACGAATATCACTATGTTGCTGGTCCGTCACCATTTCTTACAGTTTGTATCATTATGTCAATGTTCATGTATATATTAATATATTATAATATAATATAATATAAGATCATATGTTATATAATAATATAGTATTACAACCTCGTTAACAATGTTGTTGCACTATAAAAGCAGGTGTTCCCGTTAATACCAGTAGTAGTTATACATCACTATAAACCCTTCCATTTTACCCACGGCTCCATCAATGACTTGAAAACATAGAAGGGTAAATGTGCACTGTCAACCAATGTAGATTTAATGTTCAGGAAATTGTTTATCCTATGGAGTTTGGTGAGCTATATTTGATGTGGATTATTATGTTGTTAGGAATGGACTCCTCATACTCAATAGTATACATCCCTAGAGCTTAACACTATACCAGCTGCCAGATTACTCTAACAATATCACTACTAGTTACTACTCTGTTCAACTAACATAAAACTTCTATATATATTCCACACAGTATAAATATAATCCAACACCAGGTGAGTGAGAGGTGTTAGCTTATGACCAATATATATATTTGTATGGAGGTTTATACTTATATTTAATCGTAATGCAATATTCTTCGCCTCCTTCATCTTCCTCGGAGGTTTAAGACCAAAATCCTTCATGATATAACTTGACCTTTAACCAAACCCATACATCACCAACCAGGCGATAATTTACAACCTTTGAAGATCGTGTGGCGTGTGTGTTGAGGGGAAGCGGATATATTTCATATTTTGTATTACGGTAATTTTCTGAAAAAATATAAAATGTCCGCAATTTACTAATATAAAAAACATCACACTTCCCTCTAAAGATAAATAACGGTGTTTAAATATAAATAACAGTCGGGGCATATGAAGAATTACGTAATTTGTTCAGTTACCAATTGCATCATCATAACATAAAAATTCAATATTAATATTAAGCAAACCGCGACTTATAGACTAATAGAGTCTGGCACAAATCTTTAATTTCTAAACTACCCTCCTTCGGTTTCTATCCCTCCATCTGTGCCTTTGTCTCTAATTTCCTTTCCGGCCGTTCCATAGCCGCGGTTGTGGACGGCCATTGTTCACTTCCTCACCCTATAAACTCCGGTGTTCCTCAGGGCTCTGTCCTATCTCCTATTCTTTTTCTAATTTTTATAAATTATCTCCTCAACTGTACGGTACCTCAATTCCCATCCATTCATATGCAGACGACTCAACCTTACACTACTCCATTAGTTTTTCAGAACGCCCAAGCCAGCAATCCCTCAACGACAAACGTAATGAAGCCATAGAACTCTTAAATTATGATCTAAATACTATCTCCAATTGGGGCAGAGAAAACCTTGTTACCTTTAATGCTTCCAAAACCCAATTTCTCCATCTATCTACCCGTAAGGAACTCCCAGCGGACTATCCCTTATTCTTCAACAATACAAAAATCAATCCTTCATCTTCTCTCAATATTCTTGGTGTCTCCTTTTCTTCTGCTCTCAGTTGGAAGGACCATATTACCAGTCTTGCTAAGGCAGCCTCCCAGAAGCTGGGTGTGCTCAACCGCCTTAGGGGGTTCTTTTCCCCTGCACAGCTTCTTGCTCTGTACAGGGGCATAGTGCATCCTTGTATTGAGTATTGTTCACATGTGTGGGGAGGTTCCTCTCACACCGCTCTCCTAGACAAAGTTGAAAGGAAGGCCTTTCGTATCATTAAGTCCCGTCCACTCACCAACTCTCTGCAATCTCTCTCTCTCCGCCGCAATGTTGCATCTCTCTCGCTATTCTATCGCTACTATAATAATCAGTGTTCCTCAGAGCTTTCCCAGTGTATACCACCTCCTTTACGTAGGGCACGTGGTACCCGTCTTGCAACTCAATCCCACCCCTACTCTGTGCAACTCTCCAACCCAAGAGTGAAACGTTACTCTCAAACTTTCTTCTACTCAACAGCTGAGCTCTGGAACTCTCTCCCAGAATCAGTCTTTCCCTCTTCCTATGACTTAAATTGCTTCAAACTCAGTGTGTCCAGGCATTTTGGCTCGAACGTCCCTTGATTTTGGCCCTGTCACTCTTTCAACTATGGGGGAGGCACTCGCTATAAGCAGTTCTGCCTTTTGCCTCCCTCAATCACATAGAAAAAAAAATTATCAGTGCCCCTTCCTTAGCTAAATATAATTATTTCACAATAGTTAAACATATATAATAATAAATATAGTATTAATACCGAAGCCAAAGAACAAGCAGACATACATATTGACTCTCTCGCTTTACATATTTTATGCAACAAATCAAGCCCACTATATAATTGTTTTCTGTATTCCCTGGTTTATGTATTTGTTAACTTACCATACGTAGCCGTTTGTTAATTGATGTTACACAAACAATACAAAAAGGCAATTACCAGAGTTTGGGCTGAATATAAACAGCTGAGCTCTGGAACTCTTTCTCAAAATCAGTCGTTCCCTCTTTTTGCTTCAAACTCCGTGTGTCCAGGCATTTTGGCTTGAACGTCCCTTGATTTTGGCCCCGTCACTCTTTCATCTCTGCGGGAGGCACCTGCCACAGGCAGTTCTGCCTTTTGTCTCCTTCACTCACATAGAAAAAAGGTGACAACTACAACTTTTGTCTCCTTCACTCACATAGAAAAAAAGGGGACTACTACAACTGATTGTACAGTCATAATCAATAGTTCGCCAAAAACCTTCGTGCACGCACTTACATACACACATACACGTGCTCGCAAATGATTACCCTCTAAATTGAGAGCAAAAATTACAATAATAGTAAGTCAAATAGAGCAAAGATGTCTTTCGAAAGATCTTCTCGAGAAAGCCGAAGGAATCCGGCACTTGGGATTCACTCTGGCTCCAGAATCAGAATGTTTCCATTGTACTTTGTGTGCCACAGGAAAAACATAACTCAATAATGTACATGCGAGCCTGAAGTGTTAAAATGGGTATATATTAAGCAAACCACCCACCAATTTTCATGACAATTTTGAAATGCATGTTGGAATCCCTATAAACTGTACTTCATTTTTATGTAAGTTTGATAATTTGGAAAAATCGATTAAGGGAGAAAATTAACATTGAAAATTATGTGTAAAAAGGCTCCCATAAACGGCGGGCCGCTATGTTATTGTAGTTTGCGGCCTAATTTTGTCTGTTAATTCACTTTATCCTGAATTGGACCCCCTATGAAGTACAACAGATTATGATGACATAAGTGACGGGTGTTTAGAGGGGGCAGAACTCCCCCTTCAACATATTACGTGTCCCACAGTAACTTCTATTATATAAACAACCCAAGAATTTTCACAGATTTTTAAAATTTCATTTAGGATGTAATAAAACCTATACTCCATGTTAAAATAAGTGTCAACCTTCGAAAAATTCTATTAGGGGAGATACAGAACCTAGAAGCTGTAACCTGTAACGATATTTGTCCAGGGTTTCACCTCCCCATAGACGGCACACAACACGACTCGGCGGACCTCTTTCTCCCTGCCTTTCAGTCTATTTAACGATAGGAATTTACCTAATTTTCTATTCAATGTACTATCCAACCATCGGGGGTGTGGGGGCGGCAGCCCCCACCCATAATACTAGGTTAGGTTAGGTAAGGTTGGTAGGTTAGGCTAAAATCTTTAATGTTGCTTAATTGTTGGATAATGAGCTTACTGGTTAAGTTCATTTTCTATCCCATGTATCATCCAACTACTTTTGCCAAAACTTGACTGGGGTTTTTTTCTCAGTTTGGGGGTTTCTTAAGTTGAAAAACAAGAAAACCTGAGCCAACTTTTTGTTGCCGCTTTCTGACTTTTATGAAGCTGAAAAATCTTAAAATCTCAGCCAACTTTTGCCAAAACTTGGCTCGATTTTTTTTTCATTTTGGGGTTTTCTTAAGTTGAAAAACAAGAAAACCCGAGCCAACTTCTTCTTTGCACTTGCTGTCTTTTATGCAGCTGAAAAATCTTAAAATCCGAGCCAACTTTTGCCAAAACTTGGCTCGGGTTTTTACATTTTTGGGGTTTTCTCAAGTTGAAAAACAACAAAACCCGAATCAACTTTCACCATAAAAGCCATTATATCGCCTTTTTATGTCTTTAACCCCACATTTTCCCTGACCTTCATAGCCCTCCCCACTATCGGGCGCCGTGTCTTAAGATCGTTGGATAAAGGGGAAAACGATTTTTGCGGAGGTTGAAACTAAAGTCAATCACTATATTTTGATGCAAATAAACTACAACTAAAAAAAAAAAAATGAAAATAATTGGTGGGTGGTTTCCTTAATATTTTCCTTAAAATGTTTACTGCTAGTCTCCAGTTTCTCCTAGAATTAATTCATGACCATCTCATTTTGATCGTAAGACCTATGCAGTCAGTGTATATATGTAAATATATGTAAATCGGCTTGGCGTGCATGTGAACAAACAAAGGGGTTGACCAACACAGCATGGATATTAACGGATAGGTTGACATGATAGATGTTGCTAACATTAAAGAAGTACAAGTTGATCATGACTCTACGGCCAAAGAACCACTTGCATGTAAACAATGTCATCGTAAGCTCTCATCCACTCTCTGGTTCCCCATGTTGCTCAGTCACCATTTTCCTTCCGATAGTCCTCTTTACCATTCCATCTCTCCCTTCGTCCAGTTCTATTCCTCGTTCCCAACCTGTCACACCATATTGTTCCCACCAAAATATTAAGGGATAAAAGTTCAGACCCTGCCTGAGTTATATCTTCTCCTGGACCATACTACCACCAGGCACCGTATAAGAGCAGATCGGTGGGTTCTTTAAAACATTTAAGAGGTTAACGATTCGCTATATGAGGGTGACAACTGGTCTTGTAGTCTGCCACGCACGATTCCGTCTCACACTTACACACTTACGCACTCCCTCTATCTCTCTTTGAACAGTATGTCCTTCATTGTCATGTTAGGGGACAAGCGTATTGCACTATGATGTAAATTATATCTTAGCAATGAACCACAAAGGCTTACAAATATGAAACTTTTCCATGTAAATCAATCTCTCCCCACCTCTTTCTCCCCCTGTCTCTTCTTTATTTTTATCCTCTCTCTCATTCAGCCAGCCATCTCAGGTATCCAGTACCTCTTACAACTTCCGTAACATGAGCCAAAGAGAAAAGTTAGTAGAGGAAAAAAAAGGAATGAAAGATAAATTAATAGATTTTTATAGTGCAATATGATAGAAGGGGATATAGGGAGCCTCTATAAACCCTCTACTGTATAATTTGTCCTCTCCTTTTTTTTCTGTGAATGAGGGAGACAAAAGGCATAACTGCCTGCAGCGAGTGCCTCCCCCAGATTTCAAGGAGTGACAGGGCCAAAATCAAGGGACGTTCGAGCTAAAATGCCTGGACACACAGAGTTTGAAGCAATTTAAGTCATAGGAAGAGGGAAAGACTGATTCTGGGAGTGAGT
Source organism: Paralithodes platypus (assembly GCA_032716605.1). Classification (NCBI taxonomy): domain Eukaryota; kingdom Metazoa; phylum Arthropoda; class Malacostraca; order Decapoda; family Lithodidae; genus Paralithodes; species Paralithodes platypus. The sequence continues at coordinate 7,905,181 of CM064573.1, forward strand.
TCCAGAGCTCAGCAGTTGAATAGAAGAAAGTCTGAGAATAACGTTTCACTCTTGGGTTGGACAGTTGCACAGAGTAGGGGTGGGATTGTGTTGCAAGGCGGGTACTACGTACCCTACGTAGAAGAGGTGGTATACACTGGGAAAGCTCCGAGGAACACTGATTATTGTAGTAGCGATAGAATAGCGAGAGATGCAACATTGCGGCGAAGAGAGAGAGATTGCAGAGAGTTGGTGAGTGGACGGGAGTTAATGATACGAAAGGCTTTCCTTTCTACTTTATCTAGGAGTGCGGTGTGAGAGGATCCTCCCCACACATGTGAACAATACTCAATACAAGGACGCACTGTGCCCCTGTACAGAGCAAGAAGCTGCGCAGGGGTAAAGAACCTGCCACTGAGAGAGAGAGAGAGAGAGAGAGAGAGAGAGAGAGAGAGAGAGAGAGAGAGAGGGAGAGAGAGAGAGAGAGAGAGAGAGAGAGAGTACAAAGGAGTACAAAGGAAATCAAGCAACAACAGGTCTAGTGACCCTTCTAGGTTGCTTGTCCTCCAAAACACTGAGGATCAAGTGTCCAAACAGTGGTTTAGAGTGGGTAAGGGAACATTGGAAAGGGAACTACTGCCCTGCCACTAACGTGGCAGGACTAGGAAGTTAGTAGGGGACATATGGGTTAGTAACTGAGGGGAGGATAAAGTTATTCATTTACAAACGCAGTCAGTCGCGGGTTTGATGCGAGATATTTGTCTAGGCGGAATTAAAATGAATCAACGGTGCTGCAGTCTATAACGTCTCGGGGAAGCCCATTCCACAAGTTGACAACTCGATTGAAGAAGAAATTCTTAGATTCGTGCGAGTTAAAAGATTTACCAATAATTTTGCAACCGTTTCCCCGCGTGTAATTAGATTGGTCGATAGTGAAGTACTTACTACAGTTCATATTGTCGATGCCTTTGATGATTTTGAACACTTGAATTAAGTCGCCTCTTAATCTGCGCTGGGTTAAAGGAAATAGATTTAATTCTCTAAGACGCTCTTCGTATGGTTTGTTCTTTAGGCTAGGTATAATTTTGGTAACTCTACGTTGAACTCGTTCTAGCTTGATTATATCTTTTTGGTAATAAGGGCACCAGGATTGAACGCAGTATTCCAGAAGAGGGCGGACTAAGGAATTGTAAAGGGTTAGGATAACTTCTTTGGATTTATGCTCAAATTACCTGCCTATAAAGCCAATTATTTTGTTTGCCTTCTTAACAACTTCTGAACATTGTTGACTCGGTTTTAGGTTACTCGATATTGTTACTCCCAGATCAGTTTCTCTGTTTACATTCTTAAGCTGAGTGCCATTCATCGAATAGTTTGCTTTCTCATTTAGGTATCCGACATGTAGTACTTTACATTTATCCGCATTGAAACTCATTTGCCAAATTTGGGCCCAACATGACAATTTATCTAGATTGTGTTGCATATCGTTAACTTGTTCTTTTGAGAGTACGCTATTTGCAATTTTTGTATCGTCAGCAAATTTTGAGATTGTGCAGGTGAGACCCTCATCTATGTCGTTGATGTAAATTAGAAAGAGAATTGGTCCTAGTACCGATCCCTGGGGTACCCCGCTACTTACATTGGTCCATTTAGATGCCTTACCGTTTATGACTACCCTTTGCTTTCTGTTGCTGAGCCAATTTTCTATCCATTTCAACACACCGTCTTGTATTCCATGCGCTTTTAGTTTTAGCAGTAAACGTTTGTGGGGAACTTTGTCAAAGGCCTTTTGAAAATCAAGGTATATAATATCTACAGCTTTACTCTCATCGTAGAGGTTGAGGATATCGTGGAAGAAGTCTAAGAGGTTTGTTAAACAGGAACGTTTTTTACGAAAGCCGTGTTGAGTATCTTTAAGTATGTTATTTTCCTCTAAGTGATTTACGAGTCTGTCTCGTATGACCGTTTCTAGCATTTTACATACAACTGAGGTTAAGCTAATTGGACGATAGTTACTGGGTAGGGATTTGCTGCCTTTTTTTAATATCGGTGTTACGTTGGCTAGCTTCCACTGATCAGGCATAGTTCCAGACTGCAAGGATTTATTGAATAGTAATGTCAGTGGTTTGGAGAGCTCATTCTTAGCTTCCTTTAGAACTCTAGGCGAGATTGTATCAGGTCCTGGCGTTTTATTTACCTTGAGTTTATCTAAACAATTCAATACTTCTCTCTCTGTAACGGTGATATTGCTTAGAACATCTGAATTATCAATCTGAATCGGCGATGGTGTAGGGATATCACTGAGGTCTTCTGTTGTAAAAACTGATGCAAAGAAGGTATTGAGGGCATTACTCATTTGTACTTCGTCTTTGGTGTATTCTCCATTTTCATCGACTAACGGTCCAACAGTTGAAGTAACTACTTTTTTCATTCTGATCTATCTATAGAATTCTTTCGGGTTTGTTTTACTTTGATTCGCAATATGTAACTCTAAGGTCTTTTTACTTTGCTTAATTAACTTTTTGGCTTTGCGTCGTAGCTCTACAAATTTCACCCGTTCTTCGTCATTTTGTGAGGATTTTAATCTATCATTAGCAAATTTTTTAGCAAGCAGGCAGTTTGAAATATCTTTATTCCACCATTTGGGCTTATTATTATGGCCTGGACGCCGTATTTTCGATGGTATGCAGTCTTGCACTGCTTTTAGGTAAGTGGTTTCGAATAACTTCCAAGATGTATTTATGTCGTTATTGTTAATTAAAAAGCTCCAGTCAGTTTCTTTAAACATAGCTCTAAGTTTATGGAAGTTTGCTTTCTTGAAATTAGGGACTTTTTCGATGCTACTATTTGGTTCGTTACTAGTAAACTTTAAAGTGAAAGTTATCGTACGATGGTCGCTGTTACTGAATTCATCACCAACATTCAAATTCTCTATCAATTCTTCTTTTGTTGCAAGTACAATGTCAAGAACGTTATTACCACGGGTCGGCATTCGAACAAATTGATAAAGCGAACTCTCTTGCAAGTTCGTATACAAGTCATGTCCGGAGTGTGAAGTAAGAGTATCGCCCCACTTGGTCACAGGTAAATTAAAGTCGCCAAAAATTACGGTATCTTGTGAGTTACTTACATCTGCAATTTGTTCGTAAATTTCTCGGTCAGTTTGCACTGATTGAGCTGGAGGTCTGTATATTAACGCAAGTATTATTTTTGTACCTTTATTATTCTTTATTAGCACAAAGATGTGTCGACGTTCACAATTTGAGGTTTTGACACGAGGGTCGGGTTAAGACTTTCTTTGATATAAAATAAAACGCCACCTCCATTTTTATTTATTCGGCTGTTCTCAAACATTACATAACCGGGAAGTGAATACTCTGCTAAAAAGTCTCTATCTTGTGTATTGAGCCAAGATTCTGTTATGCCAATCACATCATAATTTTCTGTAAACACTAGTTCCTCTAAATCTGAAAATTTAGAGAGAGAGAGAGAGAGAGTGTGTGTGTGTGCGTGCGTGTGTGTGTGTTCCCATCTCCTTGATTGGCCCCGTGGGATGCTTCCCAGTAGTGGGCTTAAAGTACCCGTAGTAATGACAGAGTGATGGGATGGTGGAGGGGTAGGGAGACTATTACAGTAGTCCCTGGGGGTTAAGTACAAGGGGAAGGGGGAGGAGGGATGTACCAAGGATGGTGGGGTGGGGGAGGGTGACTATTACAGTAGTCCCTGGGGGTCAATCACAAGGGGAAGGAGGGGTGTACCAAGGATGGTGTACCATAAAAGGACACCCGGTGACAGGCGGTACTGGAAGGTCATGGGGGTGTTTAGGAGGACAAGAGATGCTGCAGTACGAGAGATTAGTCTTAGTTTTCCGTGTATGGCATTTTGATGCTGTTATTATCAAACAACATTATTAGTATTAGTATTTTGTTTAACTATGTACAATTTATGTCCAAAGACCAAACTGTGCATACTGTACCGGGTGTATTGAGTATAGATATGATTGATTGTAAAGAGGCTAAGAACACCAAGGGCACTAACACGGAGGAAGTTGGTCGACATCTGCTCTTATAGGGTCTGCTACTGGAGGAGGTTAGGGGTGTGGCGGGTGGGGGGATGGGAGGAAGTTGGTGAGTGGCTGGAGGGGAGGGAAGTGGCAGAGGAAAGTTGTTAATGTTTGAGTAGTTGGGGTTAAGCTTTAGAGATATTCACTGTGTCCCATAACTTCATTGTGTATCTCAGAATGAAGGGATACTTAGGAGTTAGAGGCATGCAGGTGACCATACGGAAGACAGGGGTGTCATGGTTATAGTTGTTGTAGATCATGTACAGTTGGTCAAAGTTCCAGCTGACCCACCCTCGCTCTGGGGTTCCAGCTGACCCACCCTCGCTCTGGGGCTCGCAGAATTAACTGGCAATACTGGTGTAGTGGTGCAGGGATACCACTTGCCATTAATGTGTTACCTGTGTCTGTCCTGCATATTACTGCAAATTACACTATGTAATGTTCACGTTGTGAAGACTAAATGCTCCTTCTTTAAGCAGCCACCAATAAAACAGAAATATTTATTCTTATAAAATCGAGTAAAGTATGTTGTGGCAGCCAGCAGGTTTTATATGCGTTGCCAATCAGTGGATATAATAACTTGAATATTTAAGCAAATCTACGAACTTTGGGTGAATGTTCGGGATCATACATAGCGATGTATGCATTTGTATTTGAGATAGGCTTACTTTCCCTTGTTTAGTATATGTTCTTACAATGATATAGCCGAAATAAGAACTACCAATTCCAAACTTTGTAAGACACACCTCCTTCCTACACCAGTATTGCCAGATAATTCTGCGAGCCCCAGAGTGAGGGTGGGTCAGCTGGAACTTTGACCAACTGTACTTAGTAGAATACTATGTTTACTATTCGCTACATTACGAAAGTAATGCACCTGCTAAAATGAGAACGGCCCTTGAGTAACAGGAAATGCAGGTTGTTGACAGCGTTCCATTACTGACCTGGCTTGTCTTGATGTATTGTCTGTGTTTATATTTACTAGGCAAACCAAGCACGCGTACAAACACTAAAGCTGACACACAGACACAAGTGTTTTAGAAAACACCCATACACACACTCACTCACCCGAACAGTTTCTCTGGACCACAAAGTCACCTGGCTACATCCTATTCCCCCTTAGGTATTTAGGCTTACTCGTTACCAGCCATGAGCACTGATCCGTCTGTAGATCACTTAATTTAGGTAAGTCTAGGATAAGGAACTGTGTATGTTCAACCTCATTTGCTACCGGCTCGACAATTATTATTATCTCACACACACACACACACACACACACACACACACACACACACACACACACACACACACGCGCGCGCGCACACACGCGCGCGCGCACACACGCACACGCACACACACACACACACACACACTTATTTTTCCTTTTTACAAACAAATAACCATTCACGTTAATGGAAAATAGGTGAACAAAAATCAACTTTAGTAATTATGATAGCCCGGAACTGTGAAGAACAAAGCTAACGAACAATACAAATAACAATACAAGATCTTGTAAGTAGATAATGCAGGGCGGAAAGGGGATCGGGACAAAATGGCAACATGTTTGTTTCATGGGGAGTCAATTATACCAATTACTACTTTGGCAGGCTTATTCCAAACCTTCAATCCTGATTTTTGGCGAGACGGTAATCCCATCAGCGACCGGGTTACAGCAGGGAGATCCAGGTGGTCCTGCTCTTTTCTCAATAGGGGTGGATGCAGCAGCTAACAAAGTAAGGTCAGAACTGAATGTATGGTACCTGGACGATGGAACCTTGGGTGGGTCAGTAGAGAACGTTCTAACCGACCTAAATAACATCGTAACTGACCTCGGCCAGGCTGGGCTAGTGATAAATGACACCAAATGTGAACTTGTCCTCCTCAACCACACACGTGAACAAGGAGAAGAGACTCAGGCCCTGTTTCAAGGCATATTGCCAAATGTAAAGATTCTTCAGGAGCACCAGCAAACCCTATTAGGTTCCCCACTAACTCTGGCAGCAATCCCACCAGCACTTCAAGTTAAAAAGGAGGAGCTTCAACGTCTCGTGAGTCGCCTGATACACATCGATGCCCACTCAGCTCTGGCCCTGCTCAAGAACTGTTTCTCCATCCCAAAACTCCAATACCTCCTGCGCACATCGATGACTTACACGAACAATGGTGGCCTCCAAGAATTAGACAGCATAATCCGAGAAGCAGTGACCAGCATCACCAACGTGGAATTTAAAGAACGGGCCTGGACACAAGCCACCCTTCCTGTCCGCCTCGGGGGCTTGGGCATACGGAGAGCCTCGGATATTGCCTCCCCAGCCTTTATCTCTTCTCTCATCACGACCAACGACCTTGTAGTGTCCATCCTTTCTTCTCAACCCGGAATGACACTTAATGGGGACGTAACAGCAGTGATTAACACCTGGAAGGGAAGTACAGGAGTAGAGGAGGAGCCTCAGGGTACCTCCAGGAGCAAGCAGAAAGCGTGGGATACCATCTCAGCGAAGAAAACTCAAGAAAATCTCCTAACCAATGCAGACCAGGTTGCAAAAGCACGCCTCCAGGCAGCCGCCCGTTCGGAGAGTGGCTTGTGGTTACACGCCATCCCCATCCCACCTCTTGGAACTCACTTGGATGCTGAAGCGCTCCGGGTTGCCATCGCGCTCAGAGTGGGTGCGGCAGTTTGTCACCCACACACTTGCAAGTGTGGTGGGGGGATGGATGCTCAAGGTCACCATGCCTTGTCATGTAATTACAACGCAGGCCGCCTGCCAAGACACTCTGCACTAAATGATGTCATAAAACGGGCCCTGCAGAGTGCTAACCGTGCATCAATCCTCGAACCACATGGACTTCACAGAGAAGACGGCAGATGGCCAGATGGGATGACCACTTTCCCTTACAAGAATGGCCGGTGCCTCGTGTGGGATGCCACATGTGTTGACACTTTCTCCACAACCAACATCGCCAGAAACGCCGACGAAGCAGGTGAAGCCGCCCGGATAGCAGAAAATAAAAAGCGAGAAAAATATCAAGCCATCGCCAGAAATCATCAGTTCGAGCCCCTGGCATTCGAAACTTCAGGAGTCTTCGGCCCTACCACCCTTAAGATGGTGAATGAAATAGGCCGTAAAATCAGAGAAGTTTCAGGAGAACCCCGGGAAACCCTCTGGCTCAAGCAAGGACTAGGGATGGCTATCCTCCGGGGCAATGCCACCAGCGTCATGAGCTCAGTTCGACAGGACTGGGTCATGCCACTGTGTGAGGCCCGGGCAGGAGTGGTGTATCCGTAGTCTTTCCACAGTAGGTTAAACAAAACAAACTTTATTTGTATGTAACATGTGTGATGCACATAAATAAAAGGGGATGTGTCGGATGGTTGAAAGCCACAGTTGCTCGCGCGTTTGGGGCTAGCAACACGTATTATGAAAAACATGTATCCTCCTGCATTCACTGTTCCCCCCTTCACTCACTCAACCCCACAATTTGCCGGAGGATAACAGGTTTTTCACAATACGTAGACGGAGGTCTTTAAAAAAAAAAAAATTACTGCACTGTTAATGACGTTATTTTCTTACTATCTATGTAGTTTCTCCCCCGCCCTTTAGCTCTCCCTCTCGCTCTCTCTTAATAATGACATGATAATTAATGAGGAGCACACATATACATTATAGGCTTCCACAATATAATACAATAGTGTGTTTCAATAATGGTTGACACACAAGGGGGATTTGAATTCCCCGGGTGCAAAGGATTGGCCAAATGATTCATTGTACAAGTTCCTGAAAGGTTCTTGTTCAAATAATAAGATCACAGCGTCGATGTTAACTGTACACCTGGTGAACACTTCAAGTAACATATTCCCAGTGCAGAATGTTATGGTGTTAATAATAAATGCAATAACACGAAGAAGGGAGAACTTGAGGATGCGTGGATTATTGGAAGTGGAGAGGAAATTATGAACAAGATGATATGGTAGGCGGGGTGAAAGGAAATGGAAGCAATGCACGTGAGAACATGTAAGACAAAAGAAATACAAAAACTACGAAATATTGAAATAGAGGAGATAATTGAATGATGGGTGAGGGGAGTGTGTGAGAACTAACGTGTGTGAGAGAGAGATTGCATCATGGTCTACAACATAATAGAGCCAATGAAGCGAATAGTAGACATAAACTCACCACGATATTGAATTTACCAGGCGTAATACTCCAGGTTAAAATACGATAATATTATAAAACTTAATATGGTAATCAGTTGCAGTGTATTATAAATACATACCGGTATATATATTAAACCGCTCTAATCGACTAGGTTGAGTAGTTACATTGTATGTTTCTTTAAATATGTATGAAATGGTAATTATTTATGCATGAGAACTGCACAATGTTATATACCGTAAAATGGCCCAACTTCAGACAAGGGTTATACTTCGGACATGTCTGGATAATAAATTATATAAGCTAGTTATGGAAAAATGGCTCTGCATTATGGGAACACCGCAAACATACTTGTTTTTCCATAACATCATGTATTTATCCCATAACTGCGGTTCATTATATTTTTTTCCAGAATGTCCGAAATTATGTCCCCGTCCGAAATTACGTCATTTTACCGATACATAGTTACTCACATATCTAATCACGAACTCAAATATAATATCTGGAGCATCTTATCTTCTAAAACAAAACTGTGCTTTCAAAAATACTATCAACCTTTTGTAAGTATCACTCTTACATCAACCTCTGCATACATATACAGAATATTGTCTGTTACAATAACCTTAAACTACAACTCTTATATGAATAAGGATTAAGAATATGTACAAGGCTAGTTATGGTTAGCTGTATTGCAGTCTGTTACAAAAACCCTAATTTGGAATATAATAATACACATGTGCACCATTACTTCCTTTATAAACAAGGCTATTATATGCCTAAGTTATCTTTATCAATTTATATAAAAATTATGCCAGTAATTATGTTTTGTCTGTTTGTATTTACTTATATTTCATAAGGTTCAATACACACACACACACACACACACACACACACACACACACACACACACACACACACACACACACACACACACACACACACACACACACACACACACACTCTCTCTCTCTCTCTCTCTCTCTCTCTCAACGTTCCCCCAACCTGGCAGTAATCCTGTTACCCTCTTCATAAAAGCTATTATACCGCCCACTTGACTTGCTTGCGTGTGTCAATATTCAAATTTGCACTGTTATGGGGACACTGCTGTTTGAGAGTTTGAGTGTCAGGAACTCAAGAGCAAGTGAGTTTATTGTGTACATACACACAACATCCGCCTTTGGCTTTGAAACTAGGATAGAGAAAGTAGGTGGAAACAGAGAAGGGGTTGCTGGAAGTTACTTCAGATACCTGAGTCTCTGTGAGATAAAGATCAGGTTTGTTGGAAGAGAGGTTGCGTTCCACAGTGAAAGTTAGAGGGAAGGCCACAAATGTTTACAATTCTAAGGTTGACGTCGCTTCTATAATCCCTTATTACAATACTCCATAGAGTTACCGGTATCAATATACTAGTTCTAGCATTTGAGAAGAGTCAGCCAGGAAATGGGTGTAGAAATGCATAGCCCATTTGTTCTAGCCCTACTTCAGTTACAGAGGGTTAGGGGTCATGATTGATGGCCTACTTATAATGAATGGACTATAGTAGCCTATGTCCTCTCTCTCCACTTTATGTTTACCAGGCGTTTTCGCACCCTCCTCAGCTCCTCGCTTTGGAGTGGTTTCGGTCACCTGGGCTTTATCAGTGGTAAGCATAGAGGGTTTTGTGGGGGCGCTCGGTTATGGCCTTGTCCTTGCTCGGGACCTTGGGGCTGCTCGGTCAGACAGCCTAGGGAACAGCAACAACAACTAACACTGTATTTGTTCCATATCTTATATACCGAGTCCTCCTGCTCAATTTTACTGCACCCTTCGCCTCCCTCACCCTGGCTTAATATGACTCACTTTCTCCATACACTCGGCTATTTCAAAAGGCGAGCAATCCATTTTCTTGGGACAATTAAAGGAAGGGGGTGGCACGAGAGAGAAAGTGTGAGTTTATTGTTGATATGTGCAACACTACCAGGACTCTTTCACATACACGTAATTCAATATTTATTTATTTTTTTCTATGTGATTGAGGGAGGCAAAAGGCATAACTGCCTATAGCGAGTGCCTCCCCATAGTTGAAAGAGTGACAGGGCCAAAATCAAGGGACGTTCGAGCCAAAATGCCTGGACACACGGAGTTTGAAGCAATTTAAGTCATAGGAAGAGGGAAAGACTGATTCTGGGAGAGTTCCAGAGCTCAGCTGTTGAGTAGAAGAAAGTTTGAGAGTAACGTTTCAATCTTGGGTTGGAGAGTTGCACAGAGTAGGGGTGGGATTGAGTTGCAAGACGGGTACCAAGTGCCCTACGTAAAGGAGGTGGTATGCACTGGGATAGCTCTGAGGAACACTGATTATTATAGTAGCGATAGAATAGCGAGAGATATAAAAAATTTGGGTCAGTCAGTCATTGGCAATCACTGTTATTCCGTTCATAAGCATTCATTCTAATTGCAAGAGATCGCATTATGTTTGAAATGGCCGATTGAAAATATTCAATATACTGTATAAGAATATGAGCCTATCAAATATTTATGTATATTATCAAAACAAAAACAATATATTCTACACATACACTATATATGTGTACCACAAAGCAACTAGCCTATATATATATATATATATATATATATATAAAATTAAATGTATCGATAGACTGTTCCCCACGAGGTAAAGGAGTAAACAAATATCAGGTACACCTGTGATAAAACAATAGTATTCTGGCTATTAGTATTAGGGTACACCTAAGCGATTTAATTAGTTATTTATACCGATAGTTCATATGGATAAGGATAGAGCAATCAACGATTTACAAAATATATAAATACATAATATAATGTATCTCCCGGCCGTCGGCCTCCCCGTGAATAGCCTTCTTGGAAACTGGTTATAAACTTACGTAAACATCTGCTGACAGCCAATCAAACTTACAAACAAACTATTAAACTCAGCCTCGCCTTCATATTAACGTTGTAATAGTGACACATTAACACCTTTACTACCAGAGCTCCTTCCTAAGATGAACAAACCAGTCTGATAATAGTCAGGAAACATATTGTGGTAGGCCTAACAGTGGTAAAAGTATACATCTACAAATGTTTTACTGTTCCCTAATATAGATTGTATGCAGTAGATATTACCTTAGATTGTATGCAGTAGATATTACCTATGTGAAATGTTAACATTGTAACCACTATTTTTGGAATACAGTGTAAGCAACGTCAGTAGGCTATATCGGTATATTTTTCAATATGGTGGAAATTCAATGTGCAACGATTGTATTGACATAAAAAGATATATACATTAAGCGAGGACCGCCAAGTGATGGACGAGTGACAAGAGTGATGTGTGAGAGTGAATAGTCATTATGAGAGATAAAGATACAATAAAGCATCATTGTGATGTATACAAACAAATATTTAGAGAAGCAAAACCACCAGTTTGGGTAATAGGCCTATACAAGGAGAATGTTGGAGACAGACCAACATAGGCTACCATAAACTATTATGTTCCTTCCAACAACCAACCATACTCCTAAAATCGATTAATGAAATTTACAAACACATGTGGCAGTCCGTGGATTCGAACCCAGGATGCTCACACCGAAAATCAACACCTTATACATAATGACAAGTTGTTGGCAAAAAACATTGTTGCACTAACGGCAATCGTCCGGCGGTAGCTAATAAACGCAGTGTGTACGAAACCCATTATGTAAAATATTCTGTGTACGAAATCTATTGTGTACGAAACCCACTAAGTTTGAAAACCATTCTGTAAGAAGCCCAATTGTGTGGGATAGCCTACTGATTGTGTATGAAACTCCCGGTGTACGACATATATGACACTGGAATCCTGAGCATTAAAAAGCGTCTGCTGGTAGTTAAATTATTACTACATGTTCGAGTCGTGCTATGAGTGATATTGTAAGATTTAGTATGATTACAATACCTTATGTGTCGTGGTGTTGGCAGCCCTGCTACTCAGTGTTGGCAGCCCTGCCACTCAGTGTTGACAACCCTGCGGCGTCATCCTGGGTTGTCTGGCCTGAAAACATAAATTACATTATAGCCTACTTATAAAAATCAATCAGTACACAATAATAACACCTACACCCAATCAAGGGAACATTCATCGCTTTCGCATCTCGGGAGGTTGGATTAAAAGGAAAATTTGAGATATAAAATGGGTAGGGAGAGGGATTTAATAAGATGGGAATCGTCACTGCCAACCAAACGGGCATTTAAACACTGCTATATCGTTTATTTTATCCCTCATCTAGCCTCTTAACCCTACATAAAATATCACTAGGAATGCAATATAATTGCACAATACGGCAGAATATAATAAAAAGCACTTACAGTCCCGGGAAGTGAAGACATACAGTGTATCACAGGCACAGGCACAGCCATGAACAACACAACTTCACTCTACAAAGAACACTGCGCGACTGAGGGCAGGCATCCAAGTTCCACGTGTTCGAACTGGTTCCTTCATTCAACACTATTCGTCTCGTGTTAGTAATATCTCACTTACTGCAATATTTGTGTATTATTATTAAGCACTTCAGTGATATATGGAGTATTCTGAAATATACATGTGGCAGTACTGACGATAATATGTTTGTTATACAAATAATGCTCATTATAGGCTAGCCTATAGGCTACACAATAGCGTGCATTATCAAAATAATTATTTATTCATACACTAGTATATTAAGTTGTATAGGTTATCTTGCCTATGCGATCTATAAGTAGGCTATAGTAGATACATTACTATTTATTTCAAGGTGTCATAAATATACAGTAAAATGCACAACCTACTTCCTGACGAAGTGATGGTAACAATATAATCCAAACTCCAACTCACTCCATGGTTATAATTTAAAGTGGATTAACATAAAATAATATTCCAAACTAGGCCTACATGTAACTATCCCTCCAGAGAGAGGTTGGTGTTCCCGGAGTGATGGAGGGGACAGAGCAACATCTGCACTCCCATAAATACTGCGTTATATCGTTGTTAGGCTACATATCCACTCAAATGTCAGATGAATGTCGGAGTAAACTGGTAAACTATAGGCTAATAGCTATGTGACACTATTAACCATTATAGTGATGACTAAGGTAAAAGTGAAGAATTATGATGCACTAATTATGCTTTATTCATATTATTATATTACGTGAGGTGTTTAGCCTACTCTCTCAGGCGATGACGTTAATAGTATTACGTAAGGTGTGTTGCCTAATCTCTTAACCCCTTCTGTACCGGCGACGTTATTTTTAGTTTGCTCTTGCTATATTTAGACGCTTTTGTGCAGTTTAACTCCTTGAAGCTCTGACGCGTTTTAGCAGTTTATTTTGGCTATCATTAGACGATTTTATGCAGCTTATGGAGGATGTGGGTATTAAAAGTGTAAATACCATCTCGATCAACCCTTTGACTACCGTATACCGTTACTAATATGAATAACACCGTCTAATAGTAGCCAGAAAACAGAACAGAAACGCGTATTGGAGCTTGAAAGGGTTAAGAAGGATCTGTGGTAGTAAAAAGGGTTAAGGAGATAGTTCGAAGCCGGTTAATTACTGGAGGCTCTTTCTAAACTGAATAAAATCGTCTAATAGTAGCCAGAATAAAACTAATAAGACGTTGCCGGTATAGAAGGGGTTAAACGATGTATTGTTTTCGCTGCGTTCATTCTTACATTCATCAACATAATTATAAATGTGTAATATTATGTTTTCAGGTAGCTACTTTGATTTATGCCTTTACCATAATGCGGTATCAGGAATCGAATGACTATCGTCAGTCCCCCATATCTTTAGTTGCTCTCTTTGGTGAATATAAACCAGAGCATGATGTTTGCTTACTAACATCAATCAAACGACATTGTATTCCGCAAATTATATAAATATAGCAGTTTGTAAAATATGTTCCTCATTACTGAGAAGGGTTAAATGTAGCAAAGAACTCCTAATACAGTCATTTGCTTTAGTAGTCTTACTACAATCCATGTTAACATGAAACTCACTTTCAAACTTGCTTAACTTCTGAGTAGGCTACTAAGTGACTAAGTAGGCCATTGCCGTAATGTTATAACTAAGAATGTCTGACATACAATTAATCTTGTATTAAGATATGGTTGTTGTTATGCAATATTTCCTCGTTCGTATCATCTTGTCATTAAAGCTTCCTTTGAACTAGATACACAATACAGAATATCTTAACACGGTAACATTACCCAACCTGGGTAATACATCAGTGTAGTCTTATAGAAGCCCTGGATTACCAATCATGAAACAAGGATTTATAGCCAATGCATAACAAATCTCACCAGCTGCGTCTCACTTGTGCTCTTGCATATAAATCAGATCCGGTTGGGAAACTTCATATTCATATATCAGTAGTGTGTTTACAGACACAATTGGTTGGCGCGTTGGGTGGTGTAGAAACAGATTGTAGGGAAATCCCTACAATCTGTTTCTACACCACCCAATGAAATTAATGAAAGCATGTGCTCCACCAGGGACTCGAACCTGGGTTACCACATACAGATCTTGAACACTCAAACCATTACACCATCATGACAGTTAAAGATTAAGTAGGCTACATGCCTACGATTTTATATACATTTATCGAATACTGGATATCAATCGTATCATGTACTCAAACCCAAATGCACACTTAATATCCTAATGTTTAAGTGAAAGGGATATTGTCCGGGTTAACGAAGGCTACAATTAGATATGTTGGAATAATTTAGACTACAGATCAAAGGGAGAGCTGCTAAAATATGCGGGAAAAGGAAACACATGAGAGAGAGAGAGAGAGAGAGTGAGAGAGAGAGAGAGAGAGAGAGAGTGAGAGAGAGGGGGGTGGGGGGGGGGGGGGGGTCGGATTGGACAGACATGCAGTAATCTGGGAGAGCATAGTTACGAGAGACAGGTTCACGGACACTGTAGTCGATTTTAGTTCAGTTCAAGGTAAATATCATCCCTTAGCAGTTGATTCCTCAATTAATAATGGACAAATGGATAACTTATATATCTGCGTCATATTATTGTCAAGTTCTCATAATTAACAGCATATTTCACTACAAAATAGCCGAGCAATCAAAGAGGGGACATAGCCTATACCGCCAGCTAGATATAAACCGACTATAGTTTTGTTAGTTTGGGAGTTGAATCATAATTTTCGGTTATCAAATTTATCCTTACCTAACTTAACATAGCCTACCTATCCTAATCTACCATAACCTGACCTAACTTAGCCTAACCTAAAAATTATGCATATGGTGAGGAATAATGTAAAACGCCTTGGGAATTAGCACTGTAAACACACCGTGATTGTCAATCAAAACAATGTAAACAAACTGCGCTCAACGCTATAATAGTCCAATATAAGCTATAGCCTACATTCAAAATTAGGGTAGTAAAGTATACAAAATTATCATGTAGCCTACCAACCGAAACGGTAGCCTAAATCACACAAATCTTTTACCCCTAGGCTAATGGGGCAAAGCGTCTTTAAAATACCAAGTTAATGGCGCGAAGAATGGAGTGAAAAAATACCATCTACGGATAAGATACAGTTAACAGTGTGTTTGGGTTTGAGTGTGTGTATACGGTCTATGTGAATATTCCGAGATGGTGCGTGCAATTGGAAAGAAATAGTTAGTCATTTAAATTCGTTTTCTATAGATGTGCTTACAATCAAAGAAAACTATTTTTAAAGGTAAACTGATCTTATTTCTAAGAGGCAATATATCGGTGAACTTTTTAAATGTATCTAAGTATATCACAACATAAATATTAAAAAAAAAAAATATTAAAAAGGGGAGCATATATATAAGGTGGGTATAATCAGCAATTAATACTGACTTACAACATAAAACAATTATTCAGAGGAATGTAGATATTTTGAAGCAAGGGACAAGTTTAGCCACTTTAGCGGTTTAGCCAGTTTTCAATTGTTGTTGATAGGGTTCAGTTCGATAACG
This sequence comes from Paralithodes platypus, assembly GCA_032716605.1. Taxonomy (NCBI): domain Eukaryota; kingdom Metazoa; phylum Arthropoda; class Malacostraca; order Decapoda; family Lithodidae; genus Paralithodes; species Paralithodes platypus. The sequence continues at coordinate 7,921,359 of CM064573.1, forward strand.
TCTTTGTCTTGATCGTAGTCTGTCTTGGACCATCTTGATACTTGTTTTCACGGTTATAAGCCGTTTGATCATAAATTCATATAACTGATTTGTCGTAGGCGATTCTATAGCCTACTTATTATTACTGTTATTTTACTAATAGTTAATTTGATCGGTTATTGTTGATAAATATAATGGGTCACAAGCTGAGTTTGTTCCGTGAACACGATGAGGTAAAAGAAATGAAAAGGAGTTTTAAGGAACAGGACAAAAGGAGAAAGGTGGAAGAAAAGGAGATGCGACTACGTAGGAAAGAAGAGGTTCAGCGGAAAAGGAGGGAGACAAAACAGGCGACATTGGAGGCGAGCGAATACCTAAACGGGATCAAGAAAAATAACAACAGCACAGTTTTCGATATGATACATTGGGAGAAGGCGGAGGAGAGGCACAGGATAGAAGTACACAAGAGAGAGAAGGCTGAGGAGTACAGGCAAGGGGATAGGTTGATCACCATGGATAAGTTGCACGACAAGAGAGATTGGGACACGTACAACCTGGGCAGGGAAAATGAAAAGGATTATGAGCGAGCTGTGTACGCAGCCATGATGGAAAAGGAAAAACAGAAAAAGTTGAAGATTAAGATGGAGTGTGCGAGACTCAAGTACGAGCTTCCCTCTTGATTTGATACATATAATCCTAAAATTTTGCTTGAATCCTGTATACTTCCGTTAACGGTCCTCTGTGCCCTGTCCCACCCACCCTTACGAATGGAATATTATGCGAATTATGATTACCATATTATTTTCTTATTGGAAAGATAAATATATAGGATGAATTATTATTTAATATGATAAAGCTAGGACATTTATTTTCAAAATATTATGAATAACTTTTGTGTTCGCCATTTGACTTTGTTTTAATAGGGGATCATTGTTTAACCTTTTTAGTATAAGCGGAATGTGCTTAATTTTATTTTGCCTATCATTACACGGTTTTAAGTAGTTTATTAAGAATCTGTGGGAGTTAACAGGTAGGCTACATTATGATAGCTTGTAGCCTGTTGATTTCAAAAGGCCTTATTATATGACAGTTAAAATTGTCTAATTATAGCTAGATTACAAGCAAGTAAATCGTCCCAATAGAGAAAGGGTTAAACTATGTTATTGCAGTGTAAAGAGGAGGTAGGCTACTTGACGCCTAAATGTCACGAAAGGTCTTAAAATCGCCAAACTAATGTAGTGAACGTGTTAAAATGTCAAAACTAATGGGGATAAACATCAAGTAGGGTCTAGAAAATTAACAAACCTCTACTGGTTCGGCTCAATGGTTTAAGGAAGGGGTTTAGTTTTCTCTCTAAACTTCTATCAAGCTTAAAAAAAACACCCACAAGACATAAATTCGATATAAATTTGTACTTTTTTCGGTAGAAAAATGTCCCGGCCGATTCCTCTTCAAATACAGGCTCGCTATCGCTCGCCAGGAAAAAATTGACACCTAAATGGCACGAAAGGTCTTAATATTGACAAAGAAATGGGGCAAAAGGTCTGAAAATCGCCAAACTAATGGGGCGAATGTCTTGAAATCTAATAACTAATAGGGATAAACATGAGGGAGGAGGAGGACTCAAAAAACCAACTGCCTCCCCTTAACCCAATCTGGTGCGTGGTGGATCTTCTTGGGAACCGCCCTGTTTCACTCCATTGGTTTGGCGATTTTCAAAAGTTTCACCTCATAAGTGTGGTGATTATAAGACACTTCACCCCATTCAGGTGTCGTTTTTTTTTTCTCGACGAGTGATAGCGAGCCTACAATTTTATCTTGAATGGGGTCTGGGTGGTGTTTAATTTTGTTTTTAAGTGGTGTTTAAGGGGAGGCAGACCGTTTTTCTGGACCCCCTTCTCCCTAATGTTTAGCCCAACTAGTTTTGAAATTATAAGACGTTCGACCCATTAGTTTGGCGACGTTAACACCTTTCGCCCCATTTCGTTGTCAATTTTAAGACCTTTCGTGCCATTTAGGTGTTGATTATTTCCTGGCGAGCGAAAGCGACCCTGCAATTTTAAGAGGAACCGGCCTTCGGCCGGCACATTTTTCTACTGAAAAATGTACAAATTTATCTTGAAGGGGGTGTCTAGGGGGTGTTTTTCTAAGCTTGATGGAGGTCTAGGGAGGAAACTAAAAAAATATATGAATAAATGAATTAATAGACCAAACAAACGGCCAGTCTCCCCTTAATTTGAGTTTGTCTGGGGAGGTGTTTTACTTAGTCCATAAGGGGAAACTACAAACCCATTGGTCGATAATGGCAACAGCAATGTAAACACTCAATAACCCCCCCCGCCCCCCCCCCCGAGACGTTCAACCAGATAGGGTTAAGGGGAGACGGACCGTTTTTCTGGACCCCTTTCTGCCTAATGTTTAGCCCCACTAGTTTTGAAATTTTAAGACATTGGTTCCATTAGTTTGGAGATTTTAAGACCTGTCGCCCCACTTCTTTGTAAATGTTATGACCTGTTGTGCCATTTAGGTGTCGATTTTTGCCTGGCGAGCGACAGCAGCGAGCCTGTAATTTTAGGAGGAATCGGCCTTTGGCCAGGACATTTTTCTACCCAAAAATTTACAAATCTATCTTGTATCTATCTATCTAGGGGGTGTTTTTCTAAGCTTGATGGAGGTCTAGGGAGGAACTAAAAAGATATATGAATAAATTAATTAATAGACCAAACAAACAGCCACTGTCTCTTTAATTAAGTGGGTAGTAGCTAGGCCTATTTGTTTGTCTATAAATATACTTTTTAATCTACAGTATGTATTAGCTTCCTTGCTAGGCCTCCATCGAGCTTAAAAAACACCCCCTAGACCCACCTTCAAGATAAATTTGTACATTTTTCGGTAGAAAAATGTCCCGGCCAAATGCCGGTTCCACCTGAAAATTACAGGCTCGCTATCGCTCTCCAGGAAAAAATCGACACCTAAATGGCACAATAGGTCATAACATTTACAAAGAAGTGGGGTGAAAGGTCTAATAATCGCCAAACTATTGAGCCGAACGTCTTTGAATCTGAAAACGAATGGGGCTAAACATGAGGGAGAAGGGGGGACCCGAAAAACGAACCATCTCCCCTTAAGGGCTAGAATGTGACGACCAAGAAACCGTTGTTCGTGTTGTTAAGCGTGAAGTATATTTATGTTGGACTGAATTAAGGGAGCCCACCTCGCTTTTGTTCTCTTTCTCTCCCTCTCTCTTTGGCTTGTATCCATTCGGCCCCATTCAGCCTACTGTTTTAAGACGTTTACCCCCATCCAGGTGTCAATATTTTCCTGGCGAGCATATATACATTTTTGTTTTGACAGCAAGCTAAATTTGCAAATTTTTTGATAGAAAAATTTCTCCAGCAAAGACGGATTTTTCCATACAATGCTGGCTCGCTATCGCTCACCAGGAAGAAATTAACACCTGGATGGGGATAAACGTCTTAAAACAGTTGGCTGAATGGGGCCGAATAGATACAAGCCAGGGAGAGAGAGAAAAGGAAAGAAAGATAAAAAAAAAAATGTGACCCCCCTTAACCTAAGAAGTGCGCATGGGGGGTATGAGACACCACACTCCTGTGCTGACGTATTTGAGCTGTTCCCATCACTAACATCGTTATTTTACCATAAATAGCATTAATACTTATCCATATGCGCCTATTATAGGTTGATTATAAAGGTATTAACCTGTTACAACAATAAAACAAGTGGAAACAGTGTTTGGATGGTCAAAATCGGCGATACAGGCCGGGAGTTACATAATGTATGGCTGAGGCAACCTCCCTGCCCTCCTCCCCTCCCCTTGTCTGGAGAGACACTGTTACGCAATAGTATCTCTCTCGCTCTTTCCCACGCTTGGTAACAGTGATGACAACGCCCTGCTACCAACTCGCTAATGTTAGCACGAAAATAGACCACAGAATAAGGGAATAACAGGGAAAATAGGTGATAACTGAAGGAGGGGAGGAAAGTGGGGAAGGAGGGGAGGTGGAGGAGTGATATTTGGCATGGCCCAGGGGCAAAAAAAAAATAAAAAAATAAAAAAATTTTTTTTTTTTTTTTTTTTGGGGTGTTTTAAATGGATTTTTTTTTTTCCCTTACTCTTAAGAGTCTTCCCGCAGTCCGCCGGGGGAACTCTTAAGAGTCTCCCTGCAGTTCCCGGGTTAACCACTTCTCTACCGGCGACTTCTTTATTATTTGATTTCGGCTACATTTAGAAGATTGTATGAAGCTTAGGATGGATATATAGTAGCTAAAAAGATTAATAGAGATATTCTGTAGCCTTTTAACACTTACGCTGCGGGCATATTTGGTCTATTTATGGCATATTCAGGCACTCCTAAATGATTAATCAAGTGTCTGCATGAAATGAAATGTATTCAGCCGAAAGCTAGACGAAAATAGCTTCAAAATGACACTAGAATGATCTTTGTAGCGCGCGGGGTTAATCAGCAGCGCTACCATAGATATTGGGGAAAACTAACTATTTATTAGCAATGTAGCGCTTTTTTGCCTTTGGCAGCACTGCTGAGACCCGGGGCTGGGGTCTCAGTGCACAGACGGACATGCTGGCGGTCGGAGGTGGGTCCCTCGCGCTCCCGCCCACTGACACTTAGTTTCTACGGCTTTAACAGGCTTTAAAAGCCTGTAAATTGCTGTAAATTGCCATGGCGTTCGGGAACGTCTCCCGCAGGCAATGGGTTAATGGGTAGACGTCTTTCCTAACCAGAATAAAATCATCTAATAGTTGCCAGAATACTAAAAAAAGGATGTCACCAGTACTGAAGGGGTTAACAAAAAAAATGTACATCCGACTTTTTGTTGAACATATTCAGTACCGGTTACGTCCTTGTCAATATACTTTGGCAACTATTAGACGATATGCGTACGGTACTCGTTTGTTGACGGGGTTAACAAGGGCGTTAGTTTATAAATGGGCTGAACTCTTAAGGTTAAATGGAGCTTTGTAGTTTGCTCCCTAGACCTCCATCAAGCTTAAAATATATACCCCCAAGACCCACTTCACCATAATTGTGTAAATTTTTCGGAAGCAAAATGACCCTGTCAAAGGCCGGTTCCTCCTAAATTACAGGCTCGCTTTCACTCGCCAGGAAAAAATTGATGCCTAAATGGCAAGAAAGTTCTTAAAATTGACAAAGATGGGGCGAGAGGTCTAGAATTGGGCAAAATAATTGAGCGAATGTTTTAAAATCTCAAAACTAATGGGGCTAAGCAAAGGGAGAAGGGAAGGGAAGAATTTATGGAATTTAAAGACGTAACATGATCTCAGTTAACCCTTTTGACTCCCATAATTCCTACCTAAGCTGAATACTGTCTAATGATAGCCATGAAAAATCGTGTCATCAAATACTGAAAGGGTTAATTAGAGCATAATCCAAAATTAACAAATACGTTCTCTTCCAAAATCCAAATACCTGTACACATTTATTATCACTTTTCTGGCCCATATTAGACAATTTTATTCAGATCAGAGAAGGTATATGCAAGTCAGAGGATTAATTGAGATGGTGTTTGCCCTTTTAACCTCTGGGCTGTGCAGCCCCTGTAGTATACACCATGCCCCTGTGCATAGGTATTAGGACTCTTTCCTCACTAAATTCGTTATTTTACCATAAATATAATTAATACTTATCCATATGCGCCTATTTTACGTTTAATATGAAGATAGTAACATGTTACAACAATAAAACAAGTGGGAATATCATTTGTATGGTCAAAATTGCGAATTGAAAGCGAGAGTTTCATTCATCAAGTGTGAGCCAGCCGGCAACACATCCTCCTCTCTCGAGGTCTGGAGAGAGACTGAGGCCTCTCTCTCTATCTCTCACTCTTTCCCACGCATATACACACAGATGACCACACCCTGCACCCGGCTTTCTAATGTTTGGACGAAAATATACCAAAGAATAAGGGAATAACAGGGAAAATAGGTGATAATTGAAGGGGGGGGGGGGGGGGATGTGGAGGAGTGATATGAGGCATGGCCGAGGGAAAAAAAAAAAAATCAAGTGCTACTGAGGCCTTTTAATAGTTGTTTTTTAGGCCTAGGATCTTAAGAGTCGCCCAGTAAAACCTCTTAAGAGTCTCCCGGCAGCTGCCGGGTTAATTCCCACAGATACTTCATAAACTGTATACAATCGTCTAATGATAGCCTGAATAAACTGTCAAAATGTGTCATACTTTTCAAAGGGTTAACATAGACATAGACACGATACCGTAAATAAACTAATATTATAGCCGTTCATCATAAAACAATAGAAATATTCATATGATGAGATGTACTTAAAATTATCCTTCAGAAACAGAAACTAATATAATAAACAAAATACATACAAAATAGACATTGCAGGAGAAGCTATTTATATAATAGAATCCCTTCAAAATTCATTTTCTCTCAATCATATTTCATAGATAACCTAACAATGAATGAAAAATAAGTATGTCGCATGTTTTTATATTTTGTAGGTATACATTATCAAGATCAAGATATATTATATTTTTGTAGTAGCAGTAACACTCACTGCCTCCTAAAAAAAAAAAAAAACGCTTAAACAATAAGGAAAGGGTTACCCATCCGAACAACTTTCGATTGCAAAATGTTACACCAAAATGCACATTTGAGGAACTCTATAATCTAGATGTACACGAAAGTACATGACCAGATAAAATTCCTGCCATATGTCTATTAAAATTTAAAACTTGCAAACTAAACAAACCAAAATTGGGACAAGGACAATATAAAGTCAAATTAAATTATCAAAATCGCTATGTGGAAACAACGCTTACTAAAATGAAAATTATTAAATAAAAGAACACAATCCACCACATAGGGTGTACATTACTACATGAGCAAGTTAATCTGTTTCCCAAGCAAACTAATCGCACATATAACAACGCACTATGTGATGGAGCTATTGGTATCGCAGGTCCCCTAACTCACATTATCAACTTGTCAATTTATATATATTTTCCTTTTTTTTTTTTTTTTTTTTTTTTTAATAGGTCCCACCCCTTTCCCATTCTTAACACTCCACGAGCGGCTAGGTCGGTAACTTCTACTACCTGCCAAGCGGGGGGTTTTACCCTAAACGAGCCTATTTTCCGTGCTCTTTTTCATGCATAAACAAGAGCCAGAGCGTAATACAATTATGTATCCGTGAAAGGGCGATAATTGAGCTTTCCAATTACACCAGAACCATCCTTCTACGACCACGGATTCTCTTGAAACGATCGTGCAACACGAAGGAAAAATCCCTAAAATACGGTAATTTCCTTACATAATTCCCTGTCTAGCAAGGTAGTGGGTGTGGATGTGTGTGGAGGTGGGCCCAGTGCCGGCGCGGGAGCCTTGCCGAACGGTCAGAGTCAACCTACACTCATCCCACCACTCGTCTCTCTCTCTCGGAGCCAATTATGTGCTCAAAATTGCATACCGCCTTAAGTCGGGCCCCGCTAATAAGGGGTTAAGTAAGCCATTTTAGATTTACAGAAGAGCGACCATTACTTGCATTACTGCATGTCCACAAACATTTCAGTAATGTAAGCATGTTTCCTTCAATTTTTCTTTTCTTTTTTCTCTCTTTTTATTTAAGTGACAATTACAAAGTGGTGTACAATCTATCTTATTCTAGTTCCCTTATAATTTATCTTATTGTACCGGTACCTCCTTACATTCAGCCTAGATGTTCCCCAATTCGGCCCTCCGCCACGGCCATTTCAAAGTCCAAGTCTCTCACTCTTGTCCTCTGTAGTAGGGAAGACCTTGTACCCCTGAGACACAGGAGAGCAGACCTGAGGAGAGAGAAAGAGAGCCGGCATCTCATCCAAGTTATGACATGGCTTCTATGCTGGCGCTTTTTCTCCGATATTTGTTCAGCTAATCTGGCAAAGAAGACACTTGCAGAAGGTCCCATTCCTCCCGACGACGAGAAGACCAGAGGAGTAAAGCTTCCTTGATCCCTGTTCAAAATTCTTTCTTCACAAGCACGTTTCTTCTCACTTTCGTTTCTCAAGTATGCCGCCTTGAGTCCTCGCTCCCGATATGTTTGAGCTCTTGGGTTAAAGATTCTGATGTCGAAAAAAGCCCGTTGTCCCCTCGTCCAAAAACCTTGAGCACTTACGTCCACTCTTGCTTCATTTGAAGTATTTGCAGTATTGTGGGCCAAGCGCTCTCCGTCCATAGGCAGAAGGTCCGGTTCGATTCTGACATCATGGCACCCCTCGTCCAGCATTTGTGCAGTGATGTCTCGTACTTCATCACGCTGGATACAGATGAATCCTCCTGTCATACAGTGGTCCGAGTTGTTTATTTCACCACATGCACATTTCAGCGGCAAGTTCGAAACTGGCCATCCATACCTCAAGGCTATGGCATCATTGAATTCTTGTTTATTTAAGCTGAAGCCTTTTTCCTTTATTGGTAAACAACTTGTCAATACACACCAACACAGTAGCCTACCTGATGAGCTTTACCCGGGAAGCGCGAGCTATTGGTAGTGCACACCATACCGCCAAGCGACGATATTAGGCTTCATTCTCGCCTAAAAATGTTATTACGATAAATATCATTATTACTTATTCATATGAGAGCAGTAGAAAGACGACTAGGTGGGTTCGACCTGGAAGATATGGAGGAAGTGGAGGAGATAAGCAAGGTGTTTAACCCTCTAGTAGCGGGTCCCGCCTTAAGTCGGGTTAGAGAACCATAGCCTAACCAGCGGGTCCCGCCTTAAGTCGTAAGAGATGTTGAGCACATTATCGGCTCTGAGAGAGAGTCCACGCGGTAGGAGGACCGCAGGCGGGCTCTGACCGTTCAGCGTGGACCTAGTCCCGCCACTGACACCACCACCACATGTCTACACCTCCCTGGTCCCGCGAGACAGGGTAAAAACTGAGGAAATTACTGTATTTTAGGTTTTTTCCCTTTGTATTGCAACATCGTTGCAAAAGAACCCGTGGTCGTACAAGGATGGTTTAGGTGTCATTGGAAAGCTCTATTATCGCCCTTTCACGGATACATAATTGTATTGCGCTCTTGCTCTTCTTTATGCATGAAAAAGAGCATGGAATGAACCTCGTTTAGGGTAAATCTGCCCGCTTGGCAGGTAGTAAAACTTACAAATGTCCCAAATTTTTAGGGGTTAAGGAACAGGTCTGTGCAGCATGTGAGGAGGTGTGTGGAGTGAGGAGAAGAGGGAGGGGAGTGAAAGGTACAGCATGGTGGACAGAAGAGGTAAAAATAGCTGTGGAAGATAAGAAGAAAGCGTATAGAGAGTGGTTGGGTAGTAAAGGGAATGAAGATTTGGAATATGTCTTTTAAGCGTAGTAGGGAAGGTGTACAGTAGGGTAGTGATTGAGAGAGTGAGAGTGAGAACGGAGAAATGGATAGGCGACGAGCAGGGAGGTTTTAGGAAGGGAAGAGGATGTGTAGATCAGATTTTTACCCTGAATTGTGTTGTGGAGAAATATCTGGAGAAGAAACAAAAGGTGTATGTTGCCTTTATGGACTTGGAGAAGGACTATGACAGAGTTGATAGAGAAGGCATGTGGAAAGTACTGTACTTAGAATATACGAAGTAGATGGCAAGTTGCTGAAAACAGTGAAGAGCATGTATGAGGGTGCAAAGGCGGCAGTACGTGTGGAGAATGAGCAGAGCGAGTTCTTTGACCCGAGTGTTGGGTTGAAACAGGGGTGTGTGATGTCCCCGTGGTTGTTTACTGTATATATGGATGGAATCATGAAAGAAATACTAGGAAGAGCAGTGGATGTTGGTGTATCGCTGAAAAGGGAGGGAAATGAGTGGAAGCTGCCTATACTGCTGTTTGCAGTTCTGATGAGCGATAATGAATGGGAGTTGCAGGGTCTGGTTAATGAGTTTGGAACAGTGTGCGAAAAACAGAATTTGAAGGTAAATGCGGGGAAGAGCAAGGTTATGGTCTTCGAAAGGGGTGAAGTCACAGTGTGAGGTGAAGTTGAACGGTCAGGCTATGGAGATTGTCAGCGCTTTTAAGTATCTGGGCAGTGTGTCGAGTAAAGATGGGACTATGGATGAAGAAGTGCGGGAGAGGGTGAAACAGGGGAAGAGGGTTGTAGGAACGTTGAAAGCAGTAACAAGAAATAGAGTGGTCAGTATGGAAGTGAAGAAGTCCTTGCATGACAGTGTGGTAATCCTGACACTAACTTACGGAAGCGAAGCATGGATGTTCGGGAAGAGACTCAGACCAAGAGTGAGAGCGGTGGAAATGAGTTACTTGAGAAGTGCGTGTGGAGTTACATGGAGGGATAGACAGACGAATGAGGAAGTAAGAAGGAGGTGTGGTGTGGAGGTAGATGTGCTGGAAAGTGTGAAAAGGAACAACTTGAGATGGTTCGGCCATATGGAACCGGAATGTATGGAAAGCGAGAGATTGACTAAGAGGGTGTACGAGAGCGAGGTGGAAGGACAGAGAGGGAGATGTGCACCGAGGGAGAGGTGGAAGGATGGAGTAAGATAGTATATGAATGAAGGCGATGCTGGTTGGGAGGGGGGGCGTCAACTGACTGGGGACAGAGGTGCATGGGGGCGGTTCGTTCGTGGCCACCCCTTCGGGGATCACGGCGTCAGGCAATAGGTAGATAGATAGACTTATTCATATGCGCCTATTTTACGTTTAATATGAAGATATTAACACCTTACGAGCGGCTGGTGGAGTATATTTCACTGTGCCGCTCAGCGTTTTTTTTTACCGTAAATGGGGTTGTTTCTGTGCTCTTTTTCATGCATAAACAAGACCCAGAGCGTAATAAAAGTATGTATCCGTGAAAGGGCGTAAATTGAGCTTTCCAATGACACCCGAACCATCCTTCTACGATCACTGGTTGTCTTGCAACGATCGTGCAACCGAAGGGCAAAATCGATAAAATACGGTAATTTCTTTATATAATTACGTATGTAGCGAGGGAGTGAGGGTGGATGTAAGTGGAGTACATCTCAGTTGGTCCACGGCGGCCGTGGCGAGCGGTCATGAGGTAACCCATGCTCCTCCAGTCACTCGTCTCTCACTCAGAGCCAATATTGCGCCAAAATTGCACTCGGACTTAAGTCGGGCCCCGCCACATAGTCCAAATTTTTCTATACGGATTTAAGTCGGGCCCCGATAGACAAGGGTTAACATGTAACAGCAATAAAACAAATGGGAATAGTATTTTGGGGGTGAAAAAGACGAATTATTGCCGACCCTCCAGTCATGAAGTGTGAAGCAAACGAGTCGTACACCCTCCTCTCTCGAGGCCTGTAGCGAGACTGAGGTCTCTCTCTCACTTTCTTTCTCGGCCCATGCACTCGATATGCGCAGAACACCTTGGAACCGGGTAGGAGATATTGGCGCAATAAATAAACCGACAAACAAGGGAATAAAAGGAAAAATAGGTGATAATTGAAGGGGGGGGGGGGGGGAGGGAGGGGCTTTGACACATGTGGAGGAGTGATAGTAGGTATGGAGGGGAATTATCTCACTTAATCATATATTCCTTTATTTTAAGTGCTACTGGGGCCTTTTAAAAAAAAAAAATTTAGGCCTTGGATCTTAAGAGATTCGTCGCCATTCACCACCAAAACCTCTTAAGTCTTCTTGCTGTTCTCGGGTTAAGAGGTTTTACTGGGCGATGGCAACGGGACTCTTAAGATCCAAGGCCTAAAAAAACACTTTTAAAAGACCCCAGTAGCAATCAAAACAAAGGAATATGTGATTAAGTGAGATGTTGTTAGGTAAACTATAATATAGATTTTAGTGTCACTTTCACTTGTTCATATTGTTATGAAGGCACTTATTATTAGCCTACATTTTAGTGTCACTTTCACTGTCATTGTCACTGGCACTTATTATTAGTTATTTGTGTCCCTTTCACTTTTACCCATTATTAGCCTACAATTTAGTGTCACTTTCACTGTCATTGTCACTGGCACTTATTATTACTGTTATTTGTGTCTCTTTCACTTTTATTCATTATTTTATATTATTATAGCCTACATTTTTAGTGTAACTTTCACTGTCATTGTCACTGGCACTTCAATATTGTACTAGGGTGTGAAAATCGTTGAAGCACCGTCCAGCACACAGTGCCACTTCACACTCGAGGCATTCCCATGTGGTTTTCTTTACTTTATGGGGTCTGCGGGTTATGTGGCTACAGACAAGGCACCTTTTCTGACTCTTAGATCTACCACCTGGTAATTTGGGAGGAAGGTAGTTGAGTTGGTGCTTCCTGAAAAAGTCAGCACACGCCGTCCGGTCCACCATGCCGCAGGAGCTCCAGTATCATCTGTTTGTAGAACTTCTGCAGTGACTTATACTTCTTTGCCCCTGGAGTCCTCAGCCGGTATATGTTGTAAGCGTTGAGGGCTGACATGTCCACCGTGTGCAGCACAAACTTTTTGTATCACCTGCAGGATCTTCGCAGGCAGTCGATGAATCCCATCTGCATGTCCGACTTATCGATGAGACGCATGTTCAGATTATAGTCTAGGACAGCAGCTGGATTTTGGACGAGGTTTTTGGTCTTCCGGTCCACTTTCACGGTGGCGACCATCTCAGCTTTATGGCATGTGGTGAGGAGGTTTACCTTCCGCTGGTCATGCCAGTGGATAGAGAGGATGGGGCCACTCTTCTTGTGGAACACGTCCGTCTTTTTTGTCTTGGTCGGGTACGCTGGCATGCCCTTCCTCTTGGCCTTGACTGTGCCGACAGTACCGGTCTTGCGGTCATGGAGGTACTTGGTTAGGATGGGCGACGTGTAGTAATTGTCAGTGTAGAAAATGTGGTTCTTATGGAAGTGTTTCTCCATAATTTTCTGCACGACAGGGCCGCCAAATCCAATGTCGGGGTCAGTTATGATCTCGCCACCACTGCCGCTGTAGACCACAAAGTCCAGAACATATCCCGTCTTGCAGTCGCAGAGGACGAAGAGCTTGATGCCGAAACGGTGTCTCTTCGATGGGATATATTGTTGGAAATGCAGCCTCCCCCGGAACAGGACCAGAGACTCGTCGAGGCACATCTTCTGGAATGGTATCAGGTAGGTGGTAAAACGATGGCGTATCGTGTCATACAGCTTCATGATTTTCCAAAGCCGATCTTGAAGGTGGACATGCATATTGTTTGTCAGGTGGAGATAGGACAGAATGTCGAAATATCTGTCCCTGGATATGAATTTCCCGAAGGCTGGTGTTGTGATGAGATCGGCAGTGATCCAGTAGTCTGCCAGTGCATGTTTTCTGATGTGTGTCATCAGCATAGTCAGTGCCAGAAAAACATACATTTCTGGCACAGTGACAGCTCGCCAAGCCACCATCTTGGCACTTGTTTTCCTGCCAAGAAAGTTTGCACAGATTTTGTGATGGTTGTTGGTTTCCTCCGCCAGGTATTCTATGACCTCGTCATAAAACCCACAAAATTTTTCACTAGGGCTTGCATCTGGGCCACAGGGATATGCTGTCGACACCCCTGAGCCAATCTGCTCCTCGTCAAAAGCAGGCACATCTGGCTCAAAATCTGACCCATCAGTCCAGACAAACACCTCTGATTGTAGGGCACGCCCATGCCCACGGGCAGCGGCAGCGGTATCAGCATCGGCAGGCTGAGCCGCACGCCCACGACCGCCACGGCCTCGCCCTTGAACTCGCCGTGTCAGTATCTCCTCTTCTTCCACTTCCTCCTCAGGTGATGTCAGGACATCTGGGGCAATGTTAGGGTCGTCGACATCTTTTTTGGGGGTTAGTTCCGGCGAAGAAGTGACCGGGCGTCGGCGGCGTGTGGGGGGCGGGAAGCTGCGGGGGGTGGAACAATGGGATGCTCAGCCTCCGGAGTTGGACTCCTTTTGCGGCGACCTGAGGGATTCTCCCCTCCAAATAAAGCTCGTCGATGTGATGAGACCTGTGGTACACTGTGGAAGGACAATGCCGCACCACTAGTACCACTTGTAGAGGCCCTTTGCTCATCCTGAGGGAGAGATAAAGTTGAGGGCTGTGGGTGACCCCCGCCATTGTCATTGTCACTATCACTTTTACCTTCCCTTGCTTCCTCTGCCACCTTGCGTACTTTTTTGGTTGCACTTTTCACTAATGTTTTTTTTTTTTAATATTTGCCCACTTTCAAGGGCGTATGAGCAGGCAAGGGGTAAGGTTGATGAGTAGGCCTAAGCTGACCACGGTGCAATGGCGGCGGGGTAGGCCTAGGCTCAAGCACACTTGGAATTTCCACTGCACCTTCATTCAACACTTCTACATCAGGGGACTCACTACTACCTGATACATGATACAAATCTACTGCATTGTCACCCCGAAAGCCCTCAAAATCCTCAATATCACTTATATCTTGCAGTTTATCGACTTCGCTCAAGCCACTGCTTTCTTCGAACAAACTTTCACTTTCACTCTCAATGGCCAAAAGTTGTCTTTGGATTGCACTATCACTCAATAAACGCTTCGCTTTCTTACGATCAGGCTTTTTCTGGGTCGCAGTAGGCGTCGATGTTGCTAGCGGGGTAGCAGCGGGACGGGAAGAAGGTTGCAGGGAATCTGATGCGTCGGAAGACATATTTTTGCTATATCGCGCTATGGCGGGCACGTACGGACTGATAACAGTAGTAGTTGAAGCTTGGTGGCGCTGCGATCGCCCCTGCAAAGGAAATTTTCACCGTGCGGCTTTCAAAGCACGCTTTCAAGCATAGGGATTTTAAAATGACACCCGGGCTCCGGCCCATATAGCCGCGGTGTCATTTTAAAATGCTGCCCGGGCAGGAAGGGTTAATCTACTCTAAACTAACCTTACAGACTCCTGCCTGTGAAAGAGTTTTCATACCAGTAAAAGCTGTAGGTTCTCTTTCTCTGACCTCTATTATTTTTAGGATTCTTTTCAACCTCTATTGTTCTCAGTTTTTGGTCTAAATTTTTGTTGATATGGGTACATGTGACATCATATTGGAGATTTTATTTTATTTGTATTTTTATTATTTTTTACATTTCATTTGCCTATTATTTATTATGTTCTATCCAACAACCAACTCTACTCCTAAAATCGATTAATGAAATATTACAAACACATGTGGCAGTCCGTGGATTCGAACCCAGGACGCTCACACCGAATATCAACACCTTATGCATTACACCACGAAGGCAGTTAAAGAATGGTGGACACTGCCTACGATTTATTATGCAACTTCGAATCCTGCATATCAATCTAAGCATGTACACACATCCCAACTGCAACTCACGTAGGCTATGCATATGTGAATGGAAAGAGCAATTAATGGGGCCTTAACCACTAGGGAAGGCCTCTCGATAAATTACTCCTGAACCAATATCAATTATTATGTTCTATCCAACAACCAACTCTACTCCTAAAATCGATTAATGAAATATTACAAACACATGTGGCAGTCCGTGGATTCGAACCCAGGACGCTCACACCGAATATCAACACCTTATGCATTACACCACGAAGGCAGTTAAAGAATGGTGGACACTGCCTACGATTTATTATGCAACTTCGAATCCTGCATATCAATCTAAGCATGTACACACATCCCAACTGCAACTCACGTAGGCTATGCATATGTGAATGGAAAGAGCAATTAATGGGGCCTTAACCACTAGGGAAGGCCTCTCGATAAATTACTCCTGGACTATAAGGTAGCCTACAGGATAAACTACACATCATCTAAATTATTGTATTCTGGCGTAGGGATGCGGCGACCCCACCGCCCGCCACTTTGGTGGTGCAATCAGCCTCTGGAGCAGTGGACCACTGGTTCCTAGTTCCAGAAAATAGCAAAACAGAGGTGGAACTGCCATCCAGGTGAGGGACTGCTCTGGGTCTGCTCCTTCAGTGTTCATGGTTATAATCCACATAGTGGAAACGGCACTGTGGAGTGGGTCAGTCGGGGCATGTCTGGGAGCCTGGAGGCAGTTTCTGCCATGGCCATCCCTTTTGGGGCGCTTCCTCTGGAAGCGAGGCATCAGATTTGATAATGATGATAAACAAGATAAGTCAGTCGAATGCATAGTCAACCTCTAAGACACGGTCGGGCGCAAAGCTAACCTATAATAACCGTACACATCATTAATTGTAACCTAACAAACTTTGGGAAGGATGTAGTATCCGGGCGTACGGTCATGTTTACATAGGTCGTGCGACTCATGCCCTCGCGGTTACGTTCCCATCTATTTTGACTGCTTTTTTTTTAAGGTGGGTGGGGGCTATTTGCCCCCTCGAGGCAATATATAAGATGATGACATTAAGTCATGGGGGTGAGGGGGAAAAAGCCCCCCTCAACCTATTATTGTATCCCACGGCAGTCAAAATAGAAAGGAACGTGATCGAGAGTGTGCGAGTAGTGTAAAAGAGGCAGGCGATACACCCGAATACTACATCCTTACCCCAACTTTTAGAAGCCGATTCGCTTCGGCTGGCTTCTGATATTTACGGGATATACTCAAAAGTTTAGGAGTATCGTTAGGTAACGCTACTCTAAGAAACCTATCATATTCTAAATTTGAAGGTTAGGATTACCTATAGGTTAGGTTAACTCAGAAATCGCTTTCCCCATTAGTTAACCTAACCTAGGCTATATTAATTTGCCAACAATTTTGCATTGTATGAAGAGTAGGCTAAATGTCAATAAATAAGCAAGTCCCATGGAGATTCAAAAATAATTATTTAGTCATGAAATCTTTACTATAATTAGGATAAGTTACTATCCCTAAATGTCTAAAGACAATGAGAACAATTATGTGAGCCAAACACCTTCCCTGATCAATTTTTGGGTAAACTCAGAGGAACCACTAAATACTGTAATATTCAAAATAGTAGATAATGAAACACACAAGGTACAATAAACTCTTTATCAAAATAATAATAGGTCAGACACAAGTAAACAAAAAGGATTGCAGGATTAGCCTCTTAAAATTTGTCCTACGGAAAGAAGATATCTAATAGCATAGAAGCAAAATGTATTTCAGAATGAGTTTCTTTTGACCTCATTATACAGTATAATCATATCAAGGCTTAAACCCGAGTTAATCTGTTAGCAGTGAATGACCCCCCCCCCCCCTCACTTATGGTGGAGGAAAAAATGAATATGCCCCACGCATCCTACTGCGTGTCGTACAAGGCAACTAATAGGGGAAATGGCATTAGACTTGCGGACACACAGCCATTACTATACAATGAAGCCTTTTTATTGGTGCTGGCATTGTTCTCATATGACAGTGCTGTGACAGGGCTTCATTGTTCTTGTCCAAGATGACTAATGGCGGCACACTGGCGGTGGATGTCGCTCCCTCTGGACCCGGACCTGACGTCTTGGGCCCAACCTGGACGAAATGGATCCAGAGGGTACAGTACATTGTGTTTCTCCGGACTGGCACTTTCCGCCCAATAGTATAGGGGCCCGAACCTGGTGGTAGAGTTCCAGGAGGCTGCCCTGCCATTGCGCGAAAAATACCAGACCAGTCGTAGTGCCGTGTACGCGCACAGGGTGCGTCCCTGTGGCTGGTTCTGGTGGGGCGCACCGAGGTCACTGGATCCTACCCCCTTGTAATCTCTTGGGGGAAGGTGTTGGGAATAGTCCCGGGGTAGACTGGAGCCGGAGTTCAGGGGGAGGGGGGATGCCCATTTGCCAGCCTAACCAACCAGCCAGAATTTTCTCAGCAGGGGGGCATCACTTCTCATGAGATGGGCATTTAATTGCACCATTGGTAGGAGGAAGGGAGGGGGGGGGCAGATGTTAGTGTAGTGAGTCTGTGCAGACGAGGGTGTTGCTGGAAGCCCCCAAGCATACAGCAGCAGGTTAGGTAGTGTGTTTGAACTACTGTACTGAAACCTGATCAGGAATAAGTTACAGGAAGTGAGATTGACCTTAAGAGATTTGGAAATTAAATGGTCGAAAATTGGATTTTTGTTTTTATGGCTGACAGGCATCTTACACCTTTCCTGCATATGTTTATATTTTGTTTTTATGGCTGACAGGCATCTTACACCTTTCCTGCATATGTTTATATAAGAACATAAGAACATAAGAAAATGGGAGTCTGCAAATAGCCGATCGGCCCATACAAGGCAGATCCCTGTCACACCCAACCCCAATTACAAGGCCCAATTATAGACCCATCTCACTAATACCTTGAGTACTGACCCCACCAAAACGATCAGAGATTAACACAAGATTACGGGGGTCTGGTGAGCGCCGATTGGCCCACACCTGGTAGATCCCCCTCACACCCAACCCATCTCGTCCATATGCCTATCTAATTTTATCTTAAAGCTCCCTATCGTTCTTGATCCCACTATATCACTTGGTAGCCTATTCCACCCATCTACAACTCTGTTACCAAACCAATATTTGCCTATATCTTTTCTGAAACGAAATTTATCTAATTTGAAACCATTTGTACGAGTTATTTCGCTATCACTGAGCTTTAGTACATTTTTCATGTCTCCTTTCTCCTTTATTAATTCCACTAACCCACTTGAATACCTCTATCATGTCACCTCTAACTCTGCGTCTCTCTAACAAATGTAAGCCTAATTTTTTCAACCTTTCTTCATACGGAAGATTTCTAATATTATGGATAATTTTTGTCATTCTACGTTGTACTCTCTCCAATGAATCTATGTGCATTCTGTAATAAGGACACCAAAATTGAACAGCATAATCCATATGGGGTCTCACTAAAGACAAGTAGTTTTAAGATAACATCAGCAGTTCTGTTACTCACACTCCTAGATATGAACTCGAGAATCCTGTTTGCCTTGTTACGAACGCTTATACATTGTTTTCTAGGCTTCAAATCATTGCTAACAAACACACCTAGATCTTTCTCACAGTCTGAGTTTTCTAATTCCATATTAGCTAGTTTATATTTAAAATTTGTATGCATCTTCCCTATCTTTAATACCTTGCATTTGTCAATGTTAACACCTTACGAGCGGCCTAGGCGGTAATTTATATGTACCGCCCAGCGGGGTGTTTTTACCCTAAATAGGGTTGTTTACGTGATCATTTTCATGCCTAAATAAGACCCAGAGCGTAAAAGAAGTATCTATACCTGAAAGGGCATAAACAGAGCTTTCCAATGACACCCCAACCATCCTTGTACGACCGCTAGTTTTCTTGCAACGATCGCGCAACACGAGTGCAAAAACCATGTAATTAGGTAGTTTCCCTACATAATTCCCTGTGTAGCGAGTGCGTGAGGGTGGGATTCATGTCAGTAGGTCCGCCGCGGTGGTCTGGAGCAGTCATACGCTTGCTACTCTCCTGCCACCACTTATCTCTCTCTCTCAGCAAAAATACGTGGTGAAAATGGCACACGACATAAGTTGTGAACCGCCACTTAGTCCAAATTTCTTTCACACGACATAAGTTGCGCGCCGCCAATAAAGGGTTATCTTTAATATTTTGCATTTGTCAATATTAAACTTCATCTGCCATTTTACTGACCATTCGTGTAAGGTATCTAGATCCCTTTGCAGACACTCTATATCTCTAACTGAATCAATTTTTCTCCCCATTTTGGTATCGTCTGCAAATTTACTTATCCTACTAGTTATACCTAAATCAAGGTCATTTATGTATATAATAAACAAAAGAGGACCTAATACAGATCCCTGGGGGACACCACTCTTGACTGATCCCCATTCTGACTTAGTACCATTTATGCTGACTCTCTGCTTCCTACCAATTAGCCATGACCTAATCCATCCTAACAATGCCCCACCTATTCCATGCATATGCATATATGCATAATATATTATATTTCAGCCTATTTCCGTATGAAAAACTTATTTTATATTGAGTGGCAACTATTCGCGGGTGCGACAAAACGTGGGGAAAATTTAAAAAATAAAAAAAATAAAAAAAATAAAAATTATTATTCATTTATTAAAAATTATGGTACAAATATATTTCCTTAGAAACCCATCAGTGTTATTCTGCATTTAATTCTGAGTTAAATAGTTGTTAAATGGCAAAAATTGGAGTATTTTCAGTGAATTTATTGCAATTTAAATTACACGTATAAATTTTCAATTCGCGGAAAACTTTTTATTTACTTTGTCGCTCTCTCCTGAAAAGTTGTAAATTTTATAACAAATGTATCTATAACTCTGCTATTTATTAACCAATTTTGATGATTCAAAAACCATTACAATCAGCTTTTGTTAAAGAATGTAAGTTATGTATTACCTATACCCATATGTGCAATTTATTTTCCTTACATGTTCTTCACAGCATTAAAAAAATAAAAAAATATTATTTATTTATAAAAAATTATGGTATGAATATATTTCCTTAGAAACCCATAAGTGTTTTTCAGCATTTAATTCTGAGTTATATGGTTGTGAAATGGCAAAAATTAGAGCATTGTTAGCGAAGTTATAGCAATTTAAATTACAAGTACAGTACAGGTGGGTGCCCAACCCCAAAGGCGGCTTTCTAGAGCCTTTCCTAGCTGATGCTGAGAGGATTGGGTTCTAGTCATGTGGTGATGGGCTGGTCTATCAGAGTGAGAGCTGAGCGATCTCTGCCATACCCATAGCTTACTCTGGCTGTTCCTTTTACTTATATATCTTCTAGACCTCAAGTGACGGCGTCTTTTCCGTGGATTGACCTCCCTACTGCCAACCTAGAAGTTGGCAGATTGGGAATCAAAGCATCACATTTTTCCCTTGCCCCTCAACTTTCCCTTCAAAATTGCTGAGGGGCACAGGGCCTTGAGTGGGGCTTTGGTTTCCCGGACATTTCCGCACCCTCCTCAGCTCCCTGCCTTGGAGTGGCTTCGGTCACCCGGGCTTTGTTAGTGGTAAGCAGGGAGGGTTTTGTGGGGGCGCTCGTTTATGGTCTTGGCCTTGCTCGAGACCTTGGGGCTGTTCGGCCAGACAGCCTGGGGAACAACAACAACAAGTACAGTACTGTATAAATTTTCAATTCCAAATCTCCCCTTAAGCTATAACCTCTCAGCTAGAACTAAACTAAAGTAAAATTATCAACTAGTTACTAGGATTACGGTCACTGTATTTAGGCAATAGCCTAGGCCAAAAATAAATAGGGTTTCTTCAAATATTATGATGTAATATAGTTGTTAGGCTACTATTTTGGCTAGCATTAAAAAAATGTACTGCATATTAATACTGCACTGTACAATGAACAAAATGCTCTTCCAATAGGCTACTGTAGTTTAATTTTGACTGTTTCGCTTCCCTATCTTTTGAAAATGCTACCTCCAGGCTAAGCTCAGTGTAACCTATACTGTACAATACTAAGGAAGAAAAAAATCACAGTGAGATGCAAAAAAAAATGCACGACTGAGAGAATCGAGTCAGCTCGGCCGCACCAGCGACCGAAGAGACAAATCAGGTCAGGAGCCAGCAACCTAGCCAGGCCAAGGTGGCATATGATATAGGCCGTCCGGAGGACAATCGAATGAGACAGAATAAGAACAGAAGGGGAAAAACATAGAAAGAGGAATGAAAAACTATCCAAAATTAGTCAAGCCAACGACAAAAGCTCAAGGGGAGAGGGAGGGAAAGAACCATAACCCTCCCCCAGTCGCCGGCCCCTAAGCCCCCCAACCGCTACAAGGAGCATAGTAATAGGGGGGATAAAACAAAGGAACATTCAACAATCCTCCACAGAATCAACCCAGACATCCCCCTCCCAAATTCCCATCACTGCTTTCGGCCTAAACACTCCACCACAACACTACACACCACACTGACTCAACATATACTAGATGGATTCAACCAAGCTTGTTCACCCTCCCGCACAGTAATGACAGCCACAAACATTAACAAGGCCTTCGACATTGTACCCCGACATACACTCATACAGAAAATACTAAACACCACACTATACAACAATGACGACACCTGCCCAGGCTGTGACACATCACCCCATACTATTAAACGCATCATAGAAGACTGCATTCCACACAATCACTTACGCCAACAACATAATCTATACTCTTTGAGAGCCCTGTGGGAAAGCCCGATCACGGCCATGGCCTTCCTTAGGGACTCGGAGATGTTCGGCCAGGCAGCCTAGGGAAAGAAAACAACGATGACAAGAAAGGGCTCACAAACTTTATCTCTGGCAGACATGGACAAGTCACCTACAACAACCATACAGTAAACCCTCGCTATTTCGGACTAATTGGGGGGACATCCAGTCCAAAATGTCCGATTTTCCAAGATGTCCGAACTCCGGCTGTGTCCGATCTAAAAGAGGACAAAAATCCGACCTGAAAGAGGAAAGATCCGACGAATAAGGAATAGTGAAACGGGAGCAAACTTCAGCCGGGGGCCGAGCTGGCCTTTAACCGGGAAACGGGAGCAAACTTCATGTAACCATGACAACGGAATAGATGCGACCTCGGCATCAACCTAGAAAACGGAGGCTACCCTATTCGTACCCTAAATTTCAATATATTAATATAATAGCACATACAGTACTGTATAGTAGTTTATATGGAACAATAAGTAAGGAACAACACTCACCCCTTCATTGAAAACTGGTCCATTCATTGTCCTCCACCTCACTGTCCTTCTCCACCTCACTCTCCTTGACCACCTCACTTCCCCTTCTCAAGTGATATCGAGGTCACCTTACGCTTTGGGAGGCATGATAAACGGAGGAGATGTGTAACACAACAACAGCTATAGCGTACTGACGCGTCTCGTCCAAGCGGGTGACTCAGTTCAGAGCCTAGCCTTTATACCGGGGCTCCGACGGATCCCCATTTTGACGGACATTCACCCGTATGTTCCGGAGACGGGAGCACGTCATCCGACACTTTCGAGACTGTCGGACACATCTCAGGAACATACGATATATCAGACGACGTACATTGGACGGTTATGATGGATATTTGCCCTTATTTTTCCAGAAACTGAGAGAATCTTCCGACACTGTTCGAGACTGTCGGAACGATGACGGAAATGTTCGGCAAACGGAAGTACGTATCCGGGAGGCCGTTGCCGGTCCGGCAAGTACGGGTTTCCGACATTTACAGGTCCGACGTAGCGAGGGTTTACTATACATCCAAAACACGTATTGTCCACTACCCAATGGCGTCCCCCAAGGAGCAGTCTTATCACCAAAACTTTAACTTTTTCCTCCACGATCTCCCACAAGCGAACCCACCACATGAAACACACATCCTCTCATATGTAGACGACCTCACCATCACATCACAACACCCCAAAATCGAACAAGCAACAAGCCACCTACAACAATACCTCCGACAACTGGAACAATGGCTCCTACAAAACTGCATGACAGTCTCACCTCCAAAATCCTCCATCACTTTGCTTACCCCAGAGGCATAGACAGACATAAATCACGCTTTCACCCACATGTCACACTACTTAATGAACCACTTACATACATACACTTACGCAAAAACCAGCAATTTCTTCATGTACTGTACAGTATCTATATTACCGTACCGTATATGTCACAAGCTCGAGTGGGGACTGGGGAACATTGTTATGCAAACTAAACTGCCATAAAATGTTTCATGAAAAAGTAGAAGTGCAATTATAATGCAATAATATCATGGTCACAGAAAATGCACAACCTCCATGCCAGCTTATAATAATGTCCCTATGTTATGGCATTGTTCATCTTTAGTTTTGTTTTGTCCGTGTTATATAATGTTTATGCAATACAGTAAACTTCCGTTAATCCGAAGGGCAGCGGACCGGCTCTCGTTCGGATTAGTGGATTTTTCGGATTATCAGACTTTACCCCTATGAACCTGTGTATGACGAAAACATTGAGACATTAGGCCACCCAAATGACACAATGGTGCACACACACATATCATATGTTCATGAAATCACTTCAAAAGTTTACCATTGTCATTGTAGCCTATTAACTACTTCAAAACATTCAGATTAATGGTCAAAGGAATCTGCTGATATAAACGTCTTCTTCTTCTTCCGTCTACTAGCGAGTTTGTCTTGCTCTTGAAGATCAGATGTGGTTCGGGAAGTAATGCCTTAACAACGGCACTTCCCTGAGAGGTTCTTGTAATTTTCCTTTTGTAATTTTCCTTTTGTGACGTGCTCTGTTATATTATATTGTATTGAAAGCACCCTTGTCTTGTTGTCTTGAAAGCACCCTTGGGATGCTCCGATCACTGAACTATAAATAGTAGCGTATCGGAACATCCAAAGGTGCGTTTTCAAGCTCAAGACTAATACGTCCAAAGGTGCGTTTTCAAGCTCAAGACTGAATGCGCTTGCAGAAAATGCGGTGCAAGCCAGTAGCGCATCGGAGCGTCCCAAGGATGCGTTCAAGAGCAAAACAACTCTCTAGCAGACGATGTGGAAGAAGAAGAAGACGAAGGTGTTTACGATTATATCAGTAGCTTCCTTTGACCATTAATCTGAATGTTTTGAAGTAGATAATAGGCTACAATGACAATGGTAAACTTTTAAAGTGAATTCATGAACATATGATATGTGTGTGCTCCATTATGTGTCATTTGAGTGGCCTAATGCCTCAAAAAGGGGACTTTGGGACTTCTTGAAAGGTGCGTTTTCAAGCTCAAGACTGAATGCGCTTGCAGAAAATGCGGTGCAAGCCAGTAGCGCATCGGAGCGTCCCAAGGATGCGTTCAAGAGCAAAACAAACTCTCTAGCAGACGATGTGGAAGAAGAAGAAGACGAAGGTGTTTACGATTATATCAGTAGCTTCCTTTGACCATTAATCTGAATGTTTTGAAGTAGATAATAGGCTACAATGACAATGGTAAACTTTTAAAGTGAATTCATGAACATATGATATGTGTGTGCTCCATTATGTGTCATTTGAGTGGCCTAATGCCTCAAAAAGGGGACTTTGGGACTTCTTGAAATTCGGACCATCGGGTGAATTCGGATTTGGCCTCAAATTGAAAAATTCGGACTATTGGGAGATTCGAATCATCGGTCGTCGGATTAACGGACTTTTACTGTATATATCTAATTTTTCCGTGTTATATAATGTTTATGCAATATATATCTCATTCTAATTAACTATGCAGATGTTGATTATATACCTATTGACCTATATATGATTTAGTTTAGATTACATTGGAAATATGCACTATGATCAAGGACACAGAGGATATAGAGTTCAACATAG
The DNA here is from genome assembly GCA_032716605.1 of Paralithodes platypus. Lineage (NCBI taxonomy): Eukaryota > Metazoa > Arthropoda > Malacostraca > Decapoda > Lithodidae > Paralithodes > Paralithodes platypus. The sequence goes on from CM064573.1 coordinate 7,946,560, forward strand.
GGGTACACAAACTATACCATAATTGGCAGGATAAGAGTATAGCGAGATACCTAAGCAGTTAGGGATGCAAACCCTAAAAGAATGGAAGCAGCATGGGGATATGTTTCAGTATTTCAAATTTCTGTAGTCTCGATGATCTACACCACGCCAGACTTTTAAAACTAAGTACGTATACAGTCAGGTCTTGATATACTGTAAGCGGTTAATTCGTACCGTGTACGTGCCCTGTATTTAAAAAACACTTATTAGAAATAACAGGCCTTATGGGAATTATTTCAATTCGTTCCAGCCACTTTCCAGGCTTTAGCCTACATTAAGTTGACATACCACCAACAAAAACTTATTTGCATGTCAAGCAGGCAATAACAGCATCAATAAGAACAGTTTTGGACCTGCTACTGACCTATTTGTGTGTCAGGCACGCAATATCCTGCAACATAAACAAACCACACTCTCTGCTTTGTGTCGTCTGCTACGACCCGGGCGGTCCGGCACTGACCCGGAGTTGCAGCAGGACCCCCGTCGCCCGCAAATGTTTGCGTACTGTATATAAAACAAAATCTGTGTTGTGGCCAACCTTGGAATTTTTGGGGTTACCGCATCCAAACTAATCAGTGCATACGAAACGTGCGTATATCGAGACCTGACTGAATCTGCAAAGTTAATATGCTTTACAGTTCTTACTATGTCCTTGGATGAGATACAATGGCCAAAACAATGCAAATTCATGTTAATTTCTTGTATTCCTTCTCACATTCCTTTCAGTCTCCAAACCAAATTGTCCCAGTTTGACCCCATGGCCTATAGTTTTACCTTCATGAGGGTGTTCCTCTGTCCTCTCCTGCTGGGGTGGGGGGGGGGGGGGGGTCTCTTGGGAGTCTTCTCAGGTGCTGCTGCTGGCTTGTGTGGCTGGGCGGACTCTTTATCCAGTTGGGGGTTTTGATCGCTGCCTCCTACACCTTTTCCTTGGCTTCATCCAGCTTCCTCAGTGTCTGCTTTCCTCTTGTAAAAACTTCGCACTTTTGAGGCAATCTGGTGGTAAGCAAATGCTTATTAATAGAAACAAATTCTGTGAAGATCTGCGCAATAAACTAGTGGAGCTCTGCATAAAGTGACAACACAAAAAGTTTGCAGTATTTAGCCTGATAACAGTTGGCCTTCGGTGGATGGTAAACGTATTAGGTGCAAATACAACACAATATACATACACGTTGCGGACATAAGTCCCTTTCCACCCCTCGATACCTAAACCATAGATCTGGCAGCACTGAGTGAGCGACCGACTTTCTCACACAGATAATCAGACTTGAGCTGACCACCTGAGTCAGATTATCTGTGTGAGAAAGTCGGTCGCTCACCCAGCGCTGCCAGATCTATGGCTTAGGGATCGAGGGGTGGAAAGGGACTTACGTCCGCAACTGTACATACATTACATTCATGAATTTAAAGACCAAGAGCTCCATGCGAAGCGTTGTTTCGGTCTCACGTCCTAATGACGGTGTTCCAGGCAGCCCTATTAAGAGCTGCGTCACTTGTCAGTTTCTTTGATTTAAGATCAGACTGCAAAGTCCGATCCCACATCTTTCTTGGTCCGCCCTTTGGTGCAGCTCTCTCCATATTCATGGACTTGCATCTTTTCCCCCAGCTTTGTTCATCCATCCTCTCTATATGTCCAAAGCATCCAAGCCTGCTAGTACGCAGCTACCAAAGTACAAGCTACCTAAATGGTAAGTAGTGGCCCTACAAAGGACCATTGTAAACCATACTGTCCCATATTACTTAGATGTGGTAAGGTGGTGCTGGAGCTGGGGGCTCTCAAGTAATTGTTGTACAGTATTACAGTTTGGGATTCCCCTCTCATATTCTATTACCTGTACCACAATGTAATGCCAGAAGTTGTGCTACCTCTGGGTGACTAAGGTTCACATGTGCATGTATGGCTGTCATATGTATACAAGCCTTATAAAACAAAAATATTTTTTCTTGTGGACTTTGAGCAGATCCTCTACTAACGTGTTCTTTGCTTGGTTACTTTTGAAAGTAGTCTCTCGACTTGGAAATTGATCATGGGAGAATTACATTTATGGCTGGGTTTATGTTAAAAATTACAGTTACATATACAGTATACTGTACATAATGTTTATCACAAATAATATTTCTTTAACCTGTAAAATTCAAGTCCTCACGGAAAGCTCTCCAAGTGGACTGCAATAGGCCTCATGGAAGCATGATTTTCAAACGCGTGCCAAAACCTCGACAAAGGCAAGATACGTATGAAAATTGGGTGAAAACTAGAACTAAGTGGCAACTCTCGATACCAGACATTGCAACACACTCCCACTATCACTCCTCCCTCATCATCATGGTGACAGTGGCACAGCTCGGGGACCGTCCCTTAACCCGGGAACTGCAGGAAGGCTCTCAAGAGTTCCCCCGGCGGACTGCGGGAAGACTCTTAAGAGTTCCCCCGGCGGACTGCGGGAAGACTCTTAAGAGTCAGGGGGAAAAAAAAATCAATTTAGAACACCGAAAAAACAAATTGTTTTTTGTTTTTATGTTTTTATTTTTATTTTATTTTTTTTGCCCCTGGGCCATGCAAAATATCACTCCTCTACCTCCCCTCCTTCCCCACTTTCCTCCCCTCCTTCAGTTATCACCTATTTTCCCTGTTATTCCCTTATTCTGTGGTATATTTTCGTGCTAACATTAGCGAGTTGCAAGCAGGGCATTGTCATGACTGTTAGCAAGCGAGTGCAAGAGAGAGAGAGAGAGAGTATCGATCGACAGTGTCTCTCCAGACTTGGGGAAAAGTGGCGGGAAAGGAGGTTGCCTCAGCCATACATTATGTAACTCCCGGCCTGTATCGCCGATTTTGACCATCCAAACGCTGTTTCCACTTGTTTTATTGTTGTAACAGGTTAATACCTTTATAATCAACCTATAATAGGCGCATATGGAGAAGTATTAATGCTATTTATGGTAAAATAAATATTTTAGTGATGGAAACAGCTCAAATACATGCGCACAGGCAGAGGTGTCTAATACCCCACATGCGCACTTCAGAGGTTAACCCTTCTTTGGCGGCGCGCAACTTATGTCGTGTGAAATAAATTTGGACTAAGTGGCGGTTCACAACTTATGTCGTGTGCCATTTTCAGCACGTAATGTTGCAGAGAGAGACAGCTGAGCGGTGTGAGGAGCGTAGTAAGGCTATGACCGCCGCCCACCACCGCGGTGGGCCAACTGAAGTGAAAACCACCCTTCCATCCCCCCTCACACTCGCTACACAGGGAATTATGTAGGGAAAGTACCTAATTACATGGTTTTTGCACTCGTGTTGCGCGATCGTTGCAAGGAAACCAGTGGTCGTACAAGGATGGTTGGGGTGTCATTGGAGAGCTCGGTTTATGCCCTTTCAGGGATATATACTTGTTTTACGCTCTGGGTCTTATTTAGGCATGAAAATGATCACGTAAACAACCCTATTTAGGGTAAAAACACCCCGCTGGGCGGTACATATAAATTACCGCCTAGGCCGCTCGTAAGGTGTTAACCTCTGAAGTGCGCATGGGGGGTATGAGACACCACACTCCTGTGCTGACGTATTTGAGCTGTTCCCATCACTAAAATATTTATTTTACCATAAATAGCATTAATACTTATCCATATGCACCTATTATAGGTTGATTATAAAGGTATTAACCTGTTACAACAATAAAACAAGTGGAAACAGCGTTTGGATGGTCAAAATCGGCGATACAGGCCGGGAGTTACACAATGTATGGCTGAGGCAACCTCCCAGCCCACCACTTTCCTCCACCTCTGGAGAGAGACTGTCGATCGATACTCTCTCTCTCTCTTGCACTCGCTTGCTAACAGTGATGACAACGCCCTGCTACCAACTCGCTAATGTTAGCACGAAAATAGACCACAGGAAAAGGGAATAACAGGGAAAATAGGTGATAACTGAAGGAGGGGAGGAAACTGGGGAAGGAGGGGAGGTGGAGGAGTGATATTTGGCATGGCCCAGGGGCAAAAAAAAAAAATACAAAAATAAAATTAAAAAAAAAACAAAAATCGGTGTTTTAAATTGATTTTTTTTTTCCCCTGACTCTTAAGTCTTCCCGCAGGACGCCGGGGGAACTCTTAAGAGTCTTCCCGTAGTTCCCGGGTTAAGGGGGGATGGTTCACTTTTTGGTAGATTTCTTAATTTATTCATTATTTTTATAGTTTTCTCCCTAGACCTCCATCAAACTAAAAGAAATTAGATCCCCCTTCTAGCTTAATTTGTAAATTTTTCAGTAGGTTCTTCCAAAATTACAGGCTCACTATCGTTCGCCAGGATAAATTTGACACCTAAATAGCATGAAAGGTCTTAATATTGACAAAGAAATGGGGCAAAACATCTTATAATCTTAAAAACTAATATGCTAAACATGTGGGATAACAGGGGTCCAGAAAAAACGACCCCTCTCCAATTAACCCTAAATATATCCTATGTAAATATACAAGAGAGGACAAGGTGGAGGACCACCACCAAGCAGTGGAGGAGGAGGGGAGGAGGCGCACATTTCCCTCCCTTCACCCTCCCACTCTCAGTTCCGACTACAGTACTGTACTTTATTTGACTTTGTTCTTTACAAAAATGTTCTCTAGACCTACTTTCTGGGTCCTAATTCTATACATATGCCTTGTGCTTATAACCTATGCATGTGTGGCCCAATAATTGCTATATATGGGGGATATAAGGGAGAAGGCCTATGCCAGAGTGGATAGAGAAGGTACTGTATGTGGAAAGTACAGTACTTAAAATATACTGCAGTGAGGGTGAAAGGTGTACTTATTGATGAGTTCACAGTCCGTGTTGGAGTTCATCAGGGTTCAATGTTAAGCCCCTTCCCCGTTATTATGGTCCTGGAGGCACTGTCTAGATTTTTTAGAGGCGGACTCCCGTTGGAACTGTTTTATGCAGACGATTTAATCCTAATAGCTGACAATATACAAGATGCTGAGGACAAATTCAGAAGATGGAGAGAGGGCATGGCTTGCAAGGGTTTAAGAGAATAACAACAAAACCAAGGTTAGGCATTGTAGATCGAGACGAGGCAATGTGGAAAAGAGTGGTGCACACCCATGTGCAGTGTGTGGAAAGAGTGTGGGCGCTAACTCTATTCGGTGTAGCATCTCTCGGTGCACCAAGGGAGTAAGTGCTGTAGTAGAATAAAGGGACCCCTGCTGAAGGATAAGTTAGAAATAGAGAAATTTGAGTGTGTAGTGTGCAAAGGCAAGCTTGTGTTAAGTCATGATCCTGTGGCTGTGAATTTTGGAAATGAGTCATTGGAGCTGGTGGACAAGTTTTGTAACCTAGGAGATACCATATCTGCCAGTGGTGGGGCCAAGGCTGCCACTGTCGCTAGAATTAGATGTGACTGGGGGAAGTTCAGAGAACTGCTGCCAATTCTGACCATGAAAAGAATGCCTCTCCCCCTGAAGGAAAAGGTGTATGCCTCATGTATTAGAAGTGCAATGACGTATGCCTCAGAAACATGGTCTGTTAACCCGGGAACTGCGGGAAGACTCTTAAGAGTTCCCCCGGCGGACTGCGGGAAGACTCTTAAGATTCCGGGGAAAAAAAAAATCAAAACACCGAAAAAAAAAAAACATTTGTATTTATTTATTTATTTATTTTTTTGTTTGCCCCTGGGCCATGCCAAATATCACTCCTCCACCTCCCCTCCTTCCCCAGTTTCCTCCCCTCCTTCAGTTATCACCTATTTTCCCTGTTATTCCCTTTTCCTGTGGTCTATTTTCATGCTAACATTAGCGAGTTGGTAGCAGGGCGTTGTCATCACTGTTAGCAAGCGAGTGCTAGAGAGAGAGAGAGTATCGATCGACAGTCTCTCTCCAGAGGTGGAGAAAAGTGGTGGGCTGGGAGGTTGCCTCAGCCATACATTGTGTAACTCCCGGCCTGTTTCGCCGATTTTGACCATCCAAACGCGGTTTCCACTTGTTTTATTGTTGTAACAGGTTAATACCTTTATAATCAACCTATAATAGGCGCATATGGATAAGTATTAATGCTATTTATGGTAAAATAAATATGTTAGTGATGGGAACAGCTCAAATACGTCAGCACAGGAGTGTGGTGTCTCATACCCCCCATGCGCACTTCAGAGGTTAAAGTAGAGGATGTCAACAGATTGGAACATAATGAGATGAGAATGGTGAGATAGATGTGTGGGGCCAGGCTGCAGGATAGAATAACAAATGATGAGCTGAGGAGACGCTTAGGTATAAAGAGTATTAGCGAGGTGATGCGTACAAGTAGACTGGAATGGTATGGACATGTGGAGAGAATGGATGAACAAAATTGGGTGAAAAAATGCAGGTCTGTGATTGTGGAGGGAGCTGCACCAAGGGGTGGACCGAGGAAGACCTGGGATCGGACTATACGTGCCGATCTCAAATCCAAAAACTTGACAAGTGAAGCAGCCCTTAACAGGGTTGCCTGGAACGCCGCCATTAGGACAAGAGACTGAAACTGCACGTATGTGTGGAGCACTCAGTCATAAAATGTTATGTATGTATGTATGTATACGGAGTAGATGGCAAGTTACTGAAAGCAGTGAAGAACATCTTACAGTTTCTTACAGTAGATCCTCTGGAAAAAGGCAAACTAGGCCTATGTATCCAGCTCAGTACCAGTACTTGCACTGCTGCGGTCGTTCACGGTGTTGGCGGCGGCGGTAGCAGACGCAACATTTTTACTATTCTGTATTTTTGCTTTATAATCAAACTTCAAATCTTGTCGTCCCCATGCTTTATCAAGATTACTTTCAAACTCCCTTATTGATTCGGAATCGACTAAATACTGGGGCAGTGCATTCCACTCATTTACCACTCTATCACAAAATGAGTTCTTTGCCTTCTCAAGCCTATTTCTCTCTTTGTAAATTTTTTAAGAGTGTCCTCTCGTTCTTGTTCCCACACACATCCTCATCATACAGTACTTTCTTGACACTATCTTAAAAGTCTCTATCATATCCCCTCTCTTTCTCGGTTTCTCCTATATGCCAGTGTCCTCAACCTCTGCTCATAGCCCGCGTTCTTCAACGTTGGTACTAGCTTGCTAGCTCTCCTCTGCACTTTCTCCACTGCTTCTATATCCTTTACCATATATGGAGCCCACACCTGGTTCGCATATTCCAGGTGCGGCCTAACCAGCGCTGTATAGAGATTCCTGAAGATTTCTTCGTCAAGTGACACAAATGTCCTCCTTATCAGCCCTACAATTCTATTGGCTTTGTTTATCTTTTCCGCTAAATGTTCTGAGAAATTTAACTTATTGTCTATCACTACTCCTATATCCTTTTCTGCATTCACTTCCTCCATCGCTTCATACATACTGTATCCTACCTTGTCTATCTTGCTTGTCCCAATCCGCATGTACTTGCATTTTTTTGGATGAAAAGGCATTAACCAATGCTCAGACCATCCCTTCATGCCCTCCACATCTCCTTGAAGCAAACCCACATCTTCCTTACTCCTCACTCTTCTATACAGCTTAGTGTCATCCGCATACAGGTATACCTCACTTCCATTCGTTATAACTTCAGGTAAGTCGTTGATAAACATAACGAACAGTAGTGGTCCCAACACAGATCCCTGAGGTACCCCACTTGTAATTTCCCTCCACCCCGAGCCTATTCCATTCACCAGTACCCTCTGTCTCCGATCTCTCAGGAAGGCTTCTATCCATTTCACACATTTCTCCCCTATATTATAGCTTCTAACTTTCTCTATTAACCTTTTATGTGGGACCTTATCGAAGGCCTTCATAAAATCGCAATATACCACGTCTATTACATCACCATCCTCTAGAATTTGCATATAATCATCTACCACCTTAATTAGCTGTAGTACCGTCGACCTCCCCGGCAAGAATCCGAACTGTCTCCCACTGAAAAGTTGGTTTGATTTCATATGCTCCATTATTCCTTCTCTAATTACCATTTCCATTAGTTTACACACAACACTTGTCAAACTGACTGGTCTATAATTTCCTGGGTCATTTCTTTTTCCCTTCTTAAATATAGCTGTTATGTTCGCCTCTCTCCAGTCCATCGGGATTTGTCCTCTATTAAACGATACCTCAAATAGCATTTTCAATGGCTCTATCAACATCTCACCTCCTTCCTTTATGATTCTTGGGTGTATCCCATCCGGTCCCGGGGACTTACTTCTGTTAATTTTTTCTATAGCCCTTCTTATTCTAGCATGGGAAAACTCTATTAGTTCTAGTGCCGGTGCCCGTTTGATGGGAATAGTAGGCACTGCATCATCCGACTCCACTGTTAGTACCCCTCCAAAGTATTTCCCCAGCACCTCTGCTTTCTCCTTATCAGCCTCCGCTCTACTCCCATCATCCAACCCCCCTGCCAACTCTGGGATCCCTACTCTTCTTGTTAACTTTTCCTGAATGTACTTCCAGAATATTTTTGGATTATCCTTCACATTTCTAGCAATCTCTCTCTCCCTCTCCTTCACCCCCCTCCTTGTCTCCCACCTTATTTTATTGTTTATTTGTCTGCATTCCAGATCCACTTCTTTAGCTTCTATACTAGACCCCCTGTTCTTTTTTAACAATTTTAGTCTTTCCCACAATCGTTTCTTTCTTCTAATCAATGTCCAAAGCTTTCTTTTCATTGGCAATTCTGGGTTTGTTCTTTTCCTCAATTTTGTTTTATCCTTATATTCCCTTACTGGTACACTTTTGGATACAGCATTCTCCAGTTTGACTCTAATTTTCCTCCACATTCCTTCAGCATCTTCACCGTTCAAGTATTCCCCCCAGTCAATGTCCAAACACCGTCTCAGCAGCTCATAATCTGCTCTATCATACATGTATATTTTTGTATTGCTTCTATTATCCCTCTCTGTTTTAATATTGCAACTAAAGCTTATACAGGCATGGTCACTACGACCTATAGGGCTATCCACATTGACATGTTCCACTATATCCTCCTCATTGCTAAAAATCAAATCAAGTACACTCCCCTGCGTCCCATCTCTATATCTTGTCATCTCTGTAATATGTTGCGTTAAAAAACAATCTCTCACTTTCTCTATAAACTTGTTTTCCAGGCTACACTGTCCCGCTGGAGTAGTACAATTTGCCCAGTTGATCCTTGGCAAATTGAAATCTCCAATCAAAATCTTATATTTGTTCTCTCTATTATCTATTTCCTCCATTGCTTTCAGTAGGTTATCATCTTCTTCCCTACTATTATTTGGGCTTCTATATACTGTATAGAGGCAATTAGAATTGATCCTCTTGCACATTTTACTTCAATACACAAATACTCACAATACTGCTGTCTCATATCCACCTCGTTAACCTTGAGCTCTTTTCTTACATAAATAACCAGTCCTCTTCAAACCTCTGCTCTAATAGCATTCCTCTCATATAACTCAAAACCCTCCAAACTATACTCCACCAGTTCCCTTTCAATTCTAGCATTTTTTGGTCTTACTTCCTGTAAGGCTATGACATCAGGTTTTTCCTCTTCATCCTGCAACCTACATATCAGTTCTCTTTTCTTGTCCTGGGTAAACACATCCACATTACTAAACATAATCCTTAATCCATCTACCATTCCTTCAGCAACTACACCATCCCGCTCCTCCTGTCCGTACCCTACTCCCCCCTTAGCATTACTGGGTCTGCAACTTTGTCTCCTGTCTCTCCCTGTGACACCTCCACCCTGTTCTCCTCCTCCATCACAACTCCTATCACATTCTCTTCCCTCCATGATCTCCCCCTCTCTTCTATTCGTATAAACCACTTCTTCAATTTCCCGTCCCTCACTCTCCAGTAAAAATTTCTCTTATCCTCTTCACCCAACTTTCCATTATTTTCATCAGCCTTTTCTTGTAATTCCTCTATTTGTTTTCTTTGTTCTATGCTCAAATCCTTCTTTAGTCTTATATGTTTCAGTTCTTCATTTGTGTTTAGCCTCCAACTAAAATTTGTCACCGTCTCTACCACTGACCTGGTTTTAAACTGTACCCTTATAGGTCTCATCTCTCCCCTTTTATATCTACTTATCCTACTGACTTCCTCCACCTGCCCTTCCCATCCATATCCGTCAACGTCCACACCTTTCATGACCTCCTTCACTTTCTCCATATCCCTCACTTTTCTCACTCCAATATCATTCATATGAGCCTCTATATCTCCATGCATGATTACACCCCTATCTCTGTCCATGGCCTCCCTCACGACACTCTCCTTGTTCTTCATGACCCCTACAACTGCACTCTCAAAACTTTTGTTGGTCATATTCATTTCTTCCTTTTGCTCTTTCATAATATCCTCCAACTTCTTAATTTTCTGTTCACCTACCACCGTCCATGCAGTTGACTCCTTTACTTCCTTGAATCGTCCTTCGTATTCCTTCAGCTGCTCCTTCAATGCCATATTCTCTGCTCCCAGTTCATCTACCCTTTTCAATACCATCTCTAGGCTATCATTAACTTCTGAAATAGGCCTGCATTCACTTCCTTCGCTAGGCCTATTCCCTTCCCCACCTGTCACACCACACATTACACACAGTACCTTAACTTTCTCACCAATATCCCCCTTCCATTTCTCCGTATCACTCTTCCACTTTTCCAAATCCTTCACAACATTAATAACATGTATGAGGGTACAAAGGCGGCAGGTGTGGAGAATGAGCAAAGCGAGTTCTTTGATCTGAATGTTGGGTTGAAACAGGGGTGTGTGATGTCCCCGTGGTTGTTTACTGTAAATATGAATGGAGTCATGAAAGAAATACATTGCACTCCTGTTATCCGCGATCCTTGCTATTCGCGGACACCCCTAAATATCCCATTACTCGTCATCCGCGCAAAAAATCAGCAAAATACCAGCTATTCACGGATTTGAATCGGGCGGGTCGTTGCGCATCTCGATTCTTGTTTTGGTCGGCCATCTTGCATTCTTGCGTGATGTCATCACAGCGGCCCAGCTGAGGCAGCAGCTCACAGCCCAGTGTTGGAAAAGTTGAAAGCCACCTGTTTACAAGCTTTTTTCTGCACGAACCTCTTATCTCCCGCATTTATTAGGGCCGTTAGAGCATTCATAGGGGAGGTGTGGCAGAGTGGTCTTGCCACTGGACTGGTAATCCAATGGACCCGGGTTCGAATCCCAATATGTCAATGGGAAGATATTATTGGGATAGAATTTGTGCTGTACCTAGTTTCAGTGCATTACCACAGCACACCGAAATGCCCCCCAAAAAAACCTCATTGTTCCCTGATTAAATAGCACTGTATGAATAGAATAAGAAGGTGAAGCGCGGAGGTGGAGCAGCTTCAGAGATGGAGTTGCTTCGGGCCGGGGTGCTTCGCATGTCTCACTCCCTAGACTGGAACAAGACCTCACGGGTCTCACCGTGTTCAGCGGTTGAGTGTGCAGGCTCTCAGCCTATGCCCGAGAGGGAGTAGTTGGAATATAGAGAGAAAAAACAAAAAATCAGTGATAGGGACAGTGGTAATCATGATGGAAATAAATGCCCGGGACCATCAAAACAGAGAGCTTACCGACACTGTAGGACGAAAGCGGGGAAATTATGCCGATGCGTAAGGCTAAGCTAGGCCTAATGACTGATTTCAAATAAAGTTTGTGTGGTAAGTTATCTCTTCATAATATGTATTACAGTATAAGTACAGTATTCTCCTCAAATAATATGTATTGATTGGATATATTTGGGGGGAAATGGGTACTTTATGGGTGACTGGACGAATGTGGAACAAAGTGTGGTACCGTACCACACTTTGTTCCACATTCGTCAAAATCCTTCACCGTATCTGTTTAATAATTTGGTCAATATTAACCCTCCAGCACCGGCTATTATATTATATAATTTCCCCGAAACACGGGGGTTTTGGCCGAAAAACGTCTACGCCTAGGCTACCGTATTATTGTTATTTTGACTGCTTCCGCATTCCCGCGCATCCCCCATGCGTAGATGTGTTTCGTACCTGTAGAATGGTGTTAAGTAGAGCTCTCTAAGTCAACTGGTTCAGTTGTGATGATGATTTCATTGGAGATAACTTTATGGCAAAAACAGCCACTTTACACTACTTTTCGATACTTAACAATAACATACAGGCACACACGAACAAGCGACGCACTCCTTCTTGTGGTCGGAGATGCGCGGCGTCGGTCCAGCCGGCTGTTGTTTACATGCGTCGGACGGACGCCTCGCACACCAAGCTTACAGGCTTTAAGCTCATGGGTGCCTCAGAGCCCTACCGGGTAGCTCGGGTGTGTTTTTTATGGGTGCCTCAGAGCCCTTCCGGGTCTGATGGGTTAATGTCATAAAGTAGGTCAAAATAATGGTTTGAGGGTCCAAGATGGCCGAGTCTGGTAGGACCTAAGCCTATTTCCAATTGAAACCTATGTTAAACAATGCCCACGTATTCGCGGAAAGGGGCTGGTACGACCTAGGCGCGAATACCGGGAGTGCACTGTACAAGGAAACGCAGTGGATGTTTGTGTATCGCTGATAAGGGAGGGAAATGAGTGGAAGCTACCTGTACTCCTGTTTGCTGATGATACAGTTCTGATGAGCGAGAATGAATGGGAGTTGCAGGGTCTGGTAAATATGTTTGGAACAGTGTGCGAAAAACGGAATCTGAAGGTAAATGCGGGGAAGAGCAAGGGTATTGTCTTTGAAAGGGGTGAAGCCAGAGTGTGAGGTGAAGTTGAACGATCAGGCTTGGAGATTGTCAGCTCATTTAAGTATCTGGGCAGTGTGCCGAGTAAAGATGGGACTATGGATGAAGAAGTGCGGGAGAGGGTGCAACAGGGGAAGAGGGTTGTAGGAACACTGAAAGCAGTAGCAAGAAATAGGGTGGTCAGTATGGAAGTGAAGAAGTCCTTGCATGACAGTGTGGTAATCCCGACACTGACTTACAGAAGCGAAGCATGGACGTTGGTGCAGAAACTCAGACCAAGAGTGAGAGGGGTGGAAATTACTTACTTGAGAAGTGTGTGCGGAGTTACATGGAGGAATAGACAGACGAATGAGGAAGTAAGAAGGAGGTGTAGTGTGGAGGTAGATGTGCTGGAAAGTGTGAAAAGGAACACCTTGAGATGGTTCGGCCAAATGGAACATATGGGAAGCGAGAGAATGACTAAAAGGGTGTACAAGAGCGAGGTGCAAGGACGGAGAGGGAGAGGTAAACCGAAAGAGAGGTGGAAGGATGGAGTAGGAACATAATAAATGAAGTGCACTAATTTCAACTGCTATAGATCTCAATATTGAATAAATTTGTCACTGACACACAAACAGGATCAAATGAACATAATTTTTAATGAAAATCTCTTTCATGAGCCAAATGTTTCCATTACAAATTTCTAGTATTTATTTCCAGTACCATGGGTCTGGTACTGCCCAGAGTGAGGTTTGGCATCCTCTACCCAACCTTAGCCATTTCTGTCTGTCTCTTTTCCTGTACTACTTTTCTTACTTCGGGGGCGGGAGGTTAGGAATCTTCCTTCCCTTATAAAATTCACCTACTAGACGAGACAGAGAAAGGGGCGAGGGAGCGCGGAAGTGGTCCCGGACCCTAAGAATTGGAACATTAAATATTGTTTCTGTTCCACCATACTGTAACTATATTCTTATTAGCTATCAGTACCGTACTTACAGTCTCCGTAGTAACTTACCATAATATGATTCATCCACTTCAACCTTGACCTTATCAGTGAAGTCAAAGAAATGGTGTGGTGTATTTAATGCATATTTATCTGCATTGTTCGCCATGGTTTCAATCTGAAAAAGAAAAATATATATTTTCAATATACCAGTACAGTACAGTGTATTCATAAAGCTACTAGGTATTTCAAGCTACATCACATTAGTAAAAACCGAAGAATATAAATGGAAATCAATGCAAAACTGAAATCAATGATTATCTATAGCAAGAACGGGGTTACAAGCAACAAATTCAAGATAAAAAAAATGGAACAGGACTGAAACAAATTGTAATAGGGTTGAGGAAAGGGGAGATTTATGTGCATGAACGAGATAAAAGGCAGGCTGCCTGCAACGAGGGTCTCCCCCAAAGCCAAAAGAGTGACAGATAGTCAAATTCAAGGGACGTTGGGGTAAAAATATCTGGACACACAGTTTAACCCGTACAGCCCCAGCGACACGTCTGACGCGTCGGCGATGTATGTAACGCACAGCCCCAGCGACGCGTCTGACGAGTCACCCTAATTGCTCCGACCGTAACCTCAGGTGTAGCCACTCGAGAGGGCTCAGATTTGTATGGGAACTGTGTACGTATCCCACGCAACCGTGCCGATGGTTGAAAACTCTCAAAGTCCATGTGCGTGCGCGTGAGCGCGCCATAACCTGGTTTTTTTGGGGTAATTCCCTTAAATTTTTTACTCTTGTAAAATACGTTTTCGGGGGCTCTGTAGGACCATTCTTTAAGCTTTTTGAGCGTTTTTTCGTGGTTTTTCCTTCATTCCTAACCCATTCGCTATTGTTTCTGGAATAAAACCATTTTTTGAAAACCGGCCGGGTTCTGGTGAACAAACATTACAAAACTAGCCGGGGCTCCACGGGTTAAAGCAGTCTAAGTCAAAGGATGAAGGAAAAATTAATATAAGGAGATATTATGATAACTGAGACTAGATACATAACTTAACAGAATGCACAAGATACAAAGAATACAGAAACTGGTCACTATACAGTAGCTTATAGTGCAGAAAGTAGGGAGATAGAATGTAAGCAAGTAAAAGAAAAGAGATGACGAGGGATGTGAATATACTGTACTGTATTGGGCTTTTTGGAGAACAGGAAAAGCAGAGATATAAACATTATATAAGGGAAGATGTATTGTATGATAATCGAGAGTCAGAGAACAAATAGAGGAACTGGTAGTTGAATAACAGAGTGGGTTTAGGAAGGGAAGAGCCTGTAAACCAGATTTCCTTGAGATATGTTGTGGAGTAATCTCAGGAGGAGTACAGGAAGTTGTATGCTGCCTTTATGGACAGTAGATAGAGAAGATATGTGGAGAGTACTGCACTGAGAAAATAGAGTAAATGGAATGTTGATGAGAGTAGTGAATAGCATTTATGAGGGTAAAAATGTGGCAGTGCATGTAGAGGATGAACAGAACCACTTCATTGATCTGAATGTTGGATTAAAACAGGAGTATGTGATGTCCCCCCTGGTTGTTCAGTATATGGTACTGAATATATGGATTGATTGATCGAAAACATGGTACCGCAATAACAAGGTCATATGGCGTCGGACAAGCTAACACGCATGCAGAAATACTAACTCAAAATTTCATGACGAATACTAGACATCAATGGAAAAGCAATGCATTCATAAAAAGTAAAAGAGGCAAAATGAAAACCATAGCGTCGCCCAAGGTACCAGGCTCTCCCCAACCAACAAAGATGGACAGTAAGTACCATTCGCCTTCCGTTACAGCAATAGCATTATAGCAACCTCCGACGTAATTCGCCCAAACTGAAGCTCTCAACCTTGCACCCTCATACATGCTCTTCACCTCTTTAACCCTCCTGGCCCGGTTGTCATTTTAAAATGACACCACGAATTAAGGGCAGGAGCCCGGGTGTCATTTTAAAATCTGTAAGCTTGAAAGTATATTCAGCTTGGTCTGAACGCCGTGCGTCCGACGCATGTAAACAAAGCCGATCGTTACGTCACCGCACCTCCGAAAACAAGAAAGAGAAGACTCGTTTGTTATTGTATGTCGTTGTTTCAGTAGTGAAAAGATCGTCATATTGCTAACATCGCCTGCAAGTGCTCTCCACTGAAATCGTCATCACAACTGAACCAGTTGACATAGAGAGCTCTACTCAATGCCAGTCTACAGATTGGAAACCGCACTACATTTATAGATGCGTGGGAAATTTCTAGCAGTTAAACTAAACAAAAATACGGTAGCCTAGGCCTAAACGTTTTTCGGCCAGATCGCCCGGGTAGCCCACACTGTCATTTTGAGAGCCTGCCCGGGCCAGGAGGGTTAAGCAACATGCCAACTACTCTGTATATTCTTAGTTCTGTACTTTCCACAAACCTTCTCAATCAACTCAGTCATAGGCTTTCTCCAAGACCATAAAGGTGGCATATAACTTACAGCATGTCCCTTCTCCAGATACTGTAATTCTCAAAAGGAGGCATATAACTTACAGCATGTCCCTTCTCCAGATACTGTAATTCTCAAAAGGAGGCATATAACTTACAGCATGTCCCTTCTCCAGATACTGTAGTTCTCAACACATTTCAAGGAGATATGGTTTACACACCTTCCCTTCCTAAACCCACCCTGCTCTTCACTTAGGCTACCCATTTCTCCGTTCTCACACTCACTCTATCAACCACTACCGTGCAATATAACTTCCCATTCCCCGTGATTACCACACACTCCTTTGCCCTTATACAGGGGGGACACGTGGAATACAAGACTAACCCATAACTACCAAGTAGTATTTGTCCCTAGTACGTACAGAATTAGAATCACATCCGCTACATGGCGTCTCCATCCTTACACTGACTACTGTACACTGAAAGTGTGTTGCGGCATTCTGGGACGAGTGGTGCACACACTGGTAGAGGATTGGTTAAATGGTCAAATCATGACATCGCAATTAATGCTCCTGTCCAAATTCTTAACAAATAAGACCGGGTGTGGCGCCACTATCAACTGATTTGTGATTTGAAAGAACTGACAAGCTCCATAGAATGGTGATGGATGGGTGAGTTTTGTTTTAATTTTGTTAACCCGTTGAGCCCCGGCTAGTTATAATATTTTGTTCACCCCAGTCCCAAGCCATTTTCACTTATTTTTTTTGTTTGCTAAAATGGAAGACAAGGATGAGAAATGAAAAAAAACAAAAAAAAATCACCTCTGACATTTTTTTTTGGGGGGGGGGGGGGCGGTGGGGGGGTGGGAGCCTCAAAAAAATTTGTTGAGCCAAAATGGAAGAGAATAGTGAGAAATGAAGACAAAAATTAAAAAAAACTCATTTCGGTCATTTGGGGGGCGGGGGGGGGGGGGGGGGGTTTCAATAGTTCGTCTCCCCTGCATGACCACCCGCCCGGGAGCACTAGGGTAAAAACTGAGTATGGCATTGTACGGCATACATCCTAAGGAGTATCTCACATAAATCTCAAGCCTCTAGCTCCCATACGACCGGAGTAATGAAGGTTCAAAGCGGCGGTGAACTAGGGGTGTAAACTATCCCCACTAAGCCCACCACCACCAGCCGCGCGGCTGTCTCGGCCCGCTCACACCTACTGGCCCGGCTCCCACACACACTACGGTACCTCCCCCTCCTATTCTCCCGCCATTTCCTACCTTGCGAGCCACGTAAGTGTTTTTTATATGTCGGACGCACGTGATGCGTCGCTGGGAGTTGGTGATCAAAGACTGCCGACGCACACGTGCGACGCTGGGTCTCACCGGGTTAATATAAGCCATATCATGCATTTTTGAAGCATTATACAGTAATGCATATCCAATCATTCCATTTATCTGTGTTTAATATATGTATATATACAGTACAGTATAAAAAAAAAAAAAAATCCTAAAGATGCCGTAGTCTTTCTCCAGTGCCTCCGGGTGTTTTGTGTGGATTCATCTTGCTGGTGTTTCTGCACCCTGGTTGGAGACTTCGGCATCTCATATAATAATAATAATAATAATTATATAGCAATGCACTACTGTGCAATATATAGGTTTTATCACAGACCTACAGACCCCACAATTACGACGGTATAGTAATCACGCGTAAAAGTCTTATTTTCTAATGTGGCTCAGATAGGCTTGCTGACATGTACCCTTTATTGTGTCTTCTGATAAGAACTAAAAATATTGATAGGTTATACTTAACCCAGGAACTGCAGGAAGACTCTTAAGAGTTCCCCCGGCGGACTGCGGGAAGACTCTTTAAGAGTCAGGGATTTTTTTTTTTTTTTTAAAACACCGAAAAAAAAAAAAAAAAAATTGCCCCTGGGCCATGCCAAATATCACTCCTCCACCTCCCCTCCTTCAGTTATCACCTATTTTCCCTGTTATTCCCTTTTCCTGTGGTCTATTTTCGTGCTAACATTAGCGAGTTGGTAGCAGGGCATTGTCATCACTGTTAGCAAGCGAGTGCAAGAGAGAGAGAGTATCGATCGACAGTCTCTCTCCAGAGGTGGAGAAAAGTGGTGGGCTGGGAGGTTGCCTCAGCCATACATAGTGTAACTCCCGGCCTGTATCGCCGATTTTGACCATCAAAACGCTGTTTCCACTTGTTTTATTGTTGTAACAGGTTATTACCTTTATAATCATCCTATAATAGGCGCACATGGATAAGTATTAACCTAAGAAGTGCGCATGGGGGTAATTAGAAACGACCGCCTGTGCTGACGTATTTGAGCTGTTTCCATCACTAAAATATTCATTTTACCATAAATAGCATTAATACTTATCCATACGCGCCTATTATGGGTTGATTATAAAGGTATTAACCTGAAACAACAATAAAACGAGTGAAAACAGCGTTTGGATGGTCAAAATCGGAGATACAGGCCGCGAGTTATATAATGTATGGGTGAGGCAACCTGCTTTCCCGCCAATTTCCCCCAAGGCCACTGAGACACAGTCGATCGATACTCTCTCTCTCTCTCTTGCACTCGCTTGCTAACAGAGATGACAATGCCCTGCTTGCAACTCGCTAATGTTAGCACGAAAATATACCTCAGAATAAGGGAATAACAGGGAAAATAGGTGATAACTGAAGGAGGGGAGGAAAGTGGGGAAGGAGGGGAGGTAGAGGAGTGATATTTTGCATGGCCCAGGGGCAAATTTTTTTTTTTTTTCGATGTTTAACCCTTCCTACCCAGTCTGCCTTAGGTAAGGACAGCACGAAAGAAGGGCCGCTACCTGGTATGCCTTATCTAAGGCATGAGCTTAATAGCCTAATTAAGCTTGGTCCGAACGCCGTGCGTACGACGTATGTCAACAAACCCAAGCGTTCGTCACCGCACCTCCGAAAACAAGAAGACTCCTCAATGTTATTGTTCTGACGTCATGAAGAAATTGGTGTCTAAAAAGCCCCCATATTGGCAACATCTCTGCAATATTGGCTCCACTGAAATCGTCATCACAACTGAACCAGTTGAGTTACAGAGCTCTACTCAATGCCAAAATACAGATTGAAAACCGCACTACGATTATAGATGAGTGGGAAAGTTCTAGCAGTGAAAATAAACATAAATACGGTAGCCTAGGCCTAGAAGTTTTTCAGCCATTTCGCCCGGGTAGGGGCGACCGTCATTTGGTAAGACAGCCCGGGGAGGAAGGGTTAAAGTTGATTTCTTTTTTCTCTGACTCTTAAGAGTCTTCCCGCAGTCCGCCGGGGGAACTCTTAAGAGTCTTCCGGCAGTTCCCAGGTTAATGCTATTTATGGTAAAATAAATATTTTAGTGGTGGGAACAGCTCAAATACATCAGCACAGGCGTGTGGTGTCTCATACCCCCCATGCGCACTTCAGAGGTTAACAGGACTACAATGAGTATAAAGAACAAAATCACATTTTACAACCAGGTTATGTGGTACAAAAGTGAACAGTCCAGGATGAAAGTGAACCCGTGTCTAACCACAAATTGGCTCTATGACCAATGACATAGCCACAGAATAAATGATTACACAAAATATGGCTTTGGTATTGGTCTCATGGGGCTTTGGTGTACTGGTCCATCAATCAATAACCTACAGTATTATTCTGAGTCACTGCAGGAGCCTATAATTATGTAGGACCGGTACCTATAGTTTGTTTATCACCATCTGAGGGTAAATTGACATGTGCACATCATAATTACTCGGCTGTTACGGGGACATTGTATAATTTTTTTTTGGGTAAGGATGGTGTTAGTGGGCGTACGCTTCACCTTGTTTACATAAGTCGTACGGTTGCAGTTACGTTCGCGTCTAATTTGATTTTTTTTTGCGAAATTACGTACTAGTCTAGAACTGTTGGTGCCGATTTATCACCTCTATATTTTCGCCGTAAACGCAATTTCCGGAATTCTTGCCCGTGAAACACAATGTACAGTAAAAGTCCTTTAATCCGACGACCGATGATTCGAATCTCCCAATAGTCCGAATTTTTCAATTTGAGGCCAAATCCGAATTCACCCGATGGTCCGAATTTCAAGAAGTCCCAAAGTCCCCTTTTTGAGGCATTAGTCCACTCAAATGACACATAATGGAGCACACACATATCATATGTTCATGAATTCACTTTAAAAGTTTACCATTGTCATTGTAGCCTATTACCTACTTCAAAACATTCAGATTAATGGTCAAAGGAAGCTACTGATATAAACGTAAACACCACATCGTCTGCTAGAGAGTTTGTTTTGCTCTTGAACGCATCCTTGGGACGCTCCGATGCGCTACTGGCTTGCACCGCATTTTCTGCAAGCGCATTCAGTCTTGAGCTTGAAAACGCATCTTTGGATGTTCCGATACGCTACTATTTATAGTTCAGTGATCGGAGCATCCCAAGGGTGCTTTCAAGACAACAAGACAAGGGTGCTTTCAATACAACATAATATAACAAAGCACGTCACAAAAGGAAAATCACAAAAGGAAAATTACAAGAACCTCTCAGGGAAGTGCCGTTGTTAAGGCATTACTTACCGAACCACATCTGATCTGATCTTCAAGAGCAAGACAAACTCGCTAGTAGACGGAAGAAGAAGAAGACGATGCGGACATATGGTGTACGTTTATATCAGCAGATTCCTTTGACCATTAATCTGAATGTTTTGAAGTAGGTAATAGGCTACAATGACAATGGTAATCTTTTGAAGTGATTTCATGAACATATGATATGTGTGTGTGTACCATTGTGTCATTTGGGTGGCCTAATGCCTCAATGTTTTCGTCATACACAGGTTCATAGGGGTAAAGTCCGATAATCCGAAAAATCCACTAATCCGAACGAGGGCCGGTCCGCTGCCCTTCAGATTAACGGAAGTTTACTGTACATCCTTGGCACTAGTTCATTACCTACCAAAATGTGTGCAATACATTACTTCGTATTAGAGGCGCCTGTAGGAGTAAAGTCCGCAATAGATCCACCACTTCATGTGTTCGTCTCCCAGGCCGGTGTCAGTGGTCCGTTCATACCAACTCGCGCGCGAGATTATCACATCTCACTCTTGGTAATGCCGTTTTATTTTTTACGGCCTGACATCCGCGAAACCTATAAATTTTTGTGTTACCTAGTGAATTGTCATATCATATATTACTTTGCTATAAATGGTCGTATGGTACCGTCGCAAATGTCGGAGATGTATATTACGATAAAATTAGTCTCCCTATAAATGGCCCCGCCACCATCTATGTTACAGTCGTATGTCTAGACACTGTCAACTGACTTAAACCCTAGTAACATGGATGGCCTCTCAGAAGCCATTAGCATTTTTCCCAGTGGGCCCCTGATAGCTTCTGAGAAGCCTAAGGGCTATGCTAAGGCTTATAAACACTTAAAAGTGCACTAGAGAAAGTGTTGTTGTCTTGGCAGGTGGTCCGTATAACCAACAAGAACAAGAGCACACAGCCAGCCAGTCATGTGACTCCTGCCTTCATGCAAGTCTTACGAATGCTTGTATTAATTTTTCCTAAGTCCCAAACGATGCATGAAAGCAGACGAAAGTGACTTAGGAATAGCTACAATTGTGAAATAAATCAATAATCAATATTATTTCATAATACATAATCCATAATCAATAATATATTGTTGAACGAATGTAAATAGACCGTAGCCATGGCCGCCGCCGCCGCATTCAAACGACGCTCGGTATTTTCCCCAAACACCGGATCTTATTTCCCACCTCACAAAATAACCGCTCAATGTACAGTACAGTGTTCTAGTCTTCACCCGTCGCAAGATAACACCGAGTACTGCCTCTGGTATGTATATAAACTAAGTTAGGCCATTTATTTGCAGATACAGTATATGAGTATCAGTATATGACGAAAACCGGGAGTAAACACTAATTCTAGGCTACAGACAGCCATAACTGAGCTACGTATTTTCACCATAATAACTGAACCACTTGGTCTAGAGACTTCTGGTCTTCACCCATCGCAAGATAACGACTACTGCCGCTGGATATATACTGTATATACTGTATACATAAAACCTAGGTTAGGCCATTTTCTATTGTGTATTTATAAGCGCGCCGCCAAAATGCCAAAATGAGAATTCGCCGAAACCCCCGTTTCCAGCACTGGCGGGAAGATTTAAAGGCGTGAAGGGCCCGTGGAACAAGGGGTAAGAGTGACGTGAAATAATCAACCAATGGTATTGGAATTCCCTGGATGATGTCACACCCATTTAACCAATCACCTGTCTTGCACAGCTGTGCATTCTCCCATATTGGCTATTTTTGGAGAGGGAGGCCTGGGCGGGTAGCCGGCTTAGCCAGCCATGGCGTCTTCTGTCAGGTGGTCTCATACGTTCTTCAATTTTTTTTGTGTACCGATATGTGATTTTCGTTCATATCCAATGGATTTATATATCGAGGACTATCGGAAGTGAGTAGCCTATTTACCCATTATCCAAGGACTGTCAGAAGTGAGTATTTACCCATTATCCAACAATAGGGTTGGTTAGGGAAAATTAGTATTTTACCCCCTGCTGGTCACATAGACGAGGATTTCAATAAGTCCTAGGGAGAGGGGGTTTACCCCCCTCTCAACTTATTCTGTATCCCACGACAAACGGTTGTGGCCAAATAGAGCTAATTTTTATCCTCTTTAACCCCTCATTTTCCCTGGTCTTCATAGCCCTCCCCACTAGTGAGAGACGTGTTTTTAGATTGTTGGATAATGGATAAATACTTATTTCTGCAGTCCTTGCAATAAAACAACATTGTAGGCTTATATCAAAGATTATATGAAAAAAACAAGAGCACCGCAAATGGGTGCATAATACGGCCGTCAGCATGAACTTTAGGACACATCACTACCATCATCATTACTACCATCAGCACTATTAGTCACCATCATCACTACTAAGTATCACCATCACCACCATAATCCCTATCATCCTCACAACTACTGTCACCATCAACACTACTACTACTGTGTCACCATCAGCACTATCATCATCATTACTAAAAGATCATTGCATTATCATTGCGGAAAAGATAAACAAAGCCAATAGAATTGTAGGGCTGATAAGGAGGACATTTGTGTCACTTGACGAAGAAATCTTCAGGAATCTCTATACAGCGCTGGTTAGGCCGCACCTGGAATATGCGAACCAGGTGTGGGCTCCATATATGGTAAAGGATATAGAAGCAGTGGAGAAAGTGCAGAGGAGAGCTAGCAAGCTGGTACCAACGTTGAAGAACGCGGGCTATGAGCAGAGGTTGAGGACACTGGTGCTTTCGACACTGGCATATAGGAGAAAGAGAGGGGATATGATAGAGACTTTTAAGATAGTGTCAGGAAAGTACGATGAGGATGTGTGTGAAGGTATATCCTTGATGCGGGAGGGAACAAGAACGAGAGGACACTCTAAGAAAATTTACAAAGAAAGAAATAGGCTTGAGAAGGCAAAGAACTCATTTTGTGATAGAGTGGTAAATGAGTGGAACGCACTGCCCCAGTATGTAGTCGATTCCGAATCAATAAGGGAGTTTGAAAGTAATCTTGATAAAGCATGGGGAAGACAAGATTTGAAGTTTGATTATAAAACAAAAATACAGAATAGTAAAAATGTTGCGTCTGCTACCGCCGCCGCCAACACCGTGAACGACCGCAGCAGTGCAAGTACTGGTACTGAGCTGGATACACAGGCATAGTTTGCCTTTTTCCAGAGGATCTACTGTAAGATACTGTAAGATACTACTGTCACCATCATCACTACTACTATCACCAACACTACCATAATCACCCCTACGGGGGCTCCGTAATAAAGCCGCTAAAGCGATGACAAGGAAAGTTGTAGTTGTAGTTATTCCCCAGGCTGTCTGACCAAACAGCCCCAAGGTCCCGAGCAAGGCCAAGGCCATAACCAAGTGCCCCCACAGAACCCTCCCAGCTTTACCACTAAGAAAGCCCAGATGACCGAAGCCGCTCCCAGGCTAGGGGCTGAGGAGGGTGCGGAAACGTGCGGGACACCAAAGCCCAACCCAGGGCTCTGTGCCCCTTAACAATTATGAAGGGAAAGGGGAAAATGTGACGCTTTGGCTCCCAGTCTGCTAACCTCTAGGTTGGCAGTAGAGAGGTCAATCCACGGAAGAGATCTAGAAAATATATAAGTGAAAGGAACAGCCAGAGTAAGCTATGGGTATGGCAGAGAATGCTTAATTCTTGGGGTAAGGGAGCCTTCATCTAATGGTGGAGGAAAAAAAGAATATGCCTCACGCATCCTACTGCGTGTCGTACAAGGCGACTAATAGGGGAGATGGCAATAGACTTGTGGACCAACAGCCATTACTATGCAATAAAGTCTTTATCTTAGCACTGTCTTGGTATGGCACTGCCGAGGCTGGTGGGGTGCGGATAGGTGCCAAAGGGGACAGAGTCTTACCTGGGCGCTGTTTGGCACCACACCTGTGTCGGCAACAGTGTTTGCATGTTGGAGCAGTGTTGGGGCAGGACTTCTTTGTTCTATAGTCCAAATTGCCTAATATACAGTAGAGGCTTGTTATGGTGTTGTCTTTTTGTAACGCTGTTAATGCTGGTGTGGTTGCAGATACTGCAGGGGGACTCTGTTGAGTCTTGCTGAGGCACGGTTAGCACTATAGGCTACCAACATCAGCCACAGTGATGACTTGGTGGGGCAGTGCTGTGGCATGTAATGGTAGCTGAAGTAGCTGAATAGCGATAAAACGTCAAACAGTATAATACTGTACTGTATTGTAGTATACTAAGTGAAGTCTTGGTGGAAAGTTAGTGGTAGTTTTCCTAGATTTTGTGGTAAAAAGTTGAAAATCGAACGCGTCCAAGGTCTCTCAGTAGTGTAGCTATGTTATAAGTCTTATCAAAATCAGTGAAGAAGTAAAGCCACTAGAGCGATGACAAGGAAAGTTAATGCACAGACGGACAGACAGAGGGTAGACCATAAGTCCCTTTGCACGACGGCCGTATAAATAGTGCTAAAACTCTTGGATGTCACGCGGTAAAAATTTACCATAATGCCCTCTACTGGTAACATAGATGATGATTAGAATAAGTCATGGGGGGGTGAGGGGGGACGGAGCCCCCTCTCAACCCATCGTGTATCCATCCGGATCCCTAATTATGCCCCCTTGAATCATATGAACACCCGAGCCAAATGTTGCCTCTATTTCGTGTGATTTGCTTACTTTTGAGTAAATAAATTGGCCTACGTTATGCATGGGTAGTTTTAGGTATATCTAGCGGTCCACCTGCAGTCGTGTGTTTACGTTGAGAAACGGGTGACGTTCGAATGTGGATCGACCCGCATTTATCGTATTTTATGACTTTATTACATCTTGTAAGTACAAAACTTGGCTCGAGTTTCCGTATATATTTACTACAGTATTAATCCTTTCGCGCACAAGGACGCGATTGCGACCTTACAGGGATACTTTAAAACCTTTGTGACCATCAGGGGTGTCTAGAAACCTTTTGTTTAATTACTTCAACCTCTTCAGTTGTCTTTGAGCGAGTTGTGGGCAAA
Organism: Paralithodes platypus; assembly: GCA_032716605.1. Lineage (NCBI taxonomy): Eukaryota > Metazoa > Arthropoda > Malacostraca > Decapoda > Lithodidae > Paralithodes > Paralithodes platypus. Next base: position 7,972,337 of record CM064573.1, read on the forward strand.
AAATTTATTTTGGAGAAGTACCGGTAATTATGAGATTAAGATAATTCTATTTCTGAATACTAAACGGCAAGCCCCGGACCTGAAAGGGTTAAAGGTGTGGACAATGTTATTTGTATTCATATTCACTCGTTAAATGTCTTAACCCCTCATTTTCCCTGAGCTTCAAAGCCCTCCCTACTTGGGTTATATTTTTAATATTCTCAGGGTAATGGGGCCGTATATTACAGAAACACCAGGTTTTTAGGTAAGAAAAAAAAATACTGTGTATATATATATATATATATATATATATATATATATATATATATATATACCGGTATATATACAGTATAACCACCTCTAAACCTGGTTAAAGTAATCTGGATATTTAACCGAAATTATCGCCCAGCCAGCTGGTTATATAGATCTCTATCTATCTATTGCCGGATGCCGTTATCCACGAAGGGGTGGCCACGAACGAAACAGCCCCATGTATTTCTGTCCCCAGTCCCTCCTCCCATTCAGTACCGGGTACCGCTTTCACGCATATAGAGTACTGTACTTCTTAACTCCATACTTCCACCTCACTCTTGTACACTCTCTTAGTCATTCTCTCGCTTCCCATACGTTCCACTTGGCCGAACCATCTCAAGGTGTTCCTTTTCACACTTTCCAGCACATCTACATCCACACCACACCTTTCTCGTACTTCCTCATTCGTCTGTATATCCTTCCATGTAACTCCACACGCACTTCACAAGTAATTAATTTCCACCCCTCTCACTCTAGGTTTGAGTCTCTTCACCAACGTCCATGCTTCGCTTCCGTAAGTCAATGTCGGGATTACCACACTGTCATGCAAGGACTTTTTTACTTCCATGCTGACCACCCTATTTCTTGTTACGGTACCGTACTGCTTTCAGCGTTCTTATAACCCTCTTCCCCTGTTGCATCCTCTCCCAGACTTCTTCATCCATACTCCCATCTTTACTCAACACACTGCCCAAATACTTAAATGAGTTCAACCTCACCTCACACTCTGTGGCTGCACCCCTTTCAAACACCATAACCTTACTCTTCCCAACATTTTTACCTTCAGATTCCAATTTTCACACACTATTCCAAACATATTTATCAGACCCTGCAACTCCCATTCACTAGTGCTCATCAGAACTGTATCATCGGCAAACAGCAGTACAGTACAGTATAGGCAACTTCCACTCATTTCCTTTCCTTATCAGTGGTGAACCAATAATCCAATATCCACTGCTCTTCCTTGTATTTCTTTCATGACTCCATTCATATACAGTATATACATATATATATATGATGATAACAATAAGTCATGGGGGGTGAGAGGGCAAAGCCCCCCTTAACCTATTATTGTATCCCATGGCCGGTAGCAAAACAATTTACCTAACAGCTGGTTGTGGGATACAATAATGGGTTGAGGGGGCCAAAGATCATGGGGGGTTGAGGAGGTAAAGACCCCCTTAACCTATTATTATATCCCACGGCAGGTAGCAAAACAATTTACCCAACAGCTGGCTGTAGGATACAATAATGGGTTGAGGGGGCAAAGCCCCATGACTTATCGTCATCATCATATATACGGTAATACCGGGGAAAGGATATAGTATTAAGGCATAACGCCCGCCTTGCTATCACTACTCACATGCTCGCGATCATGTTCCCGTCTAATTTGACTGCCGTGGGATACAATAATAGGTTGATCACCCCCCCCCCATGACTTATTGTCATTATAATATGTATTGCCAGCAGGCGGCTAACAACAGAACAAAAGCAGTCAAAATAGACAAACATAACCGTGAGCGCACGACGTATGTAAACATGACGACCGTACACCCGGATACTAAATCCTTTCCAATACCAGTACCAGCAGGAGGTAAATAACAGCTGGCTGTGGGTAAATTTCATAAGAAATATAGTCTAATTAGACGCGAACGTTACTGCGACCGTACGACTTCAGTAAACATGGCTACGCATACCGGTACGCTTGCTAACATAATTCTTACCATTTCTTTTCCTTGAATATTGATTTTAGTTGATGTGAATGCATTACAACAGGGCAAGAATATAGTTACCGGGTGTACCGCCTGCGATCATGTTCCCGTCTATTTTGACTGCCGTGAGATACAATATTAGGTTGAGGGGGGGCTTTGCCCCCTCTCACTTATTGTCATCATCATCTATCTATCTATCTATTGCCTGACGCCGTGATCCCCGAAGGGGTGGCCACGAACGAACCGCCCCCATGCACCTCTGTCCCCAGTCAGTCGACGCCCCTCCCCCCAACCAGCACCGCCTTCGTTCATGTAGTTCCTCACTCCATCCTTCCACCTCATATTCGGTCTACCTCTCCCCCTCTGTCCCTCCACCTCGCTCTCGTACACCCTCTTAGTCATTCTCTCGCTTTCCATACGTTCCATATGGCCGAACCATCTCAAGTTGTTCCTTTTCACACTTTCCAGCACATCTACCTCCACACCACACCTCCTTCTTACTTCCTCATTAGTCTGTCTATCCCTCCATGTAACTCCGCACGCACTCCTTAAGTAATTCATTTCCACTGCTCTCACTCTTGGTCTGAGTCTCTCAACCAACGTCCATGCTTCGCTTCCGTAAGTCAGTGTCGGGATTACCACACTGTCATGCAAGGACTTCTTCACTTCCATACTGACCACCCTATTTCTTGTTACTGCTTTTAGCGTTCCTACAACCCTCTTCCCCTGTTGTACCCTCTCCCGCACCTCTTCATCCATAGTCCCATCTTTACTCAACACACTGCCCAGATACTTAAAAGAGTTGACGATCTCCATAGCCTGACCGTTCAGCTTCACCTCACACTCTGTGACTTCACCCCTTTCGAAGACCATAACCTTGCTCTTCCCCGTATTTACCTTCAAATTCCGTTTTTCGCACACTGTTCCAAACTCATTTACCAGACCCTGCAACTCCCATTCATTATCACTCATATATATATTGCCAGCAGGGGGCAAATAACAGAAAAAATAGACGGGAATTTAACCGCGAGCGATCGACCTACAGATGTAAACATGACGACCGTTGTACCGTACACCCGGATACTACATCCTTCCATACATCAGTCTACATGAATACAATGATATGTTGAGGGGGGGCTTTGCCCCCTCACCCCCCCCCCCCATGATATATTGTCATCATCATATACCCTATATATTGTCAGCATATATATTGTCAGCAAAATAACAGAAAAAAAAAATCGCCGTCAAAATAGACGCGAACTTAACCGCGGCGATCAACCTATGTAAACATGACGACCGTATGCCCATACACTACATCCATCCCAAATGTTGTCTAGTATTGGCCCTATGGGGATCTTTCTTTGATATTCTATGTTAATATATGTAACTCTTAACCTAAGATATGTGGTGATGTGGTGATGGGCTGGTCTATGCGAGTGAGAACTGAGCGATCTCCCATAGCTTACTCTGACTGTTCCTTTTACTTATATATCTTCTAGATCTCAAGTGGCGGCGTCTTTTCCGTGGATTGACCTCCCTACTGCCAACCTAGAAGTTGGCAGATTGGGAGCCAAAGCGTCACATTTTTCCCTTACCCCTCAACTTTCCCTTCATAATTGCTGAGGGGCACAGGGCCTTGGGTGGGGCTTTGGTTTCCCGGGCGTTTCCGCACCCTCCTCAGCTCCCTGCCTTGGAGTGGCTTCGGTCACCCGGGCTTTGTTAGTGGTAAGCAGGGAGGATTTTGTGGGGGCGCTCGTTTATGGCCTTGGCCTTGCTCGAGACCTTGGGGCTGTTCGGCCAGACAGCCTGGGGAACAACAACAACAACAACAACAACTCTTAACCTAAGAAGTGCGCATGGGGGTAATTAGAAACGTCCCCCTGTGCTGACGTATTTGAGCTGTTTCCATCACTAAAATATTAATTTTACCATAAATAGCATTAATACTTATCCATACGCGCCTATTATGGGTTGATTATAAAGGTATTAACCTGAAACAACAATAAAACGAATGAAAACATTGTTTGGATGGTCAAAATCGGAGATACAGGCCGCGAGTTATATAATTTATGGGTGAGGCAACCTGCTTTCCCGCCAATTTCCCCCAAGGCCACTGAGACACAGTCGATCGATACTCTCTCTCTCTCTCTCTCTTGCACTCGCTTGCTAACAGAGATGACAATGCCCTGCTTGCAACTCGCTAATGTTAGCACGAAAATATACCTCAGAATAAGGGAATAACAGGGAAAATAGGTGATAACTGAAGGAGGGGAGGAAAGTGGGGAAGGAGGGGAGGCAGAGGAGTGATATTTTGCATGGCCCAGGGGCCCAAAAAAAAAAAAAAAAAAAAAAATATTTGATGTTTAAAGTTGATTTTTTTTTTTCTGACTCTTAAGAGTCTTCCCGCAGTCCGCCGGGGGAACTCTTAAGAGTCTTCCCGCAGTTCCCGGGTTAACAGTAGGCTACAGTATATGGGGTAAATGGTGACTTTTGGTATCAAACAGGGAATTTCTCGAACATTTCGGCAGTCACTTCCATCAGAATGATCAAACAGATCCACATAGACTCACAACGTACAGTACATCACCTGAGTGACCTGACCACCATCATCACCATGCTCTGCAATGGCTGATTCGGACACCTTGGTCTGCTACATTGATAATGTCAAGCATCTGGTTATATATTTTTATATTTTAAAGCTGTACTGTGGTACTGTAAATGCCATCGTTAGAATGTGAGGTAAGCAGTTTTTATGGCCTTTCTCATTCCTAATTTTCAATTCCGATAGCCTAGGCCTACGGAAGAGCTTGGGGGATGGATGTAGACTCCTGGCGTACGGTCGTCATGTTTACATAGGGCGAGCGCCGCAGTTAACTTTGCGTCTATATTTTGACAGCGATTTGTTTTGGTTATTTGCCCCCTGCTGCAGGCTGCTGGCAATATACAGTATATGATGATGACAATATGTCATGGGGGGGTGAGGGGGCAAAGCCCCCCCCTCAACATATTATTGTATCCAATGGCATTCAAAATAGACGGGAACATGGTTGAAAAGGTCCGACGCCTCCCCCGCTGCCGTCATGTTTACATTTGTCAATCGCCGTGGTTAAGTTCATGTCTATTTTGACGGCGATTTTTTAGGTAATTTGCCCCCTGCTGGCAATATATATGATGATGACAATATGTCATGGGGGGGGGGGTGAGGGGGGCAAAGACCCCCCCTCAACATATTGTATCCAAAGGCAGTCAAAATAGACGGGAACATGATGGCAAAGGTCCGACGCCACTACGCGTAGTGTATACAAGGGGAATAACTCAGTTTATAATATTTGAAAAGTAACGCAACCCAAAAATATGTTAATCCGAGCCAACTTTTCATAAAAGGTGGCAACTTGCCTCGGATTTGGGTATTTTTCAGGGTAAATATAAAGGAGCCGGACCACAAATGGACAAAAAAGTCTGCTCGGACATGACCACTTTTTGTTACTTTTCAATATTTCAAATACTGTACAGAGTTATTCCGGTAAATTTCTATAATTGCACCTATCTTACAGGTTCTTACAGTTTCTTACAGTAGATCCTCTGGAAAAAGGCAAACTAGGCCTGTGTATCCAGCTCAGTACCAGTACTTGCACTGCTGCGGTCGTTCACGGTGTTAAAACAAATTATGCGAGCTAAACAAATTATTATTGTATTTAACAGGAAGGTAAGACGAGGTAAGTGATGTGGTATAGGTGGCAATACGCGGAAATGGATTATAATGGCATTCCGCCCCCTCTGACAAAAGTTTATCAATCTACAGTAGATGTGACACAGATTTTACAATGTTTCATTGAGACATTAGCCTAACTAACAACCTCACCTAACCTATACTAGTATTATGGGTGGGGGCCTGTGAGGTCCAGCTGGTCTGGGATAGAATTTGATGCCGCTGTGCAGAGCTGGGTGTATCCCGAGACTGGAGGCTCGTCCGGGATATTTCTAAGAAAAATGGGCAAGAATGTAGTTACCGGGTGTACCGCCCGTCTTGTTTACACTATGCGGACGCTCACCATCATGTTCCTGTCTATTTGGCTGCCTTTGGATACACAAATACATTAGCCTACTCTAACCAAACAACCTAACCTAACCTAACCTTGTATTATAGATTTATAAGTATTTATTTTATTATAAGTATTTATAAATGATTTATGTTGTATATCGGTAGTGGTACACCCGGTAACTACATCCATCCCGAAAAATGTCCAGTTTGGTCTTAAACTTTTCGGTAAATTTCTATAATTGCACCTATACGAGCTAAACAAAATATTAATGTATTTACCAGGAAGGTACAACGAGGTAAGTGACGTGGTATAGGTGGCAATATGCGGAAATGGATTATAAGGGGCATTAACCTGGGAACTGCGGGGAGACTCTTAAGAGTTCCCCCGGCGGACTGCGGGAAGACTCTTAAGAGTCAGAGAAAAAAAAAATCGACTTTAAACATCGAAAACAAAAAAAAAAAATTTTTATTGCCTGGGCCATGCAAAATATCACTCCTCTACCTCCCCTCCTTCAGTTATCACCTATTTTACCTGTTATTCCCTTATTCTGAGGTATATTTTCGTGCTAACATTAGCGAGTTGCAAGCAGGGCATTGTCAGCACTGTTAGCAAGCGAGTGCAAGAGAGAGAGAGAGTATCGATCGACTGTGTCTCAGTGGCCTTGGGGGAAATTGGCGGGAAAGCAGGTTGCCTCACCCATACATTATATAACTCGCGGCCTGTATCTCCGATTTTGACCATCCAAACGCTGTTTTCACTTGTTTTATTGTTGTTTCAGGTTAATACCTTTATAATCAACCCATAATAGGCGCGTATGGATAAGTATTAATGCTATTTATGGTAAAATGAATATTTTAGTGATGGAAACAGCTCAAATACGTCAGCACAGGCGGACGTTTCTAATTACCCCCATCATTTAGTAGTCCAAGAGGCAAGAGGTTAGCCTTTTGGGAACTTGGGGTAGGCCTTCATGAATTAAAAGTCGGGGGTTATCAAGGGAAACATCCACTAGCCTATTGCTTTTAGAGAGGCAAGAACATCTGCGCCCAAGCGGCCCAACAATATACTAATATTATCTGAAATGGTGACTGGACGACTCGGCCCATGGGACAACTCGGCTCGGACAGCTCGGCCCACTTTTGGACAACTCGGCCACGGCGGCGAGACAACTCGGCCCATTATTTGAGACAGCTCGGCCCCATGTTTTGCTATGGGGCAATTTGACGAGACCAGTCAGGATTAGGATGGGGAGAGCTAAGTGGAGGGTTTATGGGTGAGGCCATGTATGCAGCACCAAATCCTGTCGACCTGTCCTCTGCGTATGCGCGGCCTTTTCCCTAATATTTTTATTATGTTATTTAGGCTCAACTGTTAGGTTAATTTAAGTTAGGTTAGGTTAGGTTAGGTTAGGTTAAGATAATAAAATAGTAGGCCTAGGCCTATAAAGGAAAACAAATTGTGCCAAGGGGCCTAAGATTCTCACGCATGCGCAGAGGACAGGATTTGCAGGATTTGGTGCTGCATACATGGCCTCCCGTTTATGGCGTGTGTAATGTGGGCGAAATTTTTGTTTATTATATAATTAGGCCTATGTCATAGCCTAGGCTAGTTCTCTCGATTCATAATGTGTAAGTTAGGTTAGGTTAGGTTAATTAAGAGTTGTCTCGTAATTAACACGGGGCCGAGCTGTCTCGTTTTTACTGGGCCGAGCTGTCTCACCGTGGGCCGAGCTGTCCCGTGGGCCGAGTAGTCTAGCATTCATCTGGAATACCACTACAAACTTGCATCCTGGACGCGTTGACAACAATCCCACCAGGTAGGCCTAACTGTAGGCTAATAACGTTGTTGGGCACCTTAACTCTACCGGAATAAGCGTATTTTGGGAAGTGAGCCTTTTTGGCTGCCTCCAAGGAAATTAGAGTTATATCAGCTCCGGTATCCACCAAGGCATTATGGAACTTTACATTATTGAGCTTAACACTGCTGTATATCAGACCAAATCGGTAATTTAGGTCTATGACCTTAGCCTATAAGTAAGGCCGTTCACCTCTTGCACAGCAAGAGAGCATAGTGGGGACAACAGCCATTTGTAAAGCGTTATACAAGTGTTTATTAACTATAGTACACTTATTAATACCAATAGTACACTTGTTAATGCCAATAGTTAGCTGCTAGTTTAACCTAGACACACTATCCTATATTTATAAGCAACCGCACAATAACCCACTTCGTTCCGCTCCTGAAGACTACAGTATATGTAGCGCGCCCAACAACTAGCAACAGCTTCAACAACTTCAACAATCAACATGTCTTCTGAAGTTCTGATCAAGTGATCATCCCTTGCAAACTGACTGACTCAGTGTTACCAAACACAAAAAATCTAAAAATGTTGCTAAAACATGTAGAATATCGTTAGAAAAATGACAAAAGCTTCAGAATGTTTCCCAATGTTGAAATGCAACTAGAATTCATGGTGCGAGATGTCAGTATTTGCCGAAGCTCGATGTAAATTTAGCTAGATCTAGAGGTAACTTGGCAAAACTGCCAAGGAAATAATAATAAACTACAGGTAAAATATCGTTAGAAAAATGGCACAAGCTTCAGAATATTGTTTGAAATGTCTTCAATTTCTAAAATACAGCTAGAATTCATGGTGCAGGATGTCAATATTTGCCGAATATCAAAAGTAAATACCGCTAGATTTAGCGATAAAGTAGCAAACTTAGCAACGCTGGTAATAAACCGCGGTGGTCGAGTGGATCATGGAGGTATAATTATATTATAGCTCCATGGAGTGGATAGCACGCTCACATGTGAATTTGATTGAGCTGCTGGGACTGGGTTCAATCCCAGCCAGACTTAGCGATTGCATGCATGACACAATGGACAAGCACATACCCAAGAAGACAGTTACACGGAACCAGTCACCACCATGGTTCAATAGACAGTTACGAAAAATACATAGAAACAAGATAAAAGCATACAAGACAGCTAAACGCTACAACGATACAGAACACTGGGAACATTACAAAAACTCACAAAAAACATTACAAAAATAAATCAAACAAGCAGAAACTACCTACACCACCAGCGGTTGGGCGGGTGCCCAACCACGAAAGGGGTTGAAATAGGGGAGCTATCCCCTGCGCCAAAGGTGGCTTTCTAGGGCCTTTCCTAGCTGATGCTGAGAGGATTGGGTTCTAGTCATGTGGTGATGGGCTGGTCTATCAGAGTGAGAACTGAGCGATCTCTGCCATACCCATAGCTTACTCTGAATGTTCCTTTTACTTATATACCCCCCTTGCCACATGACTCGTTGCCGCCGTTTGGGGGCTTCCGGGCTTGTAGGTGGAGCGGCCAAGGTTCTTGGCCGCTCTCCCTATCACCTCCAACTAATTTTGTCATGTCCTTTTCTTTCTCCTCCTTTCTAGTTTTCGTTTTTCCCTCTTCCGCTTTCTCCTGGGGCTGCCATCAGAGGCCGGTCTCCCACCATTGAACTTTTGTGGTCCCGTCCCTCCCTTCCCTTCCGGTTGACTTCCCTGTTTGCTTCCTTCCTTTCTCTTTAACTGCTTCGGAGGTTCTAGTTTCCTTAGGGCTTCGCCTTGGTGTCTCTGATCACTGCTGAGTTGGCAGAGTCCACCTGGCGACAGGTGCTGCCGGCCAGGGCTCGCAAGGCTCGTTGCTGGAGGATAGGCACTATAGGGTTGCTTTGGGGTTTCTGACTCTCTTCTCTCTTCCCAGTGAGTGTGTCAGGTGACTACGCCGGCCCCATTCTCCGTGGGACAAAGCTGCAGGACAAATGCCCGGGTTGTACAAGGTCCCTAGCTCAAAGCCGAGACCTGTCCCATCTCAATTGGCCGCATTCTGGGTTTCGTGGCCCTGCGGAGGTCTTTCTCCCTTTCGTTGCCAGGGGCACCTGGTAACCGCAGTATCTTCTTCCATGCTTTACCCCCTTTTCTCTTGCTATGGTGACGACTTATGCTTTTTTCCCTGTTCTTCCCTGTTTATGGCTTCTGCTTTAGTGGTTCCGGTGAGTGAGCCCCTTGTGGCATGCAGCCTGCCACTTGGGGGTCTGTTGTCTGGCTGTCAGACCGGTTCACCGCGGGAGCACGGTGAGTCGGGGATGGTTTTGGGTGCTCTCGACCGCCCCGCTGAACTATCCCTCGGTCGTCGCTCGTCCCTCTCGTCCATTACCGTTCCGAATCCTTCTACTACCCTTCCGTCTTCGTCACGTCTTTCTCCACCCTCCACTACCCAGGATTTCATCTCCTCTCCTGTAGTTATTTCTGCGTCTTCCTCTTCTTCCTCTTCTCCCTCTAGTCAGGTCACCCTCGACCCTTTTCTGCCCTCCCTCCCTCGTTCTCTTTCCTCTTCTTCTCCAGTTTCGTCCTCTTCTCGTCCTCGCTCCTCGGTCCTCCCTATGTCCTCTCTCTTTGCACCTCCTTCCTTTACTAAGTTTTTCTCCATCCCTGCTTCTGCGCCTCTAGCTGGTGATGACCTCCTCTTACACCTGCGTCTCCTTCAACAGGTGGGAAAGGACGTCACCTTCCACTCCCGCCATGATGCCTCTCGTCTTGTTACCGTCCAAAACGAACTTCTGGCTACTGCTATGTCCTCTTTCGTCGATTGTTCTGGCACCCCCATCCCGGCTCAAAAAGATCAACGACTCAACTCCTGTACAGGGACTGTCCTGATCCCCGCTTCCATCCGTCTCGGGGGTCGTCCTTTCGCGGATTGCGCCGACCTCGTCAAGGACATCGTTGTCGCTCAAGACCACAAGGTGGTTAGTGTGGTATGCTACACTATCCCTCCTCGCGACCTTCGCCGCCATCCCGCTAACATTGCCAAGATCTCTTTTGATGGACTTTCCCTTCCTGCCCATGTTATTGTCGGTGGTACTCGCCTCCCCGTGACTGCGTCTCTTCCCTGTCCACTCCAGTGTCGCAGCTGCTGGCGTTTCGGCCACCCGGCTAAGTTCTGCCGTACAGCCGCTGAGAGCCCACTCTGCCCGTTGGTGTTTCGATCGTGCCGACTGGACATCTTTCGCTGATCTCGCCGTTCCGTCTAATCCGACCCCTGCTTTCCCGGACCCTGATGCCATGCTTACCAGTTTCCTGATGTTTGTGCTCCATGCTGCCTATACTTGTATTCCACGCACCACTCGGAGTATGTCTTCTAAGTGTGTACCGTGGTGGACTGTTCAGTGCACTTCGGCTTTACGCAATAAAAGAGCCAAGTGGAAGAGTTTCCGTCGGAAAAAAGGCTCTCCATATGAGCGGGATGCGTATACTCTTTTCAAACAGGCTAATGCCGTCTTCCGTCGTACAATCCGCTCTGCAAAAAAATCTAGCTGGATGTCGTATGCCTCTACTATCAACGCAGCTACACCTGTTCCGCAAGTCTGGGCTCGCGTCAGGAAGATTGCAGGGAAACATGCGCCTACGCCGGCCCCAGTCCTCCATACCAACACTGGCATTGTGGGCGATCCGTCTCTGGTGGCCAATATGTTGGGACAACATTTCAGTGATGTTAGCACTGGCTCCCATCTCCCGCCCTCCTTCCAGATGCATAAACGCCGTTCTGAACTTAGGCGACTTGACTTCGCCTTATCATCTGATCAGTTTTTCAATGCCCCCTTCTCCCGGGCTGAGCTTGAGTCTAGCCTGGGAGCCTGTAAGGATACATGTGAAGGCCCTGACGGTGTCCATTACTTGATGCTGAAGCACTTATCTCCACCTGCGCTTGGCTTTCTCTTATCCATCTACAACCGACTGTGGTCCACAGGCTTTTTTCCGGCTGAGTGGAGACATGCCATCCTTCTCCCATTCCTTAAGCCGGGTAAGTCGGGCCATGCACCAGCAGATTACCGTCCCATTGCCCTGGTCAGTTGTGTCGGCAAATTATTAGAACGCATGGTTCACTCCCGCTTAATGTGGCTCCTGGAATCAAGAGGCATCCTGTCACCTTTTCAATATGGCTTTCGCAAGGGCCGTAGTACTTTGGACCCATTATTGAGATTGGCGACTTCTATCCGCGATGCCTTTTCGGACACTAAGTCGGTTTTAGCTGTATTCTTCGATCTTGAAAAAGCGTATGATACTGCCTGGAAATACAACATCCTTCGTACCCTTTTACATTCTGGTGTGTCTGGCAACATGGCGGTATTCTTGAAGAACTTTCTCCGTGATCGTACTTTCCGAGTCAAGCTTCAGAATACATTCTCACGAACATACCCCCAACACGACGGTGTCCCACAGGGTTGTGTTCTTAGTACCATCCTTTTTATCCTAGCTATTAATGGTATTATTTCTTTTCTCCCTCTTGGTGTCCGTGCTTCTTTGTATGTGGACGACTTCGCTATTTACGCTGTGGGTTTGGATATCGCTGCCCTACAAAATCTCATGCAGAAGGCCATTGATGCAGCTGCGCAGTGGGCTACGGCCCATGGTTTTCGGTTTTCGCCCTCGAAATCTTGTGCCGTCATCTTCACAAAACGCCATACAGTCCCGCATCCTGTTCTTACGTTGTATAACCGCCCTCTGCCTTACAGGTCCTCAGCTCCATTCTTAGGTCTCATTTTCGATACTCGGTTGACATGGTACCCGCACATTACTTCGTTACTGACCTCCACCACCCGACGGCTTCAACTCTTACAAACCCTTAGCCACTTGTCTTGCGGACCGGACGACTCTTCTGCGCCTCCATACAACGCTTATTCTCTCCAAGATCGATTATGGCTGCCAGGTATATGCCTCCGCTGCGCGTACAAACCTTAAGCGCCTAGACTCCCTTCACCATCACGGTCTGCGCTTGTCGCTAGGGGCTTTTCGCTCTACTCCGGTTATTAGCCTTTATGCTGAATCAGGTGTCCCACCGCTATCATCCAGGCGGGATAAACTGACCCTTCGATGTCATCTTCGCCTTCTGCAACACAGTTCGGCTGGTTTTCCTCCCACGGCTTCCGGCTTAGCCCCATCAGTGTCTGCTACTTCGTTCCCCGGTCGGGTCTCTGCTTTACTAGCCTCCTTCTCTTTTCCCATTCCATCGGTGCTACCCCTCCGACAGTCGGAGTTCCCCCCATGGCTTCTCCCCCGCCCTACCGTTTGTACAGCTGCCCTCCCCCCCTCTAAGGCCTCTTCAACCCCACAGTTGCTTTATGCTCAGTTTACGGAACATATGCTACGCCACTCTTCAGCCGTTCCAGTGTACACTGATGGTTCCAAGACCTCCGCCGGTACAGGGTTTGCGGTTGTGTTCCCGGACCGGACCTTCCAACGTCACATCCAATCATGTGCTAGTGTCTTTACGGCCGAGTTATTTGCTATTTTATTTGCCCTACGTACTATTTTTTGTTCACACCTGCATACCTTTGTAATTTTTAGTGACTCCCTTAGTGCTCTTCAGAGTATTCAGTCTCTTCCCGCTGTTAACCCCTTAGTGCTGGAGATTCAAGAATGGTTGTTCCGCATCGCTACTAAATTGAAGTCCCTGTCTTTCTGTTGGGTCCCGAGTCATGTTGGAGTGCCTGGCAATGAGCGGGTTGATTTTTTCGCCCGCTCTGCTATTACCTCTCACCGACTCGTGCCACGACGTATTCCTGCATCTGATTACTTCACGCGTGTTACTCAATTACTACGTCAGCGCTGGCAGGACGAATGGACCTCCATGAGGGTGTCTGATGTCAAACTGCGTTCTGTCAAACCTTCCGTCCTACCTTGGAAGTCTTCCTCTCATCGCAATCGTCGATGGGAGACCGCTCTAACCCGTCTTCGGCTCGGCCACACCAGGCTCACGCATGGTCATTTGATGTCCTGTGATGTCCCCACGCTCTGTCCTTGCTGCCATATTCCAGTGTCTGTCCAGCATCTCCTGATCGACTGTCCGCGTTTCTCCAATGCCCGACGGCAGGCATTCCCCTTCATATCCTCCCTTAATCGCCCCCTTGTCTTAGCCGATATGCTCGGAGAGTCCCCCACTTTCTCCCTCCCACATCTTATGCGGTTTCTCCTCCATACCCGTCTCCTTCAGCTTCTTTAATTAGTGTTTCCTAGTCTTCTTCTCCTCTACTCCGTATTGCGCCCAGCCCCACAAGTCCACAACGCCTCCGATGTTTTTTTTTTTTCCACAAAGTTTCTTTTGGTGCCACATAGTCTTTTTAGGCTTGGTGCGAATCCCTATTTTAATAATAATTTACTTATATATTTTCTAGATCTCAAGTGACGACGTCTCTTCCGTGGATTGACCTCCCAATCTACCAAGATTGGAAGCCAAAGCGTCAATTTTTTTCCTTTGCCCCTCAGCTTTCTCTTCATAACTGCTGAGGGGCACAGGGCCCTGGGTGGGGCTTTGGTTTCCCGGGCGTTTCTGTCGCCCTCCTCAGCTCCCCGCCATGGAGTGGCTTCGGTCACCCAGGCTTTATTGTGGTCGGCAGGGAGGGTTCTGTGGGGGCGCTCGGTTATGGCCTTGGCCTTGCTCGAGGCCTTGGGGCTGTTCGGCCAGGCAGCTTGGGGAAAAACAACAAAAACCTACACCACCACTTTCCTCAAAAACAACATTCAAAACCGCACAAAATTCTAAAGCTTCTTCAAAGCGCGCAACAAGACTCGATTGCATAACGATTCCACAGGACAAAGCACATGCACTTAATTCACAGTTCCAGTCAGTCTTTAAACAAGAACAAGCAGACTTGCCGGAACTGTCACCATCACCACACCCACCTATACCTCCACTGACTATACATACCCGTGGAATTAAGAACACTTTTATTTATTAGAGGCCATTATTCCATCATAGACGAAATGCCTTACTAAAGTTATGGCTCTCTTTGAACTCATGGCTCGCTATTCAAATGACCCACCTTGGAGCAGGAAATCCATATCATTGTGAGCGAACGCTCAAAATAGTCACAGACTCATCCATGTATGATGTATGATGCGGATGCCACTACTTAAAAAACTAGTAAAAAATATGATAAAATTATAGTAAAAATCATAAACCAAATCTAACCAGTATTGCGCTTCTCGTCAGTTTGATGATCGCAGTGTTGTTCTCAAGCTAGCTCAGACGCCATTTTGCCTCTCCTCTCCTAGGCGCCCCGCCGAGTGGACATGTTTTGTTATCTCTCTTCATCCTTCTCCTACCGTTCAGACTGGTGAGTCTTTTGCACATTTGTACTTGTAGTTTTTTCAGGCTAGATAGGTCATGTTTCACAGTGTCCTTTGGAGCGCCCTTGGAGTTTTCCGTGGGTGTTTGTTTTCAACATGTGCTCAGTGGACCTTCGCTGTGTATAAGGCAAGGGCTACCAATTTTTGCCGACGTGTTTATCATTATCCCCCCGTTATTTTTATGGTTATTAGCTAGTATAGGCATGAGGCTTCTTTTAGAGGTTTTATTTATGGGGCCCGCTTTTCGGTCACCCAATTGGGTGGGTCTAGCGATTTCTTCTCTTCGTGGAGGACCTCGTGCGTTTCAAATTGTCTTACGTAGTAAGAAATTTGGTTCTTGGTCATTACGCTTTTCGCCTACATTCCTGTTCTTCGTGATAGGGAGAAGGAGTACCTAGTCTACCTATAGTACAGGCAGATAAGTGTGCTTTGTCGATTCGTCTGTTGACGCCGCCTGCCCGTTAGTTCAGTTGGCCTCCTTGTAGGTGATATTTGATGGCTAGGATGCTTATTATTATTATCATAATTAGTATTATAAATATGTAGGCTACGTGCCATAATTTTGCATGTTGCGGTTACACTCCATCTTAGGAGATTTCCACGTTCACCACTGCCAATGGCTCTCCTCTCACACTATACTGACCAACCTGGTGAACAAGCCTACGTCTTTTCTATCATAAATGACCTAGAGCAGCTGGTCTAGCAACCCACCCGTATCCCGGATCGCTTCGGAGATCGGCCCAACATTCTTGACTTATTGCTGACTTCTAACCCTTCTTCTTATACTGTCAATCTTTTCTCTCCTTAGGGCTCCTCAGACCATAAACTTATCTCCGCTACCTGTCCTATCTCGCCAGTACGGCCACCCGATCCTCCCAGCCGGCGGCGCTTGTGGCACTTTGGCGCTGCTGACTGGGAGGCCCTCCGGCAGTACTTCTTTGATTTCCCATGGAATGACTTCTGCTTCCGTGGCAAAGGACCCTCGGAGAGTGCTGAACGCATTACAGAGGTAATCCTCTCGGGCATGGAAGCGTACATCCCATTTTCTTTCTCTCAGTCTAATGCAAACAAATTTTGGTTTACTCACACTTGTTCTACTGTTGTCCACAACAAGCAGGAAGCTTTCAAACGGTACCGATGCCTTAAAACTCCAGAATTTCATTCTTCCTATGTTTCTGCCCGGAATCAAGCCAAATCTGTTCTTCGACTTGCCAAGCACTCTTTCATCAATAATAAATGCACTGAACTATCCAACTCTAGCTCTTCTCAACCTTTCTGGCATCTAGCCTAAAACATCTCCAACAATTTTTCTTCCTCGTCTTTCCCTCCCCTTTTCCACTCTGATGGCACAACCATCACTTCTTCCTCTGACAAAGCTGAACTCTTAATTCGCTCAAACTTTTGCTAGAAACTCCACCTTGGATGATTCCGGTGCTATTCCTCCCTCTCCACCCCCCTCTCTCCTACTTATGCCTAATATCCCAATCTCTTCTAAAGATGTGCTTTCTACCCTCTCTGGGCTTAATACTACGAAGGCGTACAGTCTGGACAGTGTTCCTCCTATTGTACTCAAAAACTGTACTTCCGTGCTGACCCCCTGCCTAGGCAAACTCATTCGTCTCTGTCTCTCCTCTAACGTCTTCCCTTCTTGCTGGAAGTTTGCTCTCATTCAACCTGTCCCAAAGAAGGGTGACCGCTCTCAACCCTCCAACTATCGTCCAATTGCTCTCATCTCTTGTATCTCTAAAGTTTTTTAAACTATTCTTGCTTCCAAATTTCTTAAGCATTTCTCTTCTCATAATCTGCTCTCAGATCGCCAGTATGGCTTCCTTAAGGGTCGCTCTACTGGTAATCTTCTTTCATATCTTACTAACTCTTGGTCATCCTTCTTTCGGGACTTCGGTGAGACCTTTTCTATTGCACTAGACGTATTGAAGGCCTTCGATAGAGTTTGGAATAAATCTCTAATTTCTAAACTACCCTAGCTCCTTCGGTTTCTATCCCTCCATCTGTGCCTTTGTCTCTAATTTCCTTTCCGGCCATTCCATAGCTGCGGTTGTGGACGGCCATCGCTCACTTCTCATTCTATCAACTTCGGTGTTCCTCAGGGTTCTGTCCTATCTCATATTCTCTTTCTAATTTTCATAAATGATCTTCTCAACTGTACATCCAGTCCCATCCATTCATATGCAGACAATTCTACCTTACACTACTCAATTAGTTTTCCAGAACGCCCCAGCCAGCAATCCCTTAACCCAGGAACTGAGGGAAGACTCTTAAGAGTTCCCCCGGCGGACTGCGGGAAGACTCTTCAGAGTCAGGGGGAAAAAAAATCAATTTTAAACACCATTTTTTTTTTTTTTTTTTTTTTTTATTTATTTATTTATTTTTTTTTTTTTTTGCCCCTGGGCCATGCAAAATATCACTCCTCTACCTCCCCTCCTTCCCCACTTTCCTCCCCTCCTTCAGTTATCACCTATTTTCCCTGTTATTCCCTTATTCTGTGGTATATTTTCATGCTAACATTAGCGAGTTGCAAGCAGGGCATTGTCATCACTGTTAGCAAGCGAGTGCAAGAGAGAGAGAGAGAGTATCGATCGACAGTGTCTCTCCAGCCTTGGGGAAAATTGGCGGGAAAGGAGGTTGCCTCAGCCATACATTATGTAACTCCTGGCCTGTATCACCGATTTTGACCATCCAAACGCTGTTTCCACTTGTTTTATTGTTGTAACAGGTTAATACCTTTATAATCAACCTATAATAGGCACATATGGAGAAGTATTAATGCTATTTATGGTAAAATGAATATTTTAGTGATGGAAACAGCTCAAATACGTCAGCACAGGCAGAGGGGTCTAATACCCCCCATGCGCACTTCAGAGGTTAAAGACAAACGTAATGAAGCCATAGAACACTTATCTTCTGATCTAGCTACTATTTCCAATTGGGGTAGAGAAAACCTTGTTGCATTTAATGCTTCCAAGACCCAATTTCTACATCTTACTACCCGTTCGGACCCTCCAGAGGACTATCCTAAATTCTTCAACAATACAAAAATCAATCCTTCATCTTCTCTTAATATTCTCGGTGTCTCTTTTTCTTCTGGTCTCATTTGGAAGGACCATATTACCAGTCTTGCTAAGGCAGCCTCCCAGAAGCTGGGTGTGCTCAACCGCCTCAAGGGGTTCTTTACACCTGCGCAGTTTCTTACTCTGTACAGGGGCACAGTGCGTCCTTGTATTGAATATTGTTCACATGTGTGGGGAGGATCCTCTCACACCACACTCCTAGACAAAGTAGAAAGGAAAGCTTTTTGTATCATTAACTCATGTCCACTCACCAACTCTCTGCAATCTCTCTCTCTTCGCCACAATGTTGCATCTCTCTCGCTATTCTATCACTAATACAATAATCAGTGTTCCTTGGAGCTTTCCCAGTATATACCACCTCCTCTACGTAGGGTACGTAGTACCCGCCTTGCAACACAATCCCACCCCTACTCTGTGCAACTCTCCAACCCAAGAGTGAAACGCTATTCTCAGACTTTCTTCTATTCAACTGCTGAGCTCTGAAACTCTCTCCCAGAATCAGTCTTTCCCTCTTCCTATGACTTAAATTGCTTCAAACTCCGTGTGTCCAGACATTTTAGCTCGAACGTCCCTTGATTTCGGCCCTGTCACTCTTTTAACTCTGGGGGAGGCACTCACTGCAGGAAGTTCTGCCTTTTGTCTCCCTCAATCACATAGAAAAAAGAAAAACAAAATTAGTGCTAAGGTCTGTTATCAGTCTGGATTTGATTCAACATGCTTCTGGGTCTTAATGGTTGCCCCCTATGTGATGTCACGTTAGGGTGCTTTAGTTGAGGTCTTGGAGTTGTGTAGAATTCGTCTATCTTTAGTCTGGGATAAGATAAGTCTGAATTTGTGTTTATTGGATCGAAAAGCTGGTCTTTTCAGGGCGGCTGGTAAATCTCGATGTACGATCCTTTTCCAGGCAAGGAAACTCAAGTAACCCAGCGGGCCCACGGTTATCAGAGTGCCTTCGTCAAAATCTAATAAACCCGTTTGACGTCTGGTGCAGAGAACGAATACCTGGTGGAGAAAGGAGGAGATTCCATCATGGACGTAGCGACTATACAGTTTTGAAAAGGCATTGGCTGCTCGTCCCTCCAAGTTCCAAGACATACGCTTTGTGTGCGATGCGTTCCATGTTTGGACAAATCGAGAGGCAAATGGTTGGTAAAGAACTGTTCTCAATGCTCCAAGTTTCGCAATGGCTTGGTTACGCATCTGGACGAGAAATGTTGCACTATTCTACTGGCCATCAGGACTTCCTACCACTCTCATTGCCGTGACGTTGCATACGAGGCCCTACATATGGATGACCAGCCACTGTGAGACTCCCTTGTCAGCACACCATCCCCGGCGTCAGGCATATAAAAAGGCTCGACTACTTTTCGGCCTTGTGCTGCTGCTGTCCATATCCATGCCAAACAGCGAAAGCAGAAGGTAGTGTCCAAACCCACCGTCTCGACGGATGAGTCGTCGGATAAGGCAGTCTCTCTCCCCTCCCGCTCAACGAAAAGGCCCAGGTCTTCGGTTGATCCGCCGGCTCCACAAACGCGCCGTTCTAGACCTTGTTCCCCTCTTCACCACAAATCTTCCTCTAAGGCACCGACTCAAGCGTCAAAGAAAAGGAAGAATGAATCTAGATCACGGTATCATAGCAGGTAAAATTCTTCAGTGTCGAGGGAATCGAAGCGCCCTGCTGCACGTCGATCCTCGGCGAAGAAGACTAAGACTAAATCTGGAGGCTCCGGATCCAAGTCCACACACACAGAGGCTCCGCCACCTTCTACCTCTCGCCAGGGTGCTTCGACCCCTCCACCTGACCACAACATTAGTGGTACATCAGCTTCCCTTCTAATTGGACGGGTGTCTCCCTCAATAAGGAAGCCGCCTTACATGATCCCCCGCCGGGCGACGCCTCAGGAGTCACCCATTCTACAATCTGCTGTGTTAGGGGTAGATCGCCGCAGTGTCACTATTATCGTTGAAGCCGATCGCAAATCTGTCTCTGAAGTTTACTCCTCCCAACCTGAGCAGCTGGCACGCTCTTCTCCCATGGAGCATTCTTCCATACCTGATCTACGGATTTCCAAAGAGCCGTTTCCCCGAGGCTCATCCTCCGGTCAGTGACACTAGCACCCGATCTGAGGGGATCCGCCTAGAGGCCCCTTTTGACCCCTCAGTCCGGTTGCCGGGAGCCACTCCGCTTCATACACGAATTGCGGAAGTTGTGGAGGATATTCCGTCTGGCCAACGGGTCTCCACTCAGATGACATGCAGGGCTCAGCTACCTCTCGTCCATCGTCCGCTACTGATCACCAAGGTGGAGTGTTTGTGCCGACTGAACAATTTCAAGGGTTGGTTGATATACTGCAAAGTATAAACGAGGAAAGGAAGGCTAAGGTTGTTGTTGTTGATGATGCTTTTATTTTATACTAGCTCAAGGAAGGCTAAGGTTTCCACTATTCCGACTCCGGCGGCGCGGCCTCTGGGACAGGTTCAAGTGCTTCCTAAAATCATTCCTCCCACTCCCCCCATTACTGTCACTAGTACTTCAGTCACTACGACGCTTTTGCCGTCTAAGATCAACCTTTTGTCCGATCTGATTCCCCCTCCCCTTGATAAAACTCCTTTCATTAAGAAGGGACCTATGCCGCTTCTGTATGGGCCAGATCGGTCGTGGTCAGTAGTTAAGCCCACTCGCCCCGAGTCACCGCAGCCGACTGTCGCCAGTGAGATTCCTGTCCCATAACATTGGTCTGTGGAGGCGAGTGAGGCTAAGAAATTGAGGGCCAAGAACTAAGCCGGTGACATACTAGGTGTGATTATATGTATTTGGGTTTGAACAAAACATAAAAACAATGGTATTGATAAATACGTTCAATGTATGAAAACATTGGTATTAATAAATACGTTCAATGTAATGAGTACTTCGTTTACGCTCAGTCCCCGGCCCTCCCACCCCTCAAGATTGGTCCAAGTCAGACGGGCTTAACCCATTCACGCATGTATGGACGCAGGGTTGCTGATCAGCAATCAGAAATAGAGTTCACTCAATCTTATAATTACCTCTTTAAAATTAGTTTTCTGCCCACAGCTAACTCAAAGACAACTGCAGAGGTTGAAGTAACTAAACTAAAGGTTTCTAAACACCCCTGATAGTCACAAAGGCTTAAAAGTATCCCAGAATAGGTTCAAATGGCGTCCTGTGCGTGAAAGGGTTAATGACAAAGTTGCTTCAGGGTTTGACGCCCGAACTCCAATCGTTTCCCCGCCGGGACAATTCTGGATTGCCCGTACTTCACATTCAAGGGGTGGGTGCCGGGCCTTGGGCTGAGTGGGAACAAGAATAGAATACTGCAATACCGTTTGGGATCCACACACTCACAAGAACATAAATAAACTAGATGCCATACAAAACAACGCTGCAAGATGGATCAGACGTGATTACAGACACACTACATCTGTCACTTTGCTCAAACAAGACATTAGACTAGACCCACTTGCAACAAGAAGACAAATGCACAGATAACAGATGTTATATCAAATCTAGTAGACATAGACAAAGATATATATTTACACCCTACAAGTATACAATTTACGAGATGCAGCCACAACCTAAAATGCCACACGTATCAGGCAAGCACGGACATATTTAGAAAATAATTTTTTACCCGCAGCATCCAAGAGTGGAACCACCTTCAATTTCATGTAGTTAATAGCCCCACTCTTGATTATTTTAGAACTAGGCTCACCAATCATTACATCCTCAATCATGATCCTTCTCCTAATCCTGTCCCCAACCACTAGTCCTAATGCACAACTCCAGCATATCATGCCACCCGAGAGCGGCCCTCAGCGGGTTCCTCAACGTAAACAAGGCAGACATATAGTATATACCCATCAGTCAAAGGACACCTCAACGACGTATAGGCCTATGGATTAATTAAGGTTTAGCCACATTCTTCTCATAGCTCAAAGCTACAATTATTTCATGCAAATGCTGCATTTTCATAGTACAAATTATAATAAATATTATAATGAAAAAACTAAATACATAAATAGGAATGATGTAGCAAATATCATCGCAATATTTTTCTTTACATACCATTTTGGTGCCATGCTAATGAAACAACAGGATATGATACTTTACTTTTGATCATGTAGATTTTAGACCCAAAGAAAGAACTAAATATCCTGTAGCAGACTTACAGAAGGATTGTTATGGGTATTGGGTATGGACAAAGCTACGTGTGGCAAAAGGCTATTTACACCATTGGCACCAAAATCTCCAAGGTTGACCGATCTCCTTTAAGGGGGCCCACGTCGTTTTTTTTTTCTCTCTCTCTTGGTTGTTGTTGTTGTTGTTGTTCCCCAAGCTGCCTGGCCGAACAGCCCCAAGGCCCCGAGCAAGGCCAAGGCCATAACCGAGCGCCTCCACAGAACCCTCCCTGCCGACCACAATAAAGCCTGGGTGACCGAAGCCACTCCATGGCGGGGAGCCGAGGAGGGTGCGGAAACGCCCGGGAAACCAAAGCCCCATCCAGGACAATGTGCCCCTCAGCAATTATGAAGAGAAAGTTGAGGGGCAAAGGAAAAATGTGACGCTTTGGCTTCCAATCTTGGTAGATTGGGAGGTCAATCCACGGAAAAGACGCCGTCACTTGAGATCTAGAAAACATATAAGTAAAAGGAACAGTCAGAGTAAGCTATGGGTATGGCAGAGATCGCTCAGTTCTCACTCTGATAGACCAGCCCATCACCACATGACTAGAACCCAATCCTCTCAGCATCAGCTAGGAAAGGCCCTAGAGAGTCGCCTTTGGCGGGGGGATAGCTCCCCTATTTCAACCCCTTTCGGGGTTGGGCACCCGCCCTTTCTCTCTTGGTTGTATCCATTCGGCCCCATTCAGCCTACTGTTTTCAGACGTTTAACTCCATCCAGGTGTCAATTTTTTCCTGGCGAGCGATAGCGAGCCAGCATATTTTATCAAATGTTTTTGACAGCACGCTAAATTTGTACATTTTTCGATAGAAAAACGTCTCCGGCAAAGACGGATTTCTCCATAAAATGCTGGCTCGCTAACGCTCGCCAGGAAGAAATCGACACTTGGATGGGGATAAACGTCTTAAAACAGTAGGCTGAATGGGGCCGAATGGATACAAGCCAGAGGAAGAGAGAAAAGGAGAGAGAAAAAGAAGGTGACCCCCCTTAATACACTATAATAGTTCTCTAGTCAAGAACCAAAAATAGATAATATACAATTAGATATATACACAATAGATATATACATTATATACACAATTAGATATATACACAATAGATATATACAGTATATACACAATTAGATATATACACAATAGATATATACAGTATATACACAATTAGATATATACACAATAGATATATACACAATAGATATATACACAATTAGATATATACACAATAGATATATACAGTATACAGTATACACAATTAGATATATACAGTATATACACAATTAGATATATACACAATAGATATATACACAATAGATATATACAGTATATACACAATTAGATATATACACAATAGATATATACAGTATATACACAATTAGATATATACACAATTAGATATATACAGTATATACACAATTAACCCCTTTAGTACAGCGACACCCTTTTAGCCATTTGTTTGGGATACTGTTAGACAATTTTATGCAGTTTAACCCTTTGAGTACGGTACCAGCGTCGTGTGTTATCTTATATTCTAGCTATATTTAGACGATATTATGCAGCTTAGGAAGGGTCTGCAGTAGTTAAAAGGATTAGTTGAGATAGTTTGATGACTTATTATTGCCAGAGGTCCTTCCTAATCTGAATAAAATCGTCTTATGATTGCCACAATATAATGAAAAAGACGTCACCGGTACTGTATGGGTTAAAAAGTTCCTATGTTATTCAAAAGATATATTGAGATAGCGTTGAACATTGAGTCCTAGAGAAAGCTTAAAAGAGCTATAGGAATTTGTCTAATGGTAACCAGAATAAGACGTGCTGACCGGGTTAAGGGGGCCCACCTCGGTTTGTTCTTCTCTCTCTCTCCCTTTCTCTCTGGGTTGTATCCATTCAGCCTACTGCTTTAAGACATTTATCCCCATCCAGGTGTCGATTTTTTCCTTGTGAGCGGTAGCGAGCCAGCATATTTAAAAACAATGTTTTTGACAGCAGGCTAAATTTGTAAATTTTTTGATAGAAAAATGTCTCCGGCAAAGCCGAATTTCTCCATACAATGCTGGCTTGTTATCGCTCGCCAGGAAGAAATTGACACCTGGATGGGGATAAACGTCTTAAAACGGTAGGCTGAATGGGGCCGAATGGATACAAGTCAGGGAAAGAGAAAAGGAGAGAAAGGGAAAGAAAAAAAGCAGGTGACCCCCCTTAAGCTTTTCATTCACACCAAGCAGGGTAATAAAACACCAGCCTTTCTTGTAGTTATATAATATGGACGGATTATCGGTGTTTTTATAAGAAACGTTCACAACTTAGAAACGTTCACAACTTAGGGCCGGTATCACACGAGAGATTTTATAGTCAACATATTTCTGGCAACATTTTTCTGGAGTAATTTGCACTGGTATCGGAAACTAGACTGATGATAGATGCTTTGTTTTTCTGGCAACATTTCTGGAGTAATTTGCACTGGTATCAGAAACTAGACTGATGATAGATGAATTTAGGTAACAGCAAAATATTAAGTGTTTACCTCATAAGCTGCCAGACCAGTGTTAAGGATAAATGTTGAGTGAAAAAGCGCTCGTGTGATATCGGCTTTATAGGGGTACCGCACTGCAAAGACGAACACATAATTGTAAGAGAAAACGGTAACACACGTAAGCAGTGTTTTAAGGGGGGATGGGTCGGTTTTCTGGTCCCCCTTCTCCCTCATGTTTAGCTCCATTAGTTTTCAGATTTTGAGATGTTTGCCCAATTAGTTTGTCAATTTTAAGACCTTTCGCCTCATTTCTTTGTCAATATTAAGACCATTCGTGCTATTTAAGTGTCGATTTGTATTCCTGGCGATCGATAGTGAGCCTGTAATATTGGAAAAACCGGCCTTTGGCCGTAACATTTTTCTACCGAAAAATGTACACATTTATCTAGAAGGGGGATCTAATGGATGTTTTTTTTTAATTTGATAGAAGTCTAGGGAGGAAACTAGAAAAATAATTAAAATATACATAAATTATCACATAAATAAGCCCATCCCCCTTAATCGCTTATACGTTCCAATTTGAATAGATAAACCCAAGGAGATATATTTACGTGTGATATAGGTAGCGCCAACAAACTTGACAATTTTCTTGACCCCTTAACTTCTCGTAACTCAAAAGGGCCTAGAGCAAACTGGCTGTAAATATCCACACCTATTTCCTGGTGGACTCTTCCCAAATGATAGAAACGTCAGCCCGATTGCTTTCATTCATTTCGAGTTATGAGAAGTTAAGGGGTCAAGAAAATTGTCAAGTTCGTTGGCGCTACCTATAGTTTTGTTACAATGATGTGTTCCGACGGTCATAGTGCAGGCGTCACCACCGACTTGATTGTACCGATTGATATTGTGCAAGAAGGTCACACGTTGGTGGAGGTGGAGTTTGTGAGGAGGGTCTTGGCTAATTCCTTGAATATGACGATAGTGCATTGTTATGTGTGCGATTAGTTTGCTTGGGAACCAGATTAACTTGCATATGTAGTAGTGTACACCCTATGTGGTGGATTGTGTTATTTTATTTCAAATTTTATTTTATTAAGCGTTGTTTCAACATAGCGATTTTGATTTAGTTCTTTTGCGTTTATCTTGTATCGTCCCAGTTTTGGTTTGTTTATTTTGCAAGTTTTACATTATAATTACCCTTGACACTATCGGTGGAAGGGACTGGGGTTCTCAAAAAGGGGCTCCAGTCCTGACGCTATTCTTGAGAATGACATTTTTGAAAACGTCGCCACTACAGTAAGGGGATAAGGATTAAAATAGTTTGTGCAATACTGAATCTAGTCAGAATAAAACATCTGAATCCACCAAATCATATTCGGTGGATTCAGACCTATGGAGCTCAGTGGTCTGGTTAATCTGCTCTACATAACTAACCAACTCATATTATTCAACCCGTGTTCATTACTCGTAGATGAGTTGGTGCAGTGTTGCCGCTATTCTTAGGCCAGCGTCACTCAAGCTCTTTTTTCGGCAATTTTTACGAGCAATTGTAGTCTGGCAGCTTAAAATTCAAGTTATATCAGGAAACAGCCACCTAACATAATCTACCTCCAAGGCCAGCATCACACGAGCTCTTTTTCCGTCAATCTTTACGGGCAATAGCAGTCTGGCAGCTTCAAAATTCAAGTCATAATCTACTAATCCAACTTATTAATTTCACTCCCAACACCAAACATCTCCCAATAAAATTAATGAAAGCATATGATCCACCTAACTGTCTTGATAGCGTAATGCATAAGTGCGCGGAATTTCGGTGTGAGTATCCTAGGTTCGAGTCCTTGGAGTGCCACATGTATTTTGTTGATTTCATTAATTGAATTTAGAAGTGAAGTTGGTTGGTGGAAAAAATATAATAATAATCTATCTCCAAGACTCCCCCCAAGCTCCTCTCCACCCCTTACATCTTAGTCTATTCGCTGTAAGTAGACGAGAAATCATGACTTCTAACCTCTGTAACTCAAAAACGACTGGAGTAATCGAGCTAATATTTCTACCATTTGGGAAAAGTCAATCAAGGAATAGATGTGGGTATTTACAGCCAATTTGCTCTAGCTCTTTTTGAGTTACAGAGGATAGAGGTCATCATTTCTCGCCTACTTACATCTTGCCGATATAGTCTATTCGCTGTAAGTAGGCGATAAATCATGACCTCTAACCTCTGTAACTCAAACACGACTGGAGTAATCGAGTTAATATTTCTACCATTTGGGAAGAGTCAGTCAAGGAATAGATGTGGGTATTTACAGCCAATTTGCTCTAGCCCTTTTTGAGTTACAGAGGATAAAGGTCATAATTTCTCGCCTACTTACATCATGCCTTCTTCTTCTTCCTCACTCACAAGGCTTAGCGTGCTGTGCAAAATATATATCGTCGGTTTATTTGCAACTGACGGTAAATTGCAAAGTTCCCATCAAGATTTCTCAGTTATTTTGAGGATTATGTAGTGAAATAATGTGCTAATTATAGTTCCCATCAAGATTTATCAGTTATTATGAAGATTAAATAGAGAAATATAGTGCTAATTAAAGTTACCAACAAGATATCTCAGTTATTTTGAAGATTATGCAGTAAAATCTGGTGCCAATTATACTTACCCTCAAGATTTCCCAGTTATTTGTAACTACTGCGCGTCTGCATCATATAAATGCCATGTTTTCATAATTAGCAACACATTTCGCTACAAAATCCTCGTAATAACCGAGTAATAAAGATGAGGACATGACAACTTACCCTCAGCTGAAATCAAACCGACTAGTCAACATCTTTTGTATAACACTTAACATACAAATGGTTCCTGGACATCTCAACCAGTGCATCATATCAACCAGTACCAAGTCAACCAGGGCCAACCAAACTAATGTAATATTATAGTAATAAACTAACTTAATGGGCGTATTTATTTGCTTACCTATACATTTTTATATTTATTTTTTAGTTTCCTCCATCAAGCTTAAATACATACCCCCTAGACCCCCTTTCAAAGATTAATTTGTACATTTTTCAGTAGAAACTGTCCCGTCCGAAAGCCGTGTCCTTCTAAAATTACAGGCTCGCCAGGAAAAAATTGACACCTAAATGGAACGAAAGGTCTTAATATTGATAAAGAAATGAGGCGAACGGTTTCAAAATCAACAAATTAATGGAACGAACGTCTTAAAATCTCAAAACTAATATGCTAAACATGAGGGAGAAGGGGTCCAGAAAAAGCAACTTCCTCCTACTTAACCTAACCTAATCTCTCTAACAGTACTAGTTGAGAGAGAGGTAGCCTGACCAGGATTTGAACCCACTCACTCCAGGTATTTTTGTAAGAGTTGGGCATCGCATCCACTCGACCATGAGCGGATACAATGCCCAATTCTTCCAAAAATACTTGGAGCGAATGGGTTCTATTCCCGGTCAGTATACCTCTATCCCATGCTGTCCGAAATTATCTTTAGTATATTTTCTCCTGGACGACTCAAATGTGTGTGATTTTGTGTTTTGTTTTTGTTGAGTTGTGTTGTGTTGTTCGGGCTCTGTCTCGAGTCAGCCACCCCTTAAAAAAAAAAAAAAAAAAAAAAAAAAAAAAAATGGGGTACGTGCCATAGATGAGGCTTATCTGGTTAAGGGGGCCCACCTCACTTTTTGTTCTTTTTCTCTCCCTCTCTCTTTGGTTTTTTTCTATTCGGCCCCATTCATCCTACTGTTTTAAGATGTTTACCCCCATCTAGGTGTCAATATTTTCCTGGCGAGCGGTAGCGAGCCAGCATATATATATTTTTGTTTTGACAGCAAGCTAAATTTGTAAATTTTTCGATAGAAAAATGTCTCCGGCGAAGCCCGATTTCTCCGTACAATGCTGGTTCCCTGTCGCTCGCCAGGAAGAAATCGACACCTAGATGGGGATAAACGTCTTAAAACAGTTGGCTGAATGGGGCCGAATGGATATAAGCCAGGGAAAGAGAGAAGAGGAGAGAGAGATAAAAATTGCCGGTGACCCCCCATAATGGCTACTGGTTGAAATAGTGTACTGGTTGAGATGCCCACCAACCCATATCATAATAATATTATATTTTATGCATATTCCTGTATATAATAATCATTACATGAATCATACTCTACGGGTACTATATCATGAGAAGGCTCTGTGTCTACAGTATATAAGTCGCATATGTATATATATATATATATATATAGGCCCTATCAAGTATATCTCACAAATACACATGAGCTACTTAAAGGTGGGGGTGCATGGGTGAGATACACATGGAATAATAATTGCCAGCCTACACATAATTATCTTGCAAAATGCAAGGCACCAAAATAATTATTAGCAATGGTATAATATAAAGGATTTTGTGGATCGTCTAAACCAGACCTGAGACGTCATAGGAGTGTAAGTCCACCATCCAGTCCACGATGAGGATACTGGTGTGACGTCACCATGACGTCACAGATCTGGTGTAGACGATCCACAAAATCCTGTATACCATTGTACATAATTATTTCGGTGCCATTGCATTTCTCAAGATAATTATGTGTAAGTTGGCGATTATTATTCCATGTTTATGTCAACCCATGCACCCCCACCTTTAAATAGAAAAATCATATAGCAAATCCTAAAATTAATGGGGTAAATGGGGATGCATTCTCGGACTAGGCAAAACCCGAACAAAACACATAAAACCTATAATAATATGGTAAATTGGGGCATCGGATAGCGAGGGAGACCTGTGCCATTCATAATCTAAGGTTGCATAACCACTAGCAGTACAATTTTAAAGGGGGGTCACAGGTTTTTTTTTTCTCTTTCTCTCCTTTTCTCTTTCCCTGGCTTGTATCCATTCGGCCCCATTCAGCCAACTGTTTTAGGACGTTTATCCCCATCCAGGAGTCGATTTCTTCCTGGCAAGCGATAGCAAGCCAGCATTGTATGGAAAAATCCGGCTTCGCCGGAGACATTTTCTATAAAAAAAATGTACAAATGTAGCTTGCTGTCAAAACAAAAATTTATATATGCTGGCTCGCTACAGCTTGCCAGGAAAATATTGACACCTGGATGGGGTAAACGTCTTAAAACAGTAGGCTGAATGGGGCCGAATGGATACAAGCCAAAGAGAGAGGGAGAGAAAGAGAAAAAAAAAGCGAGGTGGGCTCCCTTAAAGGCAAGATGAAAATGAATGCAAATGATGAAAATTGTCAGTGTTACATATAGTGGCAAATGTCTTGGTTTAAATAATCACTGTACGGTCGCGCTAATAAGTCATGGCTCAGCTGTGCGGTCGCGCTAATAAGTCATGTCTCAGCTGTGCGGCCGCACTAATAAGTCATGTCTCAGCTGTGCGGTCGTGCCAAGTCATGTTCTTTTTACATCCCTGAGTGGGGAATACGAATACAGTACCAATTTACCAAAAAGTATGTATGCATGTATGTATGCACATACCCCATAGATGGGAGTGGCCGACTCGAGACAGAGCCCGAACAGAAACAACATTTAAGGGAGCTCAGACGGTACTGTGCAGCATAATTTACTGGTTCGGCTCAATGGTTTAAGGAAGGGGTTTAGTTTGCTCTCTAAACCTCTATCAAACTTCAAAAAACACCCACAAGACCCCCCTTATATATAAATTTGTACATTTTTCGGCAGAAAAATGTTCCGGCCGAAGGATGATTCCTCTTCAAATACAGGCTCGCTATCGCTCGCCAGGAAAAAAATTGACACATAAATGGCACGAAAAGTCTTAATAAGTTAATATTGGCAAAGAAATGGGGCAAAAGGTCTGAAAATCGCCAAACTAATGGGGCGAATGTCTGGAAATCTCATAACTAATAGGGCTAAACATGAGGGAGGAGGAGGACTCGAAAAACCAACTGCCTCCCCTTAATGTTCCAAGTCCTAGGGTTCGGGACCACTTTGGCTTTCCCTCACCTCTTTCTCTGTACGGTCGCGTTAATAAGTCATGTCTCAGCTGTCATTACGTTTGGCTCGCTCTGTGCTGTATTAATGTCTGTCAGATGTTCAATAGGGTGGGTAAGTGTAAGAACATGTCATTATGGTAGCGTTAATAAGTCATGTCCCAGCTGTCATTACGTTTGGCTTGCTCTGTGCTGTATTAATGTCTGTCAGATGTTCAATAGGGTGGATAAGTGTAGGAGCATGTTTGTATATTTCACTCAATATGAAGAAATGAAGCTTAGATATTGCCGATACCAATTATTGATCAAAACATACTTGGTGCCCAGACATCACTTATTAGCGCGACAGTACGACATTACAATTAATACTTACATAATTAGCCTATACAACTTTCATGAAATGTTTGGGCATAATGTGATTATATGTAACAATAAATTACAGTATAAATATATCACATATATGAAATAGTTGTTTATTTTGGTAGAAACATTTGGTGTACAAAGCATCTCGTAAAGAAATGTGTTCTTGTTAGGTTTATTCTGCAGGCCTTCCCTTGTGGTTAAGGGGAGGAAGACCGTTTTTCTGGACCCCCTTCTCTCTAATGCTTAGCCCCACTAGTTTTGAGATTTTAAGACGTTGGTTCCATTAGTTTGGGGATTTTATGACCTTTCACCCTATTTCTTTGACAATATTAGGACCCTTCGTGCCATTTAGGTGTCGAAAGGAGGAATTTTGGCCGGGAAATTTTTCTACCGAAAAATGTACAAATCTATCTTGAAGGGGGTCTAGGAGGTGTTTTTCTAAGCTTGATGGAGGTCTAGGGAGGAAACTAAAAAAAATATATGAATAAATTAATTAATAGACCAAACAAATGGTCTGCCTCCCCATAAGTGCCCCATCAAATACCCTTTCCATTGGTGTAATCATTAGGCTATCATAGTGCAGTTGAGTATATGTACAGGCTTAGACTATTATCCAGTATTCGAGAATGGATAATATGTCATAGGCTTGTGCATACACCTCTAACTGTCTTGATAGCGTAATGGTTAATGCTAGGAATTTCGGTGTGAATATCCTAGGATCGAATCCTTGGAGTACCACATGTATTCATTAGTTTCATTGATTTAATTAATTAGGTTTATTTGTACGTTAATTGACCACTTGCGAGTTTCAGGCTATAAGGAAGTTGGAGCCGTGAACATCGATATTAAACAGAAACGCAATAATAATGTACATTTCTGATGGATAAATAGTATGTTAAATTGGGTTTCAAGTATTTATAAAATATGTACTATGACCGTATTTTACCTGTAAATTATGTTAAATATCGTTGTCTACAGCTCCAACTTCCTTATAGAACGAAACTCGCAAGTCAGCAATTGGTGGGTTGGTGATAATATGCATATATTATGGCAAAAGTAGCAGTGTGAGCAGTGTGGATGACCTAGATGTGTGTGAATTTGTATTTTGTTTTTGGTGTGTTCATTGTTTTCTGTTGTGTTTTGTGTTGTCCCTATTCTGGTTCTGTCTTGAGTCGCCCCCCCTCCAAAAAAAAATAATAATAATAATGATAAAAAAAAAAAATAAAAAAAAAAATATATATATATATATATAAATAGGAAAATGGGGATTGGGCCTGAGTAAATAGATAGATAGATAGCATTGTGAATAAAGTTTTTCGCACGGCAAAGACCATTTCATTAACTCCTACTGGACCGGCGACATCTATTATATTCTATTTAGCTATACTGTATTTAGACAATTTTGTGCAGTTTAAAAAGGATTTGTGGTAGTATTTTATGTTTTTAAATATTAGTTTAACCAGACCACTGAGCTCCACAAAAGAACTCTCATAGGGCTGACCTGAAGGATTCGATCAAGATATATAACTAAACGAGTCAAGATAGATAGGGAAGGGCAGGAGGGGAACAAAT
The DNA here is from genome assembly GCA_032716605.1 of Paralithodes platypus. Classification (NCBI taxonomy): domain Eukaryota; kingdom Metazoa; phylum Arthropoda; class Malacostraca; order Decapoda; family Lithodidae; genus Paralithodes; species Paralithodes platypus. The sequence goes on from CM064573.1 coordinate 8,005,205, forward strand.
CGAGGAAGGTGAAGACACGCAGACATTTCTCGCCATTTCACCAGTTCAGCCGGACCACATTAGCTCCACATCAGCGCTCTTATAGGGCAGGGCCGAAGGATGAGGCAAGAACTGCTACACCGCAACACCAACCAAGAAGTGATCAAGGGCGAAGAATGAAAGATCAGGACTAGGGTAGAAAAAAATTCACAGCGAGATGCAAAAATGCATTACCGAAGGGAATCAAGTCAGTCCGGCCATATCAGCAACCGAAGAGACAAAACGGGTCAGGAGTCAACTACCTAGCCAGGCCAGGGAGACATGAGATATAGGCCGCCCAAGGACAGCCGAATGGGATAGAATAAGAATAGAAGGGGAAAAACATAGAATGAGGAATGAAAAACTACTCAAAATTAGTCAAGCAGATGACGAAAGCTCAAGGGGAGAGGAAGGGAAATAACCCTAACCCTCCACAATCAAGCCCCAGTCGCCGGCCCTGAAGCCCCTCCAACCGCGCCAATGAAAGTAGTACCAGGGGGGTTTGTGGTAGTAAATAGGGTTATAGTGAGATAGTTCGAATCCTGTTAATTGCTGGAGGCCCTTTTAAACTGAATAAAATCGTCTCATAGTGGCCAGAATTAAGTAAAAAGGACTCTTTCTAGATCTCAAGTGGCGGCATCTCCTCCGTGGATTGACCTCCCTACTGCCAACCTAGAGGTTGGCAGATTGGGAGCCAAAGCGTCACATTTTTTCCTTTGCCACTCAACTTTCCCTTCATAATTTCTGAGGGGCACAGGGCCCTGGGTTTCCCGGGCGTTTCCGCACCCTCCTCAGCTCTCCGCCTTGGAGTGGCTTCGGTCACCTGGGCTTTATTAGTGGCAAGCAGGGAGGGTTCTATGGGGGTGCTCAGTTATGGCCTTGGCCTTGCTCGGGACCTTGGGGCTGCTCGGCCAGACAGCAACAACAACAACAACCCTATTTACTACCACAGATCCTTCTTAAACTGCACAAAATCATGTAAATATAGCTAGAATAAAATGACAAAGACGTCGCCGGTACAGAAGGGGTTAATATATAATTAACATGATTTAAGGGGAGGTATTAGGTTTTTCTGGACCCCTCCTCCCTCATGATTAGCCCCATTAATTATGAAATTATAAGACATTCACCTCATTAGATTGACGATTTAAAGACCTTTCGCTCCATTTTAGTGGTCAATATTAAGACCTTTCGTGCCATTTAGGTGTCTATTTTTTTCCTGGCTAGCGGTAGCGAGCCTGTAATTTTAAGAGGAACCGGTTCAGCCGGAACATTTTTCTACCGAAAAATATACAAATATACCTTGAAGGGGGGTCTTGGGGGTGTTTTTTAAAGCTTGATGGAGACCTAGCGAGGTAAATAATAAAAATATTATTGAATAAATAGATAGACCAAAAAATAACATAACGTCTCCTTAACCCCTTCTGTACCGGTGATGTACTTTTCATTACTATATATACTGGCAACTATTTTGAACAGCTTAGGAAGGACGTCTACCCATTATAAGGCTACAGACTATCTCAATTACTCCTTTTAGCCACCATATATCTTTCCTAAGCTTCACAAAATCGTCTAAATGTAGCTGAAATCCAATACAAAAGGCATCGTCGGTACAGAAGGGGTTAATGTAATCCTACGAATTTGACTTCCATACAAAAGATCCTCCCGAATGATCAGAACTCTTGGAGGCTACTGTACATCGAGCTTTGTGCGTTGAATACCGTATAATTATAATGTAAAACTTGCAAAATAAACAAACCAAAACGTATACGAACACAGTAAAAAGGCAAAATAACTAATCAAAATCGCTATGTGGAAACAACGCTTAAGTAAAATAATGATTTATAAATAAAAGAACACAATATTATATTCTAGCCATATTTACACGATATTATGCAGCTTAGGAAAGAGCTGTGGTAGTTGAAAATGATATTATGCAGCTTAGGAAAGAGCTGTGGTAGTTGAAAATGTATAAATTGCAAACTAAACAAACAAAAACTGGGACAAAGACAATATAACGGGTTGGTTGAGATAGTTTGAAGCCTTATTATTGCCAGAGGTACTTCCTAAGCTGAATAAACTTGTCTAACAGTGGCCAGAATAGGATGAAAAGGACGTCCCTGGTACTGTATGTGTGAATAAACTAAACTATATACTGTAAATATGTAAAGTAAACTCCCTTTTATCCAAAATTCATTTATCCAAAAATTTCAGTTAACCAAAGTTTTTGCAATCCATATTTTCCACTAGTTTTCACTTATATAAGCCTCGCTGTGTGCTTAATTGCATAATTTATCCCCTCTGAAGTAGGTATAGCTTGAATTAATTATATTTTGAAGCAGAGCCTAGAAATGGTTTTAAATGCATTGAAAACAGTATATTTGGCCATTTGTACACATATTTAGCTCTATATAGAGGGGCTCTTGTTTATCCGTAAAAATCGCTTATCCAAAATTTCAAAAGACACATGATTTTTGGATAAAAGGGAGTTTACTATATGCATAAACTGTAATATCATAAACTGTAACAAAACTGGTACATATGTAAACAAAATTTACCTCTTCTGTACCGGCGACGTCTTTTTAACTTTATTCTGGCTACTGATAGAAGACTTGATTCCGTTTATAAAGGGCCTCCATAACTTAACTGACTGCGGACTCTCTCGCTTAAGGTGAGGCTGATGGACTCTTGAGGTTAAGGGGAGATGGGTCGTTTTTCTGGTCCCCATTCTCCCTCGTGTTAAGCCCCATTTGTATTGGGATTATAAGACGTTCGGCCCATTAGTTTGGCAATTTTAACACCTTTCGGCCCATTTCGTTGTCAATTTTAAGACCTTTCGTGCCATTTAAAAGTTGATTATTTCCTGGCGTGCGATAGCTAGCCTAAAATTTTAAGAGGAACATTTTTCTACCAAAAAATGTACAAATATATCTTGCAAGGGAGTCTAGGGGGTGTTTTTCTAAGCTTGATGGAGGTCTAGCAAGAAAACTAGAAATAAAGGAATACTGTACATTAATTAATAGACCCCCCCCAAAAAAAAAAACGTCCCCCCTTAATCCTTTACACTACCCCAGATCTTTCTTAGACTGCACTAAATCTCTAAATCTAGGTAAACAATTTTTAAAAAGACGTCGCCCGTACCGAAGGGGTTAATTGACCACTTGCGAGTTTCAGGCTATAAGGAAGTTGGAGCTGTAGATATTGGTATTCAGCAGTTAAAATGCGGTTGTAGTAGGCTACATTTATAAATACATAAAACCTAATTCAACATACTCCTCAGCCATTAGAATTATAATGTAAAACTTGCAAAATAAACAAACCAAAACTGGGACGACACAAGATAAATGCAAAAGAACTAATCAAAATCGTTATGTGGAAACCTGCATAATCATTGCATTTCTATTTACCATCGATGTCTACAGCTCCAACTTCCTTATAGCCTGAAACGTGCAAGTGGTTAACCCCTTCTTTACCGGTGGTGTACTTTTCATTACATCCAGACAACTTTTAGTCCATTCAGTTCAGCTTTGCAAGGACGTCTACCCATTAAAAGGCTACAGACTATCCCAGTTAATCCTTTTAGCTACCATATATCTTTCCTAAGTTTCCCCGACTACCCAAATTGACTATAGGTAGCGCCAACGAACTTGACAATAATCTTGAGCCCTGACCTCTCTGTAACTCATAAGGACCTAGAGCAAACTGGCTGTAAATATCCAAGACTATTTCCTGGTGGACTCCTCCCAAATGATAGATATATCAGCCCGGTTGCTTTCATTAATTTCGAGTTATAAGAAGTTAAGGGGTCAAGATTATTTTCAAGTTTGTTGGCGCTACCTATAATTCCTTGAACGTGACGATAGTGCGTTGTTATGTGTGCGATCAGTTTGCTTGGGACCCAGATTAACTTGCTCATGTAGTAATGTACACCCTATGTGGTGGATTGTGTTCTTTTATTTATAAATCATTATTTTGCTTAAGCGTTGTTTCCACATAGCGATTTTGATTAGTTGTTTTGACTTTTTACTGTGTTCGTATAAGTTTTGGTTTGTTTATTTTGCAAGTTTTACATTATAACTTCATCAAATTGTCTAAATGTAGCTGAAATCAACTAAAAAAGACGTCGCCGGTACAGAAGGGGTTAATTTATACACATTTTAGAAATTTCACTAAATGGCCACTCATTACAGAACATGTTTATGATGAGAATTATCAATGAATTCCAAAAGCCTGCCAAAGTTTTTCAGGGAGGCCACCTCGCTTTTTTTCTCTTTCTCTCCCTCCCTCTCTCTCTGACTTGTATCCATTTGGCCCCATTCAGCCAACTATTTTAAAACGTTTACCCACATCCAGGTGTCAATATTTTCCTGGCGAGCGGTAGCAAGCCAGCATATATATATTTTTGTTTTAACAGCAAGCTAAATTTGTAAATTTTTCGATAGAAAAATTTCTCCGGCGAAGCCGGATTTCTCCATACAATGCTGGCTCGCTATCGCTCGCCAGGAACAAATTGACACCTGGATGGGGATAAACGTTTTAAAACAGTTGGCTGAATGGGGCCCGAATGGATACAAACCAAAGAGAGAGGGAGAAAGAGAAAAAAAAAGTGAGGTGGGTTACAAACATGGAGTCGATGTGTTTCGTTAATTAAGGGAGGATGGTTGGGGGGTTTTTCGGGACTCCCTTCTCCTACATGTTTAGCCCCATCAGTTTTCAGATTTTGAGACTTTCGGCCCATTACTTTGGCGTTTATAAGACATTTCACCCCATTACTTTGTCAATATTCTGACCTTTTGTGCCATTTAGGTGTCACTTTTTTTATGGCAAGCCTATAATTCTAGGAGGAATTGGCCTTTGGCCGGGACATTTTTCTACCGAAAAATGAACAAATTTATCTCAAAGGGGGGGGGGGGGTCTAAGGGGTGTTTTTTTCCGCTTGATGGAGGTCTAGGGAGGAAACTAAAATATAAATAAGAAAATCAACCCCCTCCCCCTATAAAAAAAAAAAAAAAAAAAAAAAAAAAAAAATGGGGATTGGGCCTGAATAAATAGATAGAAAATATAAATCAATAGACCAACAAAAGCAACCCTCCCCCCTTACTGTCCACTGTGTATCGTGTTTATCATTCACTGCACCAGGGAGGGGTAGACCTAGAAAGACGGGGGATCAGGTAGCACGATCTGACCTCATATTGTATTCTTAAGGGAGCCCACCTCAATTTTTTTTCTCTTTCCCTCCCTCTCTCTTTGGCTTGTATCCATTTGGCCCCATTCAGCCTACCGTTTTAAGACGTTTACCCCCATCCAGGTGTCAATGTTTTCCTGGTGAGCGGTAGTGAGCCAGCATATATATATTTCTGTTTTGAGAGCAAGCTAAATTTGTACATTTTTCGATAGAAAAATGTCTCCGGCGAAGCCGGATTTCTCCATACAATGTTGGCTCGCTATCGCTCGCCAGGAAGATATCGACACCTGGATGGAGATGAACGTCTTAAAACAGTTGGCTGAATGGGGCCGAATGAATACAAGCCAGAGAAAGAGAGAAAGGGAGAAAAAGATAAAAAAAACAGGTGAACCCCTTAAACCTGGCAAGGGCGGCAATCCACAACAGGGCTGCCTGGAATGCCGCCATAAGGAAGCCATAGCCCCCGTGAATTAACCACTTACGAGTTTCAGGCTATAAGGAAGTTGGAGCCGTAGACATCGATATTAAACAGAAACAATAATAATGTAGGTTTCTGATGGATAGAAAGTAGGATGAGTTTGGTTTAAGCGTTTATAAATTCACTACAACCGTATTCTAGCTGGTAATTCTGCTAAATATCGATGTCTACAGCTCCAACTTCCTTATAGCTTGAAACTCGCAAGTGGTCAATTACTCGGATATAGTGGTTTGGTATTTTTCTGTATTCGTCTAAGTTTTGGTTTGTTTGTTTGGCAAGTTTTACATTATAATTACTCCGATATCAAATGTATGTGTGTATGGATGTATGCAAGCTTACCTTATGTCTAAAAAATGATATACTTCATGCAAGTATTGACAGCATTCAGATACATTTGCAACACTCAGGCTCATTGTTTAAGGGGGGTCACCTGCTTTTGTCCTCTCCTTTTCTCTCTTAGGCCTACTCTAGCTTGTATCCATTTGGCCCCATTTAGCCTACTGTTTTAAGACGTTTATCCCCATCCAGGTGTCGATTTCTTCCTGGCGAGCGACAGCAAGCCAGCAATATATGAAGAAATCCGGCTTCGCCGGAGAAATTTTTTCTATCGAAAAATGTAAAAATTTAGCCTGCTGTCAATTTTTTTTTTTAAATATGCTGGCTCGCTACCGCTCGCCAGGAAAAAATCGACACCTGTATGGGGATAAACGTCTTAAAACAGTAGGCTGAATGGTGCCGAACGAATACAAGCCAGAGACAGAGAGAAAAGGAGAGGAAAAAACAGGTGACCCCCCTTAAATAACCTACTGCCCACATTAAGTATTTCTATATTGCAGACTAGGTTTATATACATAGGGTTATTAGTCAAGGATAATCACATAAAGGCATTTGTAACTCAATATGCATTAATATATGCAATGGCAACTGCATTACACGTGATACCCGAAATGTTTTGTAGGAAATTTCCCGGTAATAGGATGTCATGATTTTTTTCAACAATCTATATTTTATTAATTTCACCACAACACCAAACACCTTCAATGAAATTAATGAAAGCATATATGTGATCCAAAAACAAAAACAATACCATTTAAGGGAGAATAGCTCACATAGTAGTCAATTTTTTTCATTTATTATATTTTTCTAGTGGATTCGAACCCATTTAGATGGTGTCTCTGCGTGTGGGTGACAACGGAGGCACAGCAGTGGGGAGAGGCAAAGAGGAGGTTTGCTGGGTGAAGGCGCGTCTCCTGGGGTCTCCCGAGGTGGTGGGGTTATTAAGGCTGTCGTGGGGGCTGGAGGGGGAGGAGGAAGAGGTGTGGTCTCCGTCGGTAGGAGGAGGGGCGCTAGAGGCAACGGAGAGCGTGTCCCTCCGACGAGAGAGCGGCGCCGCACCCAGTGGGAACGGGGAGAGGCAGAGGCTACTTCTGTAACAAGATAATTTAAGAGATGTTAAAGGGAGCTCAGACGGTATTATGCAGCATAATTTACTGGTTCAGCTCAATGGTTTAAGGAATAGGTTTAGTTTGCTCTCTAAACCTCTATCAAACTTAAAAAAACACCCACAAGACCCCCATTCGATATAAATTGTACATTTTTCGGTAGAAAATGTCCCGGCCAAAGGCCGATTCCTTTTCAAATACAGGCTCGCTATCGCTCGCCAGGATTTTTTTTAAACCTAAATGGCACAAAAGGTCTTAATATTGGCAAAGAAATGGGGCAAAAGGTCTGAAAATTGCCAAAGTAATTGGGCGAATGTCTTGAAATCTCATAACTAATAGGGCTAAACATGAGGGAGGAGGACTCGAAAAACCAACTGCCTCCACTTAAGCTTCGGAGAAATACGCGAATAATCCACGTCAGTCTTATAAATCTATAGGATCTGAGAAAATAAATTGTGGGGTAATAATACTCTAATATATTATTTAACCTCTTAAGTGCGCAGGTGGGGTAGTGGCCACCCCTCCCTGTGCGGAGGTATTTAGGCTGTTTGCTTCACTCAAATTGTCATCGTACCCTAAATATCATTAATACTTATCCATATGCGCCTATTTTACGTTGATTATAAAGGTATTAACCTGTTACAACAATAAAACAAGTGGAAACAGCGTTTGGATGGTCAATATCGGCGATAGAGGCCGGGAGTTACATAACATATGGCTGAGGCAGCCTGCCAGCCAGCCAGCCGTGAAGACGGCTGGAGAGACACTGTTGCGTGGGAGTCTCTCTCTCGCTCTTTCCCACGCTTGCTAACACATATGACCACGCCCTGCTAGCAACTCGCTAATGTTAGCACGAATATATACCTAAGAATAAGGGAATAACAGGGAGAAAAGGTGATAATTGAAGGGGGGGGGGGGGAGGGGGGAAGGAGGGGATGTGGAGGAGTGATATTTGGCATGGCCAAGGGGCAATTAAAAAAAAATAAAATAAATAAAAATAAAATAAAAATAATAATAAACAAAATTGATACTGGGCTGATTTAAATGTTTTTTTTTTTTAGGCCTTGGATTATATAAGGCTTCCCGCAGCCCACCAGTAAAACTTATATCAGTCTTGCCGCACTTGCCGGGAAAACGCCTTTTCTGTTCTATACAGTATAATACCGGGTAATTGTAAAATATTTTGTTAATGTGTCGAAGGAGATGGTATATTTTCATTCAGCTCAAATCTTCCACAAAGTCTCTCACAAGCTTTGGCCCACTAAGCATTGTTTCCCTGTGTATTACATACAGAGACAGCTGGGGATCCTCGTCTGAAACAAATACAGTAGGTCAATCATTGGAGTCCCCAATATCTGACGCAGGAAGAAGTAAGGCAACTCGAGACTATTCTGCATCCCTTAGGATGCTCCCTTGGATTGAGCATTCATTCTTGTATTCTCTGACCATGACAGAAACAACTTCTCAAATTGACTAATTCCTTGTACATGACGATGGTGCATTGTTATATGTTCGATCAGTTTGCTTGGGAACCGGATTGACTTGCTCATGTAGAGAAGAAGAAGGCAGGATTCATGTCTGGAGAGGACTCCGATGAGGAATCATGTGAGTGTGAATTTTGTCAAAATAGTGGACAGAAATCAGTAATTGAATGTGAGAAGTGCCATAAGTGGGGATGCCCAGAATGTTCCCACCTTCCCCCCTCTGTTCACAAACTGATGGGTATGTGGAAAACCCTCCATTGGTACTGTGATAGCTGTGAAGTGGAAGTATATAATTTCTGTACTACCACCTCCCCCAAGGACCCCAAGGATGAAGACAATGACCAGACCCTCAAACCCGATCTCAGCAACTCTACATTTGAAGGTACTGTAGGATGGCTAAGCTGGAGAAAAGGATGGAGGATATGATTTCCAGGAATGAGCAAGTTGTGAAATCCTATGTGCAGATACTGAAGGATGATAAGATTCAAATTCACCAAGAAAGCCGCACTCAACCACAGAGTGAGGTCACACCAATGGAGAGGCAGGCAGTCAAGATATTGGATGAATTTACCGACAGGGAGAGAAGGAAGGCAAACCTAATCATACATAATCTTCCTGAAAGCACCATGGACAGCAAGACAGATAAGAACAAGGATGACACAACAAGAGTAAATGACATGATTCAAGATGTTCTTTCAGTCCAGGGTGTGAAAGTGACCAAACTAGTTAGGATAGGAGGCCGTGGGCAAAACCAAGCAAATAGGCCTCGCCTAATCCTGGCTTCATTGGATTGCCCAGACAGACGGAGAGCAATACTTGCTGCTGCTTAATTGCTCAAATAAATAGAAGAATGGAGCAATATCTACATATCCCCTGACCTGACTCTGACCGAAAGAGAGAAAGAGAAGAAAATGCGGCAGGAACTGAGAACTAGGCGCCAGGCCGGAGAAGACAATCTCATCATCAGGAGAAACAAGATTGTGACCAAAAAGCCACATCTACAAGGACCAAGAAACAACAACAATACAATCAAGGATGGAGAGTCTGCAGGAGATACTCCTGTAGAAAATGAACGGAACGTGAGAGAACAAACTTCTGCTGCAAGGAACGTGGAGGGAACGACCGATGAAGAGCAGGTTGAACCAGCAGCAACAAATAGGGAAGGAACAGCCAAGCAAGAACTAGAGCAAGTGGAAACAGATGATGCAGGTGAAGGAGCAACCCGGCAAACAGGGACAATTCCAAAGAAACCTGTTGGGGAAAGAGCCAATATCCAGCAAGAAAGAAAGACCAAAGGATGCAATATCCAGAGAGCTGATGAATCCACTGGACCCCACCAGGATGAAAACACAGTACCCGCATTGCCCACCCAGTGACTAGGTGAAGATACCGCTACCGAAAGTTCCAAAAGAAAGGAAAGCAGCGATTGAAGATTATGTACACCAACACAAATACGTTCACAAACAAAATGAGGGAATTGCAGTTTGTTGCTGATGATTTGGAAGTGGACATAATCATGGTAACGGAGGTCCTACCCAAGTATTCTAAAGAAAATGTGTGTAAACAACAGTTCGCTTTGGATGGATATGATTTATACACAAACATAGAATCGGACGAAGCAGGCAGGGGAGTGGCAATATATATTGCAAACTATCTTGCAGATAAAGCCAGAGATATTGAAATTGGTACCGGTAGTGAATTTAAGGAAAGTCTGTGGGTTGAGCTATCACTGAAGGGAACTAACATCATAACCTTGGGCTGTGTGTACCGTAGCCCTGCTAGTACATCAGAGAACAACTATCAGCTTTGTAATTTGCTCCCCGATATTACCCATAGAGGCACACGACAGGTGGTGATCATGGGAGACTTCAATTTCCCAGACATCAAGTGGGATCCTGGTACAACGATGAGGGGCACCAGTCAAAATAGCCAGCACTTCATTGATGCGGTGAGGGATTCATTCCTTCACCAACATGTTTGTGAACCCACCCGTTACAGACATGGACAAACACCAAGTACTCTTGACCTCCTATTGACAAACAGTGAAGACACAGGGATTGGATTAAGTGACCATATAGTTATTAGTTGTGACCTGGTAGTGGACACACTTCCCCATAAGAAGAATGAGCCCAGGTACAACTATTACAAGGGTGACTACAAAACCATGAATGAAAATTTAGCAGAAATTGACTGGGAGCAAGAACTAAGGGAACTTGATATTGAAGATACCTGGAGCTACTTTTCAACAACCCTGAATAAGCAAATGAGTCGGAATATCCCCAAAAGCACACCTAGGCACAACAAGCGACATAAAATGTGGATTACGAGGGAGGCCATGACTAAGCACAAAAAGAAGCAGAAGGCATGGAAGAAATACAAACAAACTCAAGATCATATCGACTTCATTCGTGCAACCACAGAGAAAAATGAATTCACAGCCATGACAAGACGCCTATGTAAGAACTTCGAACAAAACCTTGCCAAGAACCTCAAGAAAAACCCTAAGGACTTCTGGAGATATTGCAACTCTAAGCTGAAGAACAAATCAAGTATAGGAGACTTAGACTGCAAATAGCACAACAAGTGATGACCAACTCAAAGCAGAACTTTTAAATGACTACTTTTCAAGCATCTTCAGTCAAGAGGATTTGGACACTATCCCAGGCATGCCAAATAGATGTGTAAATCAAGAATGGAAAGAAGCTATATTCAATCCTGACATGGTGGAAAATGAGCTGAAGAGACTTAAAACAAACAAATGTGCTGGCCCTGATGGTTTCCATCCCAGGATACTTCAAGAGCTCTCTCAGTCAATAAAGTTGCCATTAAGCATTCTCTTTGAAAAATCTTATAATGAGGGCAAGCTGCCAAGTGATTGGAAGGATGCTCACATTACCCCCATCCACAAAAAAGGAGCCAAATCATATCCCGAGCACTATAGACCAGTTAGCCTAACATCTGTCGTAGGCAAAATAATGGAGTCGATTATAAGAAGCAACCTGGTGAACCACATGATGCAAAATTATTTGTTTTGTGATGCCCAACACGGATTTGTACCAGGGAGATCTTGTATGACACAGTTGTTGGTCTCCCTGGAGCTGTGGTCAAACCAGATGGACAACGGAGATCCCATCGACGTGGTTTACTTAGATTTTCGCAAGGCATTCGACACTGTACCACATCAGAGGCGGCTGAAAAAACTTGAAGCGTATGGGGTATCGAGAAAACAAGTCGGCTGGATCAGGAAATTCCTGTTTGGACGAAGGCAGAGAGTTGTGGTTAATGGCAAGATGTCTACTTGGGCTGAAATCCTAAGTGGTATTCCCCAGGGAAGTGTTTTGGGTCCTGTTTTGTTTATCATATTTATAAATGATCTGCCTGATGCTTTAAGGAGCTCTGTAAAGATATTTGCTGACGACACAAAGCTATTCCAAGCAATTAAGTCTCCTGAGGACCGGGTCCAGATGCAAGAGGACTTAGACCATTTGGCAGAATGGTCTCAGAAGTGGCAGCTGGGCTTCAATGCAGCAAAGTGCAAGATACTCCACATAGGACATTCAAACACAAGGCAGACATATGAAATGAACTCCACAATACTGGAAGATACCAAGAAGGAAAAGGACCTAGGAGTCATCATTGATGAGGAGCTAAAATTTCATCATCACATAAATCAAGCGGTTAGCAAAGCCTCAAGGATGCTAGGACTTGTCAGGGCCACCTTTGCTTGTCTAGACCAATCTACAATCCCCAGACTGTTCACCACCATGGTACGCCCCCACTTGGAGTATGGAAACATCATCTGGCATCCAAGATTTAGAGGAGACAAGCTAGAAATAGAAAAGGTACAAAGAAGAGTCACCAAACTGGTCCCATGTTTTAAGAGATCTATCATATGAAAAACGACTCGAGACTCTGAACTTGCCATCGCTGGAGTATCGTAGGAAGAGAGGGGACATGCTCCAGGTTTACAAGATACTAAATGGTATGGACAGGCTTGATCCAGGGAAATTCTTCACCATCATTCAAGATGCATCCACCCGAGGGAACGGCCAGAAAATCTATAAGGAGAATTCAAGACTTTGTGTCCAACAAAATGTATTCAGCCAGCGTATAGTCAATGACTGGAATTCCCTACCAGCTTCTGTTGTTGACAGCCCCACTCTCAACACTTTCAAGACCAACCTGGACAAGCACTGGCAGAGGATAAGATATATGCTTCCATAATAGGCCAATAAAGTATAACCCCTAAAATTTGTGTTTGTTACCTACATATACAGTACTTATGTAAACTTGTAAGATAGGCTACCTCGTAATGAGGAAGCAGTAAGGAGAGAGAGAGAGAAAGATGTAATTTGTCAGCCTACTGGGCCAGAGCCCTCATTAGGCTGGTGAATGGAAATATTACGGAATTAAATCACACGCTCCTAAGAACTGGTGAATAGGGAAGGAGGTAAACTGTGACGAAATTGCTAGGAGATCGTGGATAGAATTGGTACGTAAAGAAAGGTGATACTGTATATGAAAGACGTCAATCAGATTTCATGAAATAAATTAATCGCTGTCAGGTACCGGCGGATAGGGGAGAAGGTAAACGAAGGTGAAATAGCTAAGATAGCGTGGATAGAATCGGTACGGAAATGAAGTCGGCGTTCCCGCTCATACAATGGGCACTCACAGAGAATGTGACGAACCGTGATGCGGGTTTGGCAACGTCGGCAATATGGTGGAGGGTCCTGAAGCAGTAAGGAAAGTATAAGATGACCATAAAATTTAGACCAGAATTATAAACAGGCATTATGCCTCATCTATTCTGTATATTTAGTATCTTAGTATCTTAGTAGTAATGTACACCCTATGTGGTTGATTGTGTTCTTTTATTTCAAAATTTTATTTTATTAAACGTTGTTTCCACATAGCGATTTTGATTAGTTCTTTTGCATTTATCTTGTGTCGTCCCAGTTTCGGTTTGTTTATTTTGCAAGTTTTACATTATAATATCTCTTTTCTATCTATCTATCTATTGCCTGACGCCGTGATCCCTGAAGGGGTGGCCACGAACGAACCGCCCCCATGCAATATCTCTTTTGTCTCTTCTAATTTGTAAATAGCCTATAACATAGCTTCGATGAAGACGTCTCTATGATTGCAGCGGTGTAGAAAAACTATGTGAAGACAAGAGGGCCATGAAGCTTGTCCCCTTCATTTAACATTCAAAGCCATCACAATAACAAATTTCCCCCATATCCTATTTTGTAAACTTGCAAGATACTCCTACTTTGCTAACTAAAGACGAGCTAGGTTTTTATACATTATCTTAGCTATGATTGCAGCGGTGAAGAAAAAGTGGCATCTACAAACTCTTTCGATACAATGGTGACTGGTGAAGAAAAAGTAGAATCTATAACTCTTCCGATACAATGACGACTATCTAATTATATCCAGGCTATCATTAGATGATTTTGTCTAGTTTCAAAGGATCAGTAAGAGTCAGAGGGATAATTGACCACTTGCGAGTTTTGTTCTATAAGGAAGTTGGAGCAGTAGACATCAATAATTAGCAGAATTACCAGCTGAAATACGGTCGTAGCACATTTATAAATACATTTAACATATTTTCTAGCCATGAGAGACCTACATTATTATTGTCTTTTTGTTCTGTATCAATGTTTACGGCTCCATCTTCCTTATAGCCTGAATTGGTTAATTGGGTGAGTTCTTCATTATCCTTGTGATCCTTATAGTTCATTCCTATGCTGGGTAATGTCTCCTGTCGATAGCCAGAATATAATTAAAATGACGTTAATGTATCGAAGAAATGTGAAATGTGCGCAGAGTTTAAGTGATATTGTGTATGTTCATCGGCAATACATATGAACCTAATTTCTTCATTGTTCTTCTATCGTGGGGTTGAACAGATTTACATGTGTACACGAAAACTTTATGTGCGATCTATAAGCGGTGATGTGTTTGTAAAATGTGCGTATTTATGTGCATAGAGTTTATTTACTTCTCAGTGCGTTCTATACATACACAAACCACATACCGTTACCTACGTATTAATCATCACTTTTATTATGATGCGGAGAATGCACGGGTCCTTTAGAGTTATTTTTTATCCTCGCTGCAAAGAAAGCATAGTAAAGGAAGCTGACAGAGGAAATGACCCGACGACGCAACCATTAGATCATTTGAACCAGTAATTCTCACAGCAAGTCCAACTGTTACTAAACCAATTTATTGTTAGGTTACGATTGATTAGGTTAACCCTTTCAAGATCCAATATGCATTTATTTTTCATTTTCTGGCTATTATTAAAATATTTAATTCAGATTAGGAAGGGTTTATGGAAGTCAGTGGGCTTTAAGATAGTTTTTACGTTTTCAATTCCCATACCTAAACGCGTCATGATCCTCAAGGGGTTAAGTTAGTTTAAGGCTTTAAATTGTCACTAGCTAAGCTAGCCTTGTCATTTTTTTGGCATTGGTTGTTGTTGTTGTTCCCCAGGCTGTCTGACCGAGCAGCCCCAAGGTCCCGAGCAAGGCCAAGGCCATAACCGAGCGCCCCCACAGAACCCTCCCTGCTTACCACTAAGATAGCCCAGGTGACCGAAGCCACTCCCAGGCGAGAAGTTGAGGAGGGTGCGGAAACGCCCGGGCCGCCTAAGAACCCAGGTCACTGTGCCCTCAGCAATTATGAAGGGAAAGTTGAGGGACAAAGGAAAAATGTGACGCTTTGGCTCACAGTCTGCCAACCTCTAGGTTGGCAGTAGGGAGGTCAATCCACAGATGAGATGCCGTCACTTGAGATCTAGAAAATATATAACCACAAGGAACAATCAGAGTAAGCTATGGGTATGGCAGATATCGCTCAACTCTCACTCTGAAAGACCAGCCCATCACAACATGACTAGAACCCAATCCTCTCAGTATCAGCTAGGAAAGGCCCTAGAAAGCTCTTTGGCGGGGGGATAGCTCCCCTATTTCAACCCCGTTCGGGGTTGGGCACCCAGCCATTTGGCATTGGTTGAGTTCAATGGGTCGAAAAGATCTATTGATGAAAAAGGCGGTTATGAATGGCAAGGAAAAACAGATTAAATGATAAGGGTAACTAATACTAAGAGGGAATATTGCTAAACTTAAACATACATCTCAAGTATATATAATCTGAACAGTTTATATACAGTATGTGATTGCACAAAAGGTCTTAATATCTACACAGAAAAGGGGCGAAAATCACAATATTTCTATTTTCACACATATAATCAAGGAGCGTTTTCCAATTTAATTTGGGTAAATGTATAATAGGTATGAACTCATATTAAGAATAAACTTTAAATAATACAATATTGGAATGAGTTAATTCCAGTAAAAAAGGGTTAGTAAATGGAAAGATGTGTTTATACAGTAAATGGCAAGGAGGTAACAATCTGAACCATAATGAAGAATATGTATAATGATATTTTTTTTATCAGGTTTGTGCATACAAATGTATCGGCATAATTAATAAATGCACATTAATGATGATAGATCATGACTTATAAATGCCTTAATGGAAAGACTGCCAAGCTTATAAAACATATCAAGATTATGTATTACTAGAATTTATCAGACTGAATCATAAAAGTATTCGTGATTGTAAACTTAAACCAGAATATAAATACATGCAGTCTATACGTTTTAAGCAAGAATGTTTATTGGATAGGATGAATAAAAACTATAGCACAAATACGAAACAAACTTTAGAGCATCATCTTTGGTAACTGCCAGGTATCGTATTCACAAGCTACTGACAACCTATACAGTATATGAAGAGTTGAAACAGAATATATGTACATACACACACATAATAATCTCCTACGTCTGTCTTTCCTACCATAGCTCTTCTCTCACTCATCATACCCCTTCTCTCACTCGCTTATCATACCTCTTCTTCACTCTCTCTCTCTCTCATTCACACACACACACACCCTCTCTCTCTCTCTCTCACCCACCCTACCTCTGAGACAGCGGGAAGTAAGGACTAATCCTGGGGGAGGTTGGGTTGGTCATATCCGAGTCGAAGTCCAGCCTCCTTTCTCTCTCTCTCTCTCTCTCTCTCTCTCTCTCTCTCTCTCTCTCTCTCATTCTCACACACCCTATCTCTCCCTCTCTATCTATCTCTCTTCATCTATCTCTCTCTCTCTCTCTCACGCACCCTACCTCTGAGACAGCGGGAAGTAGGGACTAATCCTGGGGGAGGTTGGGTTGGTCATATCCGAGTCGAAGTCCATCCTCCTCTCTATCCTGGTAAGCCTCTGTTTGAGTTTCTGTTGCCCGCTAGAGTACTCTCCCAACAACCGCGCCAGTCGGGTGCTTAGGGAGTCCAGGGAGGTGTCTGGGGAAAGAGGAAAGATTAAAATGGTGTCACATGGGGAAGGAGGGGTGATAAAGCTGGTGTCAAACAAGCAAGGCATCTGTATACTGACCTAGCCTCTTGACCTTGTCCTGGGTGGTCTCCTGTTGCTCCTGTGCCGCCTTGAGCCCCTCTTCGTCCAGCAACCCGTCTTTCATGAGCAGCTGCCGACCTCGCTCCATCAACGACTTCTTGGCCTCCGGGTACTGGGTGAAGGGAAGAGAGGTTTAGCGTGAATAAAATAAACGTCTTAAAACAGTAGGCTGAATGGGGCAGAATGGATACAAGCCAGAGAGAGAGAAAGAGAGAAAAGTAGAGGAAAATAGCAGGTCACCCCCCTTAATCTATTCAATCCGCTTTCAATTTGTATCTTCTTGCTTTTGGGATACTGGGTAGAGAAAAGGTTGGATAAAATCTGTTGGAAGTTATGCACTAATGCGGCCAATCCTGCTTGAATGGTGCCTCTGGGCACTGGATGTTAGAGATCCATATGAAGTACGGTTTCAATCTAACAAGCAAGGTAGCATGCTCTTACTATCGCCAAATGGGAAAACAAAAATTCTGGTGGTGTACAGCGATCACTATAGGAAGGTCAAGATTTACTCTGCTTTTGCTGCTAATGTGTTGATAGTAAATTATAGAAGAATACAATTATATTAATCCTTGCAATTAGCTCTCAGTTATTTATGGATATGCTCTGTTTACCTGATGGCCACTCTCAGTTCTGCACAATAATAATAAGAAAAACTATTTGTCTACAGCCTACCGGGCAAAAACCCTCATAAGGCTGGGAGTTCTGCACAAAACCCCTACAGCTTCCTTCTCAAGTCTGCTAACCATGAAATCAGGACCTCGTTCAGTATTATACTTAGTCTACCGACTGCTGTCCTTGCCTCTACTTCCATACTTTTATGATATTTCATTCAATCCTACTCATCCATTCTCTCCACGCAGCCACACCACCGCAGCTTGTCAGTGTGTATCACCGCATTGATACACTCTATGTCAAACCTCTTGTTTAACTTTTCTCTTACTGGTCCCCTATTTATACGGTGGCATTACATATTCATACCACCTTTCTCTTTTCACTATGTTCAATCTTCGGGTGTCATTCTCTCGGACGGTCTAACTACCATAAAGCAGCACATTCCTTAATAATTCAGCATACAGCTTCCCTTACAGCACTCTTAACTTCTTCTACCCACTAAAGACTTTTGCAAAAGAGCTACCTTATGCTATCACCCCCCCCCCCCCTCCCCTCTCCCCCTTCTCTCCCCTCCCACATACATCACTGCATCCCTTTTTAACCCATTCAGTACACAATTGGGCCTTTTTAATTTTATAACGTTAACATAATAACATTGTACAATTTTACATAGTTTTGGAGACACCTCATGGATCGAGGGGAGATGGCTGTCACCATTTACCCTTCGCTTCCCGCAAACACTCCCTATACTGAAGATTATCGTCTATTGGTAGCCAGAATAAATTGAAGGAATGTGTGATGGCATAATGAGAAGCTTAACCCTTAACCCATACAGTACCGGTGACGTCTTTTTTTATTACATTCTGGAAACTATTAGACGATTATATTCAGTTGAGGAAGGACGACTACCCATTAAAAACCTACAGACTATTTCAATGGATCTTCTTGGTTACCACATATCCTTCCTAAGCTGTATACAAGCGTCTAAAATTCTAAATGTAGGCATAGCCAGTAAAGCTTCGGTTGCTGATCAAAGGGTCGGTGGATCGAGCTTGCACTGTCAAAATATTATTGGTAGATGTCAAGCCCGGGCAAATTGACCTAGCGATTCGTGACAAACGCCTAATGCCCATGGTCACCCCTTCTCGGGAATTACAACGTCAAGGGGAAAAAAAAAAAAAAAAAAAAAAAAAACACAAAAAAAAAGGCCTACATATGATAATAAAGACGTCAACGGGACACTAAAGGTACCTATTCCTTACCGATGTAGTACTGTACTTTTTTTTTTTAATCTAGCTATGTTAAGACGATTTTATGCAGCTTAGGAAGGATCAGTGGGAGGTCGATTGAGATAGTCTGTAATCTCTAAATTGGTACGCATTGGTCTTAATCTGAATAAAAACGTCAAATTGCTAGAACATAAGAAAAAGACGTACCCCGGCACAGAAGGAGTTAAATGTACTGACCTCCGTTAGCGCGTCCCAAAGATCATCCTTGGAGAGACAGAAGAGGTCAGAATAGCCGACACTTCTGACGTTAGCGGTCCTTCTGTTGCCAGTCTTGTTCCCGGCGATGTTAAGGATGGACACCTGCAAAACCAATCAACAGGCTACAGGATACAGGTTACAGGATACAGGTTACAGGTAACAAAATAGGATATGCAATAGGATACATAATCTCAGCGGACAGGTTAAAAAGGGGTGGGATGCTGTGTCTTAAGCCATGTGAAGGTAGACAATGAACTATTTAAGAGGAGCAATAAATCTATAATGGTAGTGGCTAACAAACCTAGCATCATACTTAAATATGTTTCTAATACATATGTCATGCACAGTAGAGTGATACAGGGAAATGTAGAAAGAAGTGGTGCACATCAATGTGCAGTATGTAAAAATGGACTGGACGTGAACTCGATTGAATATACTGTCTGTCAGTACAGGTTACATCATTGGATGAAGCAATGTAGTTGGATAAAAGGACTTCTGCGAAGGAAAGATGTATATAGAATCCTTTGTAGGCCGTATGTAGGTCGTTGGTATCTTGGATGCCTGCCATCACCTTGGAGTATACACATGAATATGGTTATCAATAGCTTATGTAGGTATATTTGTAGGGTACTCATATCCGTAGCCTATATAATAGATCATCAGTTTTATTAAATCTTCTTAGAATTATAAAGGTTCTGTTTTCTTCTTTTGTATGTAATATCAATATGTAACTAAAGTCAGTTTTATTTCAACTGACGGTAAACGGAATCCCTTAGCAGCTAATATCTTGCTACTTAATGGAAAAATAGGATACTACTATGACTCTGCATCATAATATGACCAAGTTTATGTAATTAGCACCAAATATCACTACAAAATCTTCAAAATAACTGAGAAATCTTGATGGGAATTTTGAAATACACTGCCAGTTGAAAATAGATGGACTATATATCACTAGGGGTCGTCGTGAGGAGAGATACAAGGGGTTGCTTCCTTTAATGAATGAGTTTACGAGTTTATGCCACAAAATGTGTCTCTCTCTCCGTAAGTCAAACCTATATAACCTCGTATCTCCACCCACAAATGACGTAAATCCATTCAGGTCTCAGCTTACAAAACAAGTCACTAATCATAGAATTGGTCTGATAGTAGGGGTGTATCAAAGTTATTGCTAAAATACAATCAACCTCAAGGAACAGTTTACTGCTGCTGCTTGCTTCCCATTGAATTCCTTTGCTTCACAAAATGGCCTTACATAAACTATTCTTTCACTGTATAAACATTAATACTCCTACTCATCGAGACAGAGAAACGGGCGAGAGAACGCAAAAGTGGTCCTGGACCCTAAGAAAAGGAACTTTAAATGTTGTTTCTGTTCGGGCTCTGTCTCGAATCGGCCACCCCCAGCAGTGGGGTATATGCCTTAGTATATACATACATACATACTATAATCATAAACTGGTATATAAACAGCACATAACAACTCCTCCAGTACTTAAAACTCTTCCTGTATGACTCACCTCACCAAACACACTACCTGCCCCTAAAGTAGCAAACACCTGCTTCCCGTCATCCGCCACCACCGACAGCTTCCCTCGCTTCACTATGTACATCTCCTTCCCGACGTCACCTTTCCGACACACGAAGTCACCAGGACTAAACACCTGGAGGACGCAAAAGATATTAGAGGGAGGGAAATGTGATTATGGATGACACATGTAGCTATACTCCGCTTATAATAACCATGTGAGAAAATGCCATGGACAGTCGGGATCATGAATAACTAATAATAAAACTGAATAACTAATGATAAAACCAAGACAGTGAGTAATATAATAGCTAAGGTTAGGATGCCAACCTATACAGGCAGGAGGTCTGTCACCAATAACACTATGGAGGTTAAAAGGAGGAATCTGGTACTTCTACCTGTGTTCCCCCCCTACCTCAACTCGAGTGGGGGACAGACAGTCATGTCTATGCAGGCAGGAAGTCTGTCACCAATGTCTCCCTTTAACCTCCGTAGTGCTATTGGTGACAGACCTCCTGCCTGCATAGGTTCAAATCTTAGCCCTAGCTAATATATTTGCCATCAAAAAACATCTTGTCATGCTTAGGGGAACCAGATTTCAAGTATAATACTGTCTGTCCCCGAGTCAAGTTGAGGTTGGGGGGGAACACAGGTAGAAATACCAGATTTTTGTTATATAAATATATATATATATACTGTATATATATATATATATATATATATATATATATATACAGTATATACATCCCTCACAAATACATGCGAGTTACATGGGTAAATGTTTAGGCCTCAACCAGGATATGAACCAACCGCAGTCTAACAAAATTACATCCCATGCTTGAAAGGGAATCTGATCAGGAAAGATTTTTTCTTTCTTTTTTTAGGTTGATGGGGTCTTAAGGGGAGACGGTCGTTTTCCTGGTCCCCTTTCTCCCTCGTCTATAGTCCCATTATTTTTTAGATTTTTAGACGTTCGGCCCATTTGTTTGGCGATTTTAAGACCTTTCGTCCCATTTCGTTATACATTTTAAGACCTATCGTGCCATTTAGGGGTCGATTTTTTCCTGGCGAGCGATAGCAAGCCTGTAATTGTAAGAGGATCCGGCCTTTGGCCGGAACATTTCTCTACTGAAAAATGTACAAATTTATCTTGAGGATGGGGATGTCTAGGGGATGTTTTTCTAAGTTTGAGGGATGTCTAGCGAGGAAACTAAGAATTAAAATGTAAAACTTGCAAACTAAACAAACCAAAACTTGGACAAAGACAATATAAAGGCAAACTAATGAATGAATTTATAGGCCAAAAAAGCAGTCAGTGTTTCCTTACCTGTAGCTTTAACTTTAGTACCAGTTCAACCAACAGACCCGGTTCACAGTCCTGGAAGATCCGGACCTGCTTCAGTGTGTCCAGGTGAACATGGATGGCTATCTCTGCTTTCAGTTTATCTGGTAGAGATTTCAACACCTGAAAGAGTAGGGTTTGGTAAATATTCTTGGTACTGTGTGTCAGAAACAGAGCTTCCCCCACCCCCCGAAGATAGAGAGCCCATACTTTGATTTTCCCCCGGGCAGCACCGGGTACCTCAGCGTAGTACATAAATGCGTGGAATTTCGGTGAGAGTATCCTAGGTTCGAGTCCTTGGAGTGCGACATGTATTTGTTGATTTCATTAATTGGGCTTAGAAGTAAAGTTGATTGGTGAAAAAATATGAAATAACGTATTAAGACATCCACCGCAATGATAGGATTAACGTGTACTCTGTAGAGTAAAATAGGTAGCCTTCTCTGACTCGTTGAACAGCTTAAATGAACCCTTGGAATCAATATTCAGGTACTATGTAAAGCCTTATTAAGAAACTTCGATTCAGTCCAGATTGCTTAATGTTTTTTTGTTTTTTTTCATTTTTTTTTAGTGAGAAGTTTAACCAGACCACTGAGCTCCTATAGGGCTCAATGTGTAGGCTACAGTCAAAATTGATAGTTCTAAGAAAACCTTGTTAAAACATAATCAGCATAATTTGAATTTACAACTTCTTTCCCTTGAAAAGTTTACATGACTATAGCTCATGACTATAGGTAGCGCCAGCGAACTTGACAATAATCTTGACCCCTTAACTTCTTGTAACTCGAAATGAATGAAAGCAATCTGGCTGACGTTTCTATCATTTGGGAAGAGTCTACCAGGAAAAAGGTGTGAATATTTACAACCAGTTTGCTCTAGGCCCTTTTGAGTTACAGAGAGGTTAGGGATCCAGATTATTATCAAGTTCGTTGACGCTACCTATAGTACTAAATGTTTCATGTAGTAGCAATGTTGAGTTAACCCTTTGAGGTTCATGGTGCATTTTAACGGTCCATTCTGGCTATCATTACACGATAATATTCCGCTTAAGGGAGCCCACCTCGCTTTTTTTCTCTTTCTCTCCCTCTCTCTTTGGCTTGTATCCATTCGGCCCCATTCAGCCTACTGTTTTAAGACTTTTACCCCCATCCTGGTGTCAATATTTTCCTGGCGAGCGGTAGCGAGCCAGCATACTGTATATGTATTATTGTTTTGACAGCAAGCTAAATTTGTACATTTTTCGATAGACAAATGTCTCTGGCGAAGCCGGATTCTCCATACAATGCTGGTTTTCTATCGCTCGCCAGGACGAAATCGACACCTGGATGGGGATAAACATCTTAAAACAGTTGGCTGAATGGGGCTGAATGGGGCCGAATGGATACAAGCCAGAGAAAGAGAGAACAGGGGAGAAAGAGAAAAAAAGACGGTGACCCCCTTAAGGTGAACTAGTGGGAGCCAAAGAGTTGATTGAGATAGTACTTACCACTTTGATTCCTAGATATTCTTCCTAAATTGTATAAAATCGTCTAATGTACAGACTATGTATGTATATACTCAGGCAGGAGGCTAGGAATCCTCCTCCCCTTGTAAAAATTCACCTACTCAACGACAGAGAAAGGGGCGAGGGAACGCGAAAGTGGTCCCGGACCCTAAGAATTGGAACTTTAAAGGTTTCTGTTCGGGCCTGTCTCGAGTCGGCCACCTCCAGCAATGGGGTATGTGCCTGAGTATATACATACATACATACATACATACCCCATAGCTGGGGGTGGCCGACTCAAGACAGAGCCCGAACAGAAACAATATTGAAAGTTCCAGTTCTTAGCGTCCAAGACCACTTTTGCGTTCCCTCGCCCCTTACTCTGTCTCGTCTAGTAGGTGAATTATACAAGGGGAGAAGGATTCCTAGCCTCCTGCCCAATGATAACCAAAATCAAATGTGAAAATGCGTCTTAGATTCTCAACCATTCTACCATGTTCACACAGCTTATCATCACTGTTTTCGGTGAACTGTCTTGATGGTGTAATGGTTAGAGTGTTTAATATATGTTTGTGGTATCCCAGGTTTGATAAAGAGTTAATAATTTAATACAATCTCACTTATTGAGATCGTATTAACCCCTCTGATTCCTAGATCCTCTGTGCCACTTTCAAGCAACATATCATCAACATTTCCCGCGAACTATTGAATCTGCCGGCCCGTAACTACTGACCCCTTCTTCATCCAGTGACTGTTTGTTGCTCCACAGGTAGTCGAACCATTTGATAACCCTTTCGGAACTCCCTTTGAAGTTCATAACGCGTTTTGAAGGTTCACTCTGGCTATCATTAGACGACTTTATTCCACTTAGGGTGAACTTGTGGAAGCTAAAGAGTTAGTTGAGATCATATTTACCCCTTTGATTCCTAGATATTGATAGATGTAAAAATACGTCTTAGATCCTTAAGGCGTAAATATCCCTCTGTATCACGATCACGCCAAATATCATCAACATTTCCCGCGAACTATGGAATCCGCCGGCCCATTACTACTGACCCCTTCTTCGTCCAATGACTGTTTGTTGCTCCATAGGTAGTCGAACCACTTGATGACCCGAGTCTCCAGGTCCTTGGACACCTTCCGGAACTCCATGTACTGCTTCACGCCGTCCATTCGGTTCTGGGGGCACACAACACATATACAAATAGGAGGTAGTGGCTCATTTTGGGTCTATTTATCTATTTATTCATATATTATTTATTAGGCGTTGTTTCCAAATAGCGATTTTGATCAGTTCTTTTGCATTTATCTTGTATCGTCCCAGTTTTAGTTTGTTTATTTTGCAAGTTTTACATTATAATTAAAATGTAAAACTTGCAAACTAAACAAACCAAAACTGGGACAATACAAGATAAAGGTAAAATAACTTTTCCTTGCTTGACCTACATCACGCTTAATAAAACACACCCTTTATGATAAATTTGTACAAATTTCCGGCTAAAGGCCCGTTACTCTTATAATTACAGGCTCGCTATCGCTTGCCAGGAAATAATTGACACCTAAATGGCATGAAAGGTCTTAAAGTTGACAACAAAATGGGGCAATAGGTGTTAAAATTGCCAAACTAATATGCCGAACGTCTTAAAATCTCAAAGTTAATGGGACTAAACATGAGGCAGAAAAGCAATTTCCTCCCCCTTAAGAGCTATATTGAGGATAGAAAAACTGGAAAAAATTGCATTATGTATTAGGTTAAAATATATGTGAATTAAGTATATAAGTGAAACTCACGTAAGGATGCCATAAAGCACCTATCTTCTGATCTCTACTATCTCTAACTGGGGCAGAGAAAACCTTGTTACTTTCAATGCTTCCAAAACTCAATTTCTCCATCTGTCTACTCATCGCCCCCTTTCAGAAAACTATGACCTACTCTTCAACACCATACAAATTAACCCGTCATCTTCTCTTAATATTCTCGGTGTCTCTTTTTCTCTTGATCTCTCTTGGAAAGATCATATTACCACTCTTGCTAAAACAGTTTCCTAGAAGCTGGGTGTGCTCAACCGCCTCAAGTGGGTCTTTACCCCTGTGCAGCATCTTGCTCTGTACAGGGGCACAGTACGTCCATGTATTGAGTACTGTATTGTTCACACATGTGGGGAGGATCCTCTCACACAGCACTTATAGACAAAGTTGTAAAGAAAGCCTTCTGTCTCATTAACTCACGTCCACTCACCAATTCTCTGCAGTCTCTCTCTCTCTCTCTCTCTCTTCGCCTGCCTCAATGTTGCATCTCTCTCACTATTCTACCGCTATTACAATAATCAGTGTTCCTTAGAGCTCTCTCAGTGTATACCATCCCCTCTTCGTAGTGCACGTAGCACCCGTCTTGCAACACAATCCCACCCCTACTCTGTGCAACTCTCCAACCCAAGAGTGAAACATTATCCTCAATATTTCTCCTATTCAACAGCTGAGTTCTGGAACTCTCTCCCAGCATCAGTCTTTCCCTCTTCCTATGACTTAAATTGCTTCAAATTCTGTGTGTCCGGGCATTTTGGCTCGAACGTCCCTTGATTTTGAACCTGTCAGTCTTTCAACTCTGGGGGAGGAACTCGCCACAGGCAGTTCTGCCTTTTGTCTCGCCCACTCACAGAAAAATAGGCTTATTTGCAGTAAAATTAGATTACTTTAGCCTCAGTCAATAATGTTGATTAAATCATTATTTAAAGAGACTGCACTGTTATGTTGCATGTTATAATAGCTTTTCGAAACTTGAATGGTTCATATTTTATACAACAGATTATCATAAACATTTAGACACTTATAGACCGTCTCATACACAGACAAATCAACCCATTCAGTAACGGTGACATCCCTTTAGCTTTACTCTGGCTACTACTAGACGATTTTATTCAGCTTAACCCGTTAAGTACCAGTGAGGTCCTTTTCATCTTATACTGACAACTAATAGACAATTTTATTTAGCTTAAGAAGGACATCTAGCAATAATACATACATACACATATATTTAAAGGCCGAGTGCTCCTCACAAATGCGGTTCTGGTCTCACGTCCTAATGGCGGCGTTCCAGGCAATCCTGTTATGACTTGAAACTATGTCAACCAACCCTTTTAACTACCACAGATCCTTCCTATGCTGCAAAATACCGTCTAAATATAGTTGTTGTTGTTCCCTAAGCTGCCTGGCCGAACAGCCCTGTCTAAATATAGTTAGAATAGTATATAACATACGTTGCTGGTACTCAAAGGGATAACAAGGGCCTCCAGCATTTAACAGGCTTCAAACTATCTCACTTAGCCATTATTACTACCACAAATCCTTCTTAAACTGCAGAAAAATAGTCTAAATACAGCTAGAAAAAAAATAGAAAGACGTCGCAGGTCCAGAACTGGATAATAGATAAACCAAAATAAGTTACCTGAAATTCTGCCCTGGCAGCGTTCATGTTGGTGATCATGGAGCCCACGTTACCGACGATGGTGGCGAAGATGAGCACCCCCACCAGGAAGTCCACCACCACAAACAAGTACTCCACGTCCTCCTCGGGCTGCGGCGTCTCTCCTATAGTCGTCAGCGTTAGGGTCGACCAGTAAAAGCTGCGAAAAGAGGGTCAAAGTTAGAGCGAATAAGGAATGTATAGAACTGATTCAATGTCAAGATAAAAGCAGCATCTCACCTATCGTCAAATGATCCATGGTCGACTTGTAAAATCTGCGAAAGGAGGGCAAGGCATCATAGCTAGAGCGAATTAGGAAAATATAGGATTAAACCAACGTCAAATTATATTACCGAGCAAAAGAAGCATCTCACCTATCGTCAAAAGAGCCGTGGTCAACCAGTAAAAGCTGCCAAAGAGGGTCAAAGAATCAAAGTTAGAGCGAATATGGAAAATGCAGGACCGATTCAATGTCAAGATAAAAACAGCATCTCGCCTATTGTCAAAAGATCCTTGGTCGACCAGTAAAAGCTGCGAAAGGAGGGTCAAGGCATCAAAACTAAAGCAAATAAGGAAGCTATAGCACTGATTCAATGTCAAGATAAAAACAGAAAAGAGGGTCAAAGCATAAAAGTTAGAGCGAATAAGGAAAGTGTATGACTGATTCAATGTCAAGATAAAAACAGCATCTCAATTACTTAGTTATTACGAAGATTTTGTAACTAAATATGTTGCTAATTATGAAAACTTCGCAATAACATGATGCAGAGACATACTGGTTTCATATTTTTGTATTAAGTAAAAGCAGCATCTCGCCTATCGTCAAAATATCCTTGGCCGACTTGTAAAATCTGCGAAAGGAGGGTCAAGGCATCATAGCTAGAGCGAATTAGGAAAATGTAGGATTAAGGGGAGGCAGTTGGTATTTCGAGTCCTCCTCCTCCCTCATGTTTAGCCCTATTAGTTATGAGATTACAAGACCTTCGCCCCATTAGTTTGGCAATTTTCAGACCTTTTGCCCCATTTCTTTGCCAATATTAAGACCTTTCGTGCCATTTAGATGTCGATATTATTCCTGGCGAGCGATAGCAAGCCAGTATTTGAAGAGGAATCGGACTTTGCCCGGGACATTTTTCTACCGAAAAATGTACAAATTTATATCGAAGGGGGGTCTTGTGGGTGTTTTTTTAAAGCTTGATAGAGGTTTAGAGAGCAAACTAAACCCCTTTCTTAAACCAATGAGCCGAACCAGTAAATTATGCTGCACAATACCGTCTGAGCTCCCTTAATTCAACGTCAAAATATATTACAGAGCAAATGCAGCATCTCACCTATCGTCAAAAGACCCATTGTCGACTAGTAATCAGTTTCATTTCATCTGACGCCAAATTGAATCTCTTACCAACAGTTTTCTCGATAATTATTGGAACTATATGCAACTATTATATTCCTGCATCCTATACAGTATATGCAACTATTATATTCCTGCATCCTATACAGTATATGCAACTATTATATTCCTGCATCCTATACAGTATATGCAACTATTATATTCCTGCATCCTATACAGTATATGCAACTATTATATTCCTGCATCCTATACAGTATATGCAACTATTATATTCCTGCATCCTATACAGTATATGCAACTATTATATTCCTGCATCCTATACAGTATATGCAACTATTATATTCCTGCATCCTATACAGTATATGCAACTATTATATTCCTGCATCCTATACAGTATATGCAACTATTATATTCCTGCATCCTATACAGTATATGCAACTATTATATTCCTGCATCCTATACAGTATATGCAACTATTATATTCCTGCATCCTATACAGTATATGCAACTATTATATTCCTGCATCCTATACAGTATATGCAACTATTATATTCCTGCATCCTATACAGTATATGCAACTATTATATTCCTGCATCCTATACAGTATATGCAACTATTATATTCCTGCATCCTATACAGTATATGCAACTATTATATTCCTGCATCCTATACAGTATATGCAACTATTATATTCCTGCATCCTATACAGTATATGCAACTATTATATTCCTGCATCCTATACAGTATATGCAACTATTATATTCCTGCATCCTATACAGTATATGCAACTATTATATTCCTGCATCCTATACAGTATATGCAACTATTATATTCCTGCATCCTATACAGTATATGCAACTATTATATTCCTGCATCCTATACAGTATATGCAACTATTATATTCCTGCATCCTATACAGTATATGCAACTATTATATTCCTGCATCCTATACAGTATATGCAACTATTATATTCCTGCATCCTATACAGTATATGCAACTATTATATTCCTGCATCCTATACAGTATATGCAACTATTATATTCCTGCATCCTATACAGTATATGCAACTATTATATTCCTGCATCCTATACAGTATATGCAACTATTATATTCCTGCATCCTATACAGTATATGCAACTATTATATTCCTGCATCCTATACAGTATATGCAACTATTATATTCCTGCATCCTATACAGTATATGCAACTATTATATTCCTGCATCCTATACAGTATATGCAACTATTATATTCCTGCATCCTATACAGTATATGCAACTATTATATTCCTGCATCCTATACAGTATATTATACCAAGTTTTCATAATTATCTCCATACTAATTTTCAAAATATTCGTACTAGTTGAGTAATTGATATAAGAACATTGTAATTTACCGTCAGATAAAATTAAACAGAGTATTATTATGTTTTGTCCACCAACCAACTTCACCTCTAAACTCAATTAATGAAATCAACAAATACATGTGGCACTCCAAGGACTCGAACCTAGGATACTCACATCGAAATTCTGCGCACTATAGTAAAAGCTGCAGAAGGAGGGTCAAGGCATCAAAGTTAGAGCGAACAAGGAACATTTAGGATTGATTCAATGTCAGTATTAATTACAGAGCATAAGCAGCATCTAATCACAGGCAAAGTACTAGTAACTTAAGGGAGCTCAGACGGTATTGTGCAGCATAATTAACTGGTTCGGCTCAATGGTTTAAGGAGGGGGTTTAGTTTGCTCTCTAAACCTCTATCAAACTTAAAAAAACGCCCACAAGACCCCCCTTCGATTTAAATTTGTACGACCGAAAAATGTCCCAGCCAAAGGCCAATTCCTCTTCAAATAGGCCAACGTCTTGAAACCTCATAACTAATAAGGCTAAACATGAGGGAGGAGGAGGACTCGAAAATACAACTGCCTCCCCTTAAAATGACACAGATTACGAGGAAACTTGTTGTGAAAGTTTTGACATTAACATTATCATCCCACACAAACCATTAAGGGGACAGTGGCTCTTTGTTTGGTCTATCAATTCATTTATTCATATATATTTTTAGTTTCCTCCCTAGACCTCCATCAAGCTTAGAAAAACACCCCCTTCAAGATAGATTCGCCCGGAAGAAATCTACCGGGGACCTGGATGGGTATAAACGTCTTAAAACAGTAGACTGAATATGGCCGAATGAATACAAGCCAGAGAAAGAGAGAAAAGGAGAGAAAGGGAGATAAAAGGAGAGAGAGACAAAATAAGGCGGTGACCCCCCTTAATAATTGTGCACTCTCACCTATAAATATACTGGTGAGAGAAGGTGCCATTCCTGCCTATGGTGATGTTCTTATACACCCAGCGGTCCGTGCCAAAACCAATGGCGTAGGAGATGGCGAAGTAGAAGCAGGCGTTCCAGTGGATGATCACCAGGATGTACAGCACCACTTTGCAGATACGGAAGGCGTTGGGGAAATTGGTGCGCGTCTCAGTCTTGTCAAAAAATTCGCCCATCCTCTTGAATCTGGAGGAAGGAGTAGTTAAAGTATTGCAAAGTATAAACTATTTGGCAAGAATATAATTATTATTTTGCTTGAAAGCTTATAATCATGTATACATACACACATAACATTTTAGGACTGAGTGCTCCACACATACGTGCAGTTTCAGTCTCTTGTCCTAATGGCGGCATTCCAGGCAACCCTGTTAAGGGATGCTTCACTTGTCAAGTTTTTGGATTTGATATCGGCACGTATAGCCCGATCCCAGGTTTTCCTCGGTTCACCCCTTGGTGCAGCTCCCTTCACAATCACAGACCTACATCTTTTCACCCAATTTTGTTCATCCATTCTCTCCACATGTCCATACCATCCCAGTCTACTTGTGCGCATCACCTCGCTAATACTCTTTATACCTAAACGTCTCCTCAGCTCAACATTTGTTATTCTATCCTGCAGCCTGGCCCCACACATCCATCTCACCATTCTCATCTCAATACATTCCATTCTGTTGACATCCTCTACTTTAACGGCCCATGTTTCTGAGGCATATGTCATTGCACTTCTAACACATGAGGCATACACCTTTCCCTTCAGGGGGAGAGGCATTCTTTTCATGGTCAGAATTGGCAGCAGTTCTCTTCCCCCAGCCACATCTAATTCTAGCGACAGTGGCAGCCTCGGCCCCACCACCGGCAGAGATGGTATCTCCTAGGTAACAAAACTTGTCCACCAGCTCCAATGACTCATTTCCAAAATTCTCAGCCACAGGATCATCATTTAACACAAGCTCGCCTTTGCATACTATGCACTCAAATTTCTTTATTTCTGACTTATCCTTCGGCAGGGGTCCTTTTATTGTACTACAGCGCTTACTCCCATGGTGCACCCAACATCGACAGATGCTACATCGAATCGAGTTAGCGCCCACACCCTTTCCACACACTGCACATGGGTATGCACCGTTCTTTTCCACATTGCCTTGTCTCAATCTACAATGCATAACCTTGGTTTTGTTAATATTGACTCTTAAACCCTTGCTCGCCATGCCCTCTCTCCATTCTCTGAATTTGGCCTCAGCATCTTGCATACTGTCAGCTATTAGGACTAAATCGTCTGCATAAAACAGTTCCCACGGGAGTCCGGATCTAAAAACTCTAGACAGTGCCTCCAGGACCATAATAAAGAGAAGGGGGCTTAACACTGAACCCTGATGAACTCCAACACGGACTGTGAAATCCTCACTCAGTACATCTTTCACCCTCACCGCAGTTCGCGAATCCTCATACATCTTCATTTCACACGCACCAGCCACTCTTCCACACGAAGTTTCCTCATAGCCCACTGCACAACATCTCTAGACACCCTGCCAAAGGCTTTCTCCAGGTCTACAAACACAAAGTAAAGATCCCTGCCTTTTAGTAAGTATCTTTCCTGTATCTGCCTGACTATGAAGATAGCATCGGTTGTACCACGTCCTGACATAAAACCAAACTGCATATTATCAATGGAGATGCTTTGCCTGATCAAACCCTCAAAGACTCTCTCACAGACCTTCATGATTTGGTCAAGCATTTTCAGGCCCCTATAATTACCTCTATCTAGCGCATCCCCTTTTCCTTTGTATATATTTACCATTACACTTTTGTGCCAATCCTCGGGGATTTTCTCATCTTTATAATGGTGTTTATCAACTCAGTGACTAAGCTGACACCAGTCTCCCCTGAGGCTTTTATCATATCAGCGAAAATTTCAGAGCACCCTGGAGCTTTACCGTCCTTCATTTTATTGATTGCGTCGCTCACTACAGCTGGTGCTATCAAAGGAGGGGGTCCAGATATTGTTTTTTCGATACTAAGCTGTTCCTTATCCCATTCAAAATCTACATTTAGCAATCGTTCATAGTGTGCCTTCCATGCTTCTCTGATTTCATTTTCTGCATACACAATCTTCCCATTATCGTTTCTAACAGTAACACACTGTTCACCTATAATATTCCTACTGTAATTTTTAACTCGCCTAGCTTCGTTGAAGATCCCATTGGGATTGTCAGTGTTACACACTTGTTCGAGGACCAGGTCCTTAATGCCTTTTTTAGCATAAATAACAGATATGCATACATGTCTAAGCCTTGTTCATTCAACCAAGCTTAAATAATGTACGAACCATATAGAACAATTGAACATAACCTAACTTAACATATTGAAATATAACTAAACAATTCCTTAGACTCCTTAGCACTGCATATTTTCTGACTGTGAATATTCTAGTTGACTTGCAGCCGTTTAGGATTGTGGTTGTGTTGGTCTCCTTCCGCCTCAACAAACTACACAGCCAAGTACTGCCCAATAACCTGATCCTCAGAGGCGCTCTCTCTCTCGCTCTCTCTTTATCTCTCTCTCTCTCTCTCTGCATCTCCAATATTATACTCTCCACTCTCTCTACCTCAATCTCTCTCTAACTACCAATCTTCTCTTCTCTCTCTCTCTCTCTCTCTCTCTCTATATATATATATATATATATATATATATATATATCTAACTCTATATGTATGTTTATTTTAGTCGTTTTGCGTGTGGATCTCTCTCTCACTCTCTCTCTGTTTTTCTATGCATCCCTATTTTCCTCCCCTGTGTGTTAGGTTTCTCTGCCTCTCTGTATTGTGTGTTTCTGTGTCTCTGTATGTCAACCGCTCCACACTGACCTCAGGAGTCTCTTAAATCTGAACAGCACAGAACAGGGAACGTGCTTATTGCAGTGTGTGTGTGTGCGTGTGCGTGTGTGTGTGTGTGTGTGTGCGCGCGCGCGAGTGTGGTGCTGTACGTATACCACAGGTAGGTGAGAGAGATTATAGTATATTTTTTTCCAGCTGATATTAAATTCAATCCCTTAGCATATGATTTCTCGATTCTTAATTATATGATACTGCTATGTCTGTGCGTCATATTATTGCCAGGTTTTCACAATTAACAACATATTATCCTACAAAATCTTCGTAATAGATGAGTAATCAGGATGGCGAGATAGCAATTTACCATCAACTGAAATAAAACAGAGTACAGTAGTACACACACACACATTCTACACTCTCTCTCTCTTTCAAAGGACCAATTCTTTTTCTAATTTACATCAACGACATAGATGAGGGTCTCACCTGTACAATCTCAAAATCTGCTGACGATAAAAAAATTGCAAATAGCGTACTCTCAAAAGATCAAGTTGACGATATGCAACACAATCTAGATAAATTGTCACATTGGGCCCAAATTTGGCAAATGAATTTCAATGCGGATAAATGTAAAGTACTACATATCGGATACCTAAATGAGAAAGCAAACTATTCGATGAATGGCACTCAGCTTAAGAATGTAAACAGAGAAACCGATCTGGGAGTAACAATATCGAGTAACCTAAAACCGAGTCAACAATGTTCAGAAGTTGTTAAGAAGGCAAACAAAATAATTGGCTTTATAGGCAGGTCATTTGAGCATAAATCCAAAGACGTTATCCTAACCCTTTACAATTCCTTAGTCCGCCCTCTTCTGGAATACTGCGTTCAATGCTGGTGCCCTTATTACAAAAAGACATAAACAAGCTAGAACGAGTTCAACGTAGAGTTACCAAAATGATACCTAGCCTAAAGAACAAACCATACGAAGAGCGTCTTTGAGAATTAAATCTATTTCCTTTAACCCAGCGCAGATTAAGAGGTGACTTAATTCAAGTGTTCAAAATCATCAAAGGCATCGACAATATGAACTGTAGTAAGTACTTCACTATCGACCAATCTAATTATATGCGGGGAAACGGTTGCAAAATTATTGGTAAATCTTTTAACTCACACGAATTTAAGAATTTCTTCTTCAATCGAGTTGTCAACTTGTGGAATGGGCTTCCCCGAGACGTTATAGACTGCAGCACCTTTGATTCATTTAAACTCCGCCTAGACAAATATCTCGCATCAAACCCGCGACTGACTGAGTTTGTAAATGAATAACTTTATTTTATCCTCCCCTCAGCAGTTACTAACCCATAAATTTATGTCCCCTACTAACTTCCTAGTCCTGCCACGGACATTAGTTCCAGGGCAGTAGTTCCCTTACCCACTCTAAACCACTGTTTGGACACTTGATCCTCAGTGTTTTGGAGGACAAGCAGCCTAGAAGGGTCACTATTACTGTTGTTGCTTGATTTCCTTTGTACTCCTTTGTACTAAAGTACAGTATAGCTGTATCATCCCCTACCCCACCCTCTCTCTCTCACTCTCATAAATCCAAAGATGTAATCCTCACACTTTACAATTCCCTAGTCCGTCCTCTTCTGGAATATTGCGTTCAATCCTGGTGCCCCTACTACCAAAAATATATTGATAAACTTGAACGAGTTCAACATAGAGTTACCAAAATGATACCTAATGTAAGAAACAAACCATACGAGGAGCGTCCTAGAGAATAAAGTTTACTTCCTTTAACCCAGTGCAGATTAAGAGGTGGCCTAATTCAAGTCTTCAAAATCATCAAAGGCATCGACAATATGAACTGTAATAAGTACTTTACGATCGACCAATCAAACTACACAAGGGGAAATGGTTGCAAAATTATTGGTAAATCTTTTAACTTGCACGAGTCTAAGAATGTCTTCAATCGAGTTGTGAACTTGTGGAATGGGCTTCACGTTGATTCCTTTAAAAATCACCTAGACAAGCACCTCGCCTTAAACCCGCGACTGATTGCATTTGTAAATGAATTACCCTTTTCTCAGATACATCGTGGTATGTTATTAACCCAAATTGTTTCCTATTAACATCTCCTAACCCTACCAAGGACATTGGTCTTAAGGCAGCGCTTCCCTTTCCAATTGTCCCTTACCCACTCTGAACCACTGTTGGACACTTTGAACAGCAGTGATTTAGAGGGCAAGCAAGCTCGAGGGGTCGGTAGACCTCTTGTTGCTTGACTTCCTTCGTACTCCTTTGTAATCTCTCTCTCTCTCAAGAGCCTGTTAAACCTAACGAGTACCAGACAGGGAACATGTTACTCACTCACACTCACTGTCTCTCTCTCTCTCTGAAGAGCCTAACGAGTACCGGACAGGGAATCTCTCTCTCTCTCTCTCACCCTAACGAGGACCGGACAGGGAATCTCTCTCTCTCTCTCACTCTCACACTCTCTCTCTTTCTTTCTCCCCGTACCTCAAGAGCCGGTTGAACCGGACGAGCACCGGACAGGGCACGTGTTTATTGCAGTGTGTGCCGGTAACGAGGTAGAGCAGGTCGGTGGGGAAGATGGAAGCCACGTCCAGCCGGAACTGCCAGGACCTCACGTAGTTCTTCCTCAACTTGGCGGGTTCCTTCACCATCAACCCCTGCTCCAAGTAACCTGAGGGAGGGAGTTTTTACATTCAATATCTGACATAAGATATAGGTTTATAAGGAAAATAGCCGATTCCTCCTAAACTTAAAGGCTCGCTCTCGCTTGCCAGAAAAAAATTGACACCTAAATGGTATGAAAGGTCCTAATATTGACAGAGAAAAGGTGTGAAAGGTCTTAAAATGTCTAGACTAATGGAAGAATGTCTTAAAATCTCAAAATAGGATTAAACCTGAAGGATAAGGGAGTCCAGAACAATCTAACCATCCTTCCTTAAGTTCTGAAAACGGAATATGTTGGTCTCGAATTAATATTCAGCTCAATACTATATGTGTTGTTATTCTCTCAGAATATTCAAACTCGGTATATTTTCAGCTGATGATAAATCGAATCCCTTACCAGCTAATTTCTCGATACTTAATGGACAAATATATAGCTACTATGTCTGTGCATCATATTAAGACCAGGTTTACATAATTAGTACCATATTTCATTACAAATTCTGAGAGAAATCTTGATATGAAGTTTGCAATTTACCGTCAGCTGAAATGAAACAGTATAGTCAACACGTATACAGTAGTTTATGAGCCAGGGTGAATATCGGTACACTTGGATGCCATAGCCTCTATAGTCTATTCGCTGTAAGTAGGCGAGAAATCATTACCTCTATCCTCTGTAACTCAAAAATGGCTAGAGCAAATTGGCTGTAAATTTCCACATCTATTCCTTGACTGACTCTTCCCAAATGATAGAAATATTAGCTCGATTACTCTAGTCGTTTTTGAGTTACAGAGGTTAGAGGTCATGATTTCTCGCCTACTTACAGCGAATAGACTATAGCCCACTCAAGAATACGTGGATCCCCTACGTCTTGATAGCGTAATGGTTAGTGCACTGAATTTCGGTGTGAGTATCCTAGGTTCGAATCCTTGGAGTGCCACATGTATTCATTAGTTTCAATTATTTCATTAATTAGGTTTATTTGAAAGTTATTTGGTGGGTTGGTGATAATATGAATGTATGCAATTATAACTGCCTTAATTGATTTTTGGGTAGAACTTGCTTTTCAGAAAATAGTATATGTTCTTTCGTAATTGATTTATAGACAATATTATTCATAAATTAGTTTCCAGAGAGATACTTACATAATTAGAAATAGGTGCAGTCCACTAATATTTATGGGTGGGCTACATGTGGCATCCGAATGTAGGCTACCACAAAAGAGTGATTTTAGCTACAATGATAATCTACAAGGCAGCTTTCTTATTGTTAAGGGGAGATTTCCACTTGAGGGATTTTTTTTCTTTACCCCTTTCTCCCTCATGTTTAGCCCCATTGCTTTTGAGATTTTAAGACGTTCGCCCCATTAGTTTGGCGATTTTAAGAACTTTCACCCCATTTATGTAACTTTTAAGACCTGTCGTCCCATTTAGGTGTCGATTTTTTCCTGGCGAGCAATAGCGAGCCTGTAATTTAAGAGGAACCGGCCTTTGGCCGGAATTTTTTTCTACCGAAATATGTACAAATTTATCTTGAAAGGGGGTCAAGGGGGTGTAATTTCAAGCTTGATGGAAGTCTAGGAAACACACTAAAAACCTCCCCTTTAATTAAGGATAGGTTATTTCGACGTGATGACCTGTGTCACTGAGACCAAAATTAGCGTATTAACATTTTATTGGATAATGTGTTGAAAATTATATCCCTTGGAACGGTTATGATTTGGGTAACTTCGGGTTTTAGCCAGTCAATTAACCCTTTAAGGATCATGACGAATTTTGACAGTATATTCTGGCTATCATTAGACGATTATATACAATTCAGGAAGGATCTCTAGCAATTGTAAGGGTAGAAAGTATCTCAATCAACTCTTTTAACCCTCTCCGACATATGACGCAATTTTGAGCCTATTGGGGATACTGTAAACAGTTTAAAGCTTTGTTACCATCAGGGGTATTTAGAAACCTTTAGTTTAGTTACTTCAACCTCTGCAGTTGTCTTTGAGTTAGCTGTGGGCAGAAAACTAATTTTGGAGAGGTAATTATAAGAGTGAGAGAACTCTATTTCTTATTGCTAACCTGGCAACCTCTGCGTCATAAATGCGTGAAAGGGTTAACTACCACAGAACCTTCCTTAGGTGAATAAAATGGTCTAAATATAGCCAGAACAATATATAATCAACGTCGATGGTACAGTCGCGCTAATAAGTGATGTCCCGGCACCAATTGTTTTGATCAATAACTGGTATCAGCAATATTTACACATGATTTCTTATTTTTGAGTGAGATATACCGACATTTTCCTACACTTACCCACCCTATTCAACATCTGACAGACATAAATACAGCACAGAGCGAGCCAAACGTAATGACAGCTGGCACATGACTTATTAGCGCGACCGTACAGAAGGGGGAAATATACAAAAGTGAATACCAACCTTCGTGGGCCCTGATGAGCATATCGACGACATAGATGGAATCACATATGTAGTCCAGGGAGAGCCATAGAGGGGGGCTGAGGTTGTGTAGCTCCCAGAACACCGCCCGACCTATGATCATCACCCAGTTGTACAGTAGGGCAGCTGTCATCACCCATAACCACTGAAACAAAGGAAGGGAGATGAATATATGTTTTCTGTTGTGTTGTCCCTATTCTGGCTCTGTCTTGAGTTCCCCCCCCCACCCCAAAAAAAAACAAAAAAACAAAAAAAAAAAAGGAAAAGAGGGGATTGGGCCTGAGTACATAAAATAGAATAAAATAGAGAAAATAGTAGCTGTCATTACACATAGCCACTGAAATCAAGGAACGGAGGTGATATATGAAAATGAGAGAAGAGTAGCTGTTGTTGTTGTTGTTGTTGTTTTTCCTCAGGCTGCCTGGCCGAACAGCCCCAAGGCCCCGAGCAAGGCCAAGGCCATAACCGAGCGCCCCAACAGAACCCTCCCTGCCTATCACAATAAAGCCTGGGTGACCGAAGCCACTCCATGGCGGGGAGCTGAGGAGGGTGCAGAAACACCCGGGAACCAAAGCCCCACCTAGAGTAGCTGTCATCACACATAGCTACTGAAACAAAAGAGGTGAGGTGAATATAAAAGCCCAACCTATGATCATCACCCACTTGTACAGAAGGGCAGCTATCATCACACATAGCCACTGAAACAAAGGAAGGGAGATGCATATATGAAAGTGAGGGGAGTCAGTCAGTCAGTAGCCAGCCCTTACTCCCACAAGGGGTAGGGACAGTAAGAGAAAGTAAGAGGGGTAGAGAGAGTAAGAAACTAAGAGAAAGTAAGAGGGGTAGGGACAATAAGAGAAAGTAAGAGGGTTAGGGACAGTAAGAGAAAGTAAGAGGGGTAGAGAGAGTAAGAGAAAGTAAGAGGGGTAGAGAAAGTAAGAGGGGTAGAGAGAGTAAGAGGGGTAGAGAGAGTAAGAGGGGTAGAGAGAGTAAGAGGGGTAGAGAGAGTAAGAGAAAGTAAGAGGGGTAGAGAGAGTAAGAGAAAGTAAGAGGGGTAGAGAGAGTAAGAGGGGTAGAGAGGGTAAGAGAAAGTAAGAGGGGTAGAGAGAGTAAGAGAAAGTAAGAGGGGTAGAGAGAGTAAGAGAAAGTAAGAGGGGTAGAGAGAGTAAGAGAAAGTAAGAGGGGTAGAGAGAGTAAGATAAAGTAAGAGGGGTAGAGAAAGTAAGAGGGGTAGAGAGAGTAAGAGAAAATAAGAGGGGTAGAGAGAGTAAGATAAAGTAAGAGGGGTAGAGAAAGTAAGAGGGGTAGAGAGAGTAAGATAAAGTAAGAGGGGTAGAGAGAGTAAGATAAAGTAAGAGGGGTAGAGAAAGTAAGAGGGGTAGAGAGAGTAAGAGGGGTAGAGAGAGTAAGATAAAGTAAGAGGGGTAGAGAGAGTAAGATAAAGTAAGAGAGGTAGAGAGAGTAAGATAAAGTAAGAGGGGTAGAGAAAGTAAGAGGGGTAGAGAGAGTAAGATAAAGTAAGAGGGGTAGAGAGAGTAAGATAAAGTAAGAGGGGTAGAGAAAGTAAGGAAGTAAGAGGGGTAGGAAAAGTAAGAGAATATAACTAATAAAACACCAAATGACCATCACCCAGTTGTACAGAAGAGCAGCTGTCATCACACATAACATACATACATACATACATACACACATAACAATTTTAAGACTGAGTGCTCCACACATACGTGCAGTTTCAGTCTCTTGTCCTAATGGCGGCGTTCCAGGCAACCCTGTTAAGGGCTGCTTCACTTGTCAAGTTTTTGGATTTGAGATCGGCACGTATAGTCCGATCCCAGGTCTTCCTCGGTCCACCCCTTGGTGTAGCTCCCTCCACAATCACAGACCTGAATTTTTTCACCCAATTTTGTTCATTCATTCTCTCCACATGTCCATACCATCCCAGTAACTACTTGTACGCATCACATCGCTAATACTCTTTATACCTAAACGTCTCCTCAGCTCAACATTTGTTATTCTATCCTGCAGCCTGGCCCCACACAACAAACAAAGGAAGGGAGATGAACATATGAAAGTGAGAAAAGAGTTGCTGTCATCACACATAACCACTGAAACAAAGGAATGAAGATGAATATATGAAAGTGAGAAAAGAGTTGCTGTCATCACCCATAGCTACTGAAACAAAGGAAGGGAGATGATAAACTCACGAGTCATTCACGAGTAGTTTACGAGTCAGTAGGAATCACTACGAGCCACAACGAGTTACTACGAGTCACTGAGAGTTGTCGGACTCGC
Organism: Paralithodes platypus; assembly: GCA_032716605.1. Classification (NCBI taxonomy): domain Eukaryota; kingdom Metazoa; phylum Arthropoda; class Malacostraca; order Decapoda; family Lithodidae; genus Paralithodes; species Paralithodes platypus. The sequence continues at coordinate 8,046,168 of CM064573.1, forward strand.
GGTCAACATTTACTGGGTAATTATTGATATCCTAACTTACTAATTCCCCTTATACCACACTTTCTCCTCCGCCATACTCACCTTATAGTGCGCGGGTTTGGATGTATCAATAAAGAAGTATCCCATAAGGATCCCACAGCAGAAGGTATGGGTGGTATCGTCCGCTTCCTTTACCTTCGATTTTAAGACCTTTCACCCCATTTATTTGTCAATATTAGGACCTTTCATGCCATTTAGGTGTCGATTCTTTCCTGGCGAGCGATAGCGAACCTGTAATTTTAGGAGGAACCGGACTTCGGCCGTTACATTTTTCTACCGAAAAATGTGCAACTTTATCTCGAAGGGGGGGGGGCCTAGGGTGTGTTTTGTAAAGCTTGATGGAGGTCTAGCAAGGAAACTAAAAACATAATAAATAGATTAATAGGCCAAATTACCTTATAGTGCGCGGGTTTGGATGTATCAATAGCGAAGTATCCACTAAGGACCCCACAGCAGAAGGTATGGGTGGTATCGTCCGCCTCCTTCACCTGACCCGCCATGGCCATCTTCTCCAGGAAACTATCGGGTCGTTCGGGTTCCTGCTCTTGATTTCCAGTCGCCCACGTTCGCAGGAGCTGAGGAAAGAGTTCTGGGTTAGTTACGAGATCGAAACTGTCAAAGAAAGAGTTGAGAGAGTGTAAAATAAAAGAGTTCTTGGATAGATACGAGATCAAAACTGTCAAATAAAAGAGTTTGGGTTATTTGCAAGATCAACACGGCCAAGTAAAGAGTTCAGACACTGTAAAATAGAGAGAGAGAGTGAGTGCGAGTGAGTGAGAGCGAGAGATAATCATGAGTGAGACCAACAAACACCAAGCCCTGTGAAATGTTCGTAGTGCTAAGAGCCCCTGCTAAATATCCCAGTGGTCTCTCTCTCGCTCCCTGCCACCATCATCATCACCAAGAGTACAGGCTATTCTAGGAGAGACAGCCTTTTATCTTTAGACTGCTTCCACAGCCTTTGACTTTTAACAACAGCCTTTTTTATTTTAGGGGGGGGGGGACTCGAAATTCTAGTATGACAGCAAAACATAAGTACTAACAGAACAACAACAAGTACTAACAGAACAACCAATTCTACTATAACACAACAAGTACCAACATAACAACTAATTTTAGTGTAACATAACATAACACAACAAGTACTAACAGAACAACCAATTCTACTATAACATAACATAACAAGTACTAACATAACTAATATAACATAACATAACACAACAAGTACTAACATAACTAATTGTAATATAACAACATAACACAACAAGTACTAATATAACTAATTCTAGTATAACATAACATAACACAACAAGTACTAACATAACTACTTATAATATAACATAACATAACACAACAAGTACTAACATAACTAATTCTAATATAACATAACATAACACAACAAGTACTAACATAACTAATTCTAATATAACATAACATAACACAACAAGTACTAACATAACTAATTCTAATATAACATAACATAACACAACAAGTACTAACATAACTAATTCTAATATAACATAACATAACACAACAAGTACTAACATAACTAATTCTAATATAACAACATAACACAACAAGTACTAACATATCTAATTCTAATATAACATAACATAACACAACAAGTACTAACATAACTAATTCTAATATAACAACATAACACAACAAGTACTAACATAACTAATTCTAATATAACATAACATAACACAACAAGTACTAACATATCTAATTCTAATATAACATAACATAACACAAGTACTAACATAACTAATTCTAATATAACATAACATAACACAACAAGTACTAACATAACTAATTCTAATATAACATAACATAACACAACAAGTACTAACATAACTAATTCTAATATAACATAACATAACACAACAAGTACTAACATAACTAATTCTAATATAACATAACATAACACAACAAGTACTAACATAACTAATTCTAATATAACATAACATAACAAGTACTAACGAAATTAATTCTAATATAACATAACATAACACAACAAGTACTAACATAACTAATTCTAATATAACAACATAACACAACAAGTACTAACATAACTAATTCTAGTATAACACAGCATAGCATATCATATAATCTTTCCTAAGCTGCATAAATACTTTTAATGATAACTAAAACATGATATGTCTTAGATCCTCAATGAGTTATTATAGTGTAAATATGTATAGGCTAGCTGACAAAATCGCGCTTTTCCCATCTATTTTCATCGTTTAACACTGGTCTGGCAGCTCAAGAGATAATCGTTTATAATAAAATATATCACCTGAATTAATCGATATCCAGACTAGCTTCCGAATGGCTAGATGAAAATAGATATATACATGTAGATAGTGTGACGTTAACCACTCCGTTAGAACCGCATGGCTTGTCCTACAGTGACTCGCTAGGATCGCCAGGGCAGTGGATGTGGCTACAGTTGATGTATTATTGTGTGCTTTATTTCATATGAAAGCTCGTGTCATGGGCAGTCCAGAAAGGCTCTTTGTTTTCACCCATGTCAAGGCTTTATATATTTAATTGCAAAGTATATGCTTTATCATTAAGTAGTAATGATAGGATTTGAGAGAGAGAGAGAGAGAGAGAGAGAGAGAGAGAGAGAGAGAGAGAGTAGAACAGAGTGTGGGGAGGCGCGCAGTGTTTTGCTATACTCGATGACGTCATAGCTGGCTGGCCTCGTGGGGATTCGTTGAAGGAGTTTTTTACCATGCTTGGTGACGTCATGTTTGGCTAGCTTCTTTAGCATTGGCTAGAGGACTTGTTACCGCTTTTCTACGCGGTTCGAGCTAGTGCTAGTATATATACAGCTTCCTCGCAACTCTCTCCCTCAGATCTGGTTTCTAGAACGCATCCCTCTTATCCCTTTGATATCTGTCCCCCTCTCCGCACCTGAGAACCTTTTCCTCTGCCTATCTCTCATTTTCCATATCTTTCACCACCTTTTATTAATATTATACCCCCTCTGGTTAACTCTGCATAATCAGCTTCATGCTGGCCAGTTGTATTGTGCGTTAAGGTCTTATATAACCCATGTATGTTAGTTGTTAACCCTCTCACGACCATAGGATGCAGAGGTTGCCAGATTAGCAATAAGAAATAGATTACTCTCACTGTTATAATTACCTCTCCAAAATTAGTTTTCTGCCCACAGCTAACTCAAAGACAACTGCAGAGGTTGAAGTAAACAAACTAAAGGTTTATAGATACCCCTGACGGTAACAAAGGATTTAAAGTATCCCTAATAGGCTCAAAAATCGCGTCCAGATGTGAGAGGGTTAAGATAAGTTGATCACGAAGCATTGGTTGGCATTCATATTGTTCAATACCGCTTCCTATAATTATTAGTGTTCTGCTGGATTAGATAATGCTAGACTAGGAGTCTGATACTATAAGGTATTGTTTCCGATGGGTGTTGGCTTTAGTTAAAAGCTGCACGACATACCTGAGAACTGGAGTTGATTGGGTAAATTCTAGTCTGTGTGCCATTGAGAATAGAGCATGCACGAATGAGAGCTTTTTGCCTATACCATTCTGCACTGTTCTAAGCTCGTTGTTTGTCTTTGAGGTACGCCAGGAGAACGCTTAATACTTCGGTATTAAGGTTTCTCAAGAGAGCTACCCTTCATTATAACGTAATACTTGACGCACAGACTTGAGATTTGCACTAGGCTATGCGGCATGCCATGCGCACCAGTATCTCGTATCATTGACTCTAGCTAGACTTTATCAGTTACAGTAGACATTAAGTATATTAAACCAATTACTCTTTTTATGCATACCCGTTTATGATTACACAAGCATTTCGCAGCCTAGTTTGATGTATTGAGACACAAACGACTTAGGCTCTTTTTGTTGATAGGAATACTGCATTGTCGTGGCGATTATTATTATTGTTGTGGCGTTTAGGATATTCTTGGCTCCGACTGCATTATATCTCCTGCCTTTTTGTGTGCATAGCCTGCACGAGCATTGTTCCGTTGCCAGCCTTTTTGGGGTTGCATTTCCGATTCGAGCATCTAGATAGCATCTAACATTTAAAGAAGATTCCTTGTTGGTGTTGAAGGACTTTAGTGCACTTTCTTTCATGCAGGAGTGCCTGACATTTATTGATTAAAGTAACGTAAGCTGTAACTTCTCTTACCACCTTACTTTGCATACCATAACCAAGCACCTTCGGTTATAGGTAGTAATAGGCTGTTTTGACATAACATTAAGCCTAGAGTAGACGCACATTTATTGAGTTTAATATTGTAGCATTTATGCCATTACTAGTCCAATGAATAAGAGCCCTGATATATTTAAACCTCAGTCGTAACAATAGATAAATACTGTACACACATAGATAAACCTGGATAGATGGATAGAGCTATACAGAGAAAGTTAATGGTAGTTGTATAGATAGATAGATATTCATAAAATAGATATACAGATTCAAGATATATAACGATTGAGAGAGAGAGAGAGATATTGTTATCCCTTTCTGTACCGGTGACGTCTATTTAATTATATTCTAGCTATATTTAGACGTTTTTATGAAGTTTAGGAAGGACATATGGTAGCTAAAAGGATGAATTAAGATAGTCTGTAGCCTTGTAATTGGTAGACATCCTTCCTAAGATGAATGCAATCGTCTAATGGTTGCCAGGAATATAATGGAAAGGACGTCACCGGTACGAAACGGGTTAGGAAGGATGTGTGGTACTAAAAATGGTTAAGGGGAGATTTCCACCTGGAGGATTTTTTGCTGGACCCCTTTCTCCCTCATGTTTAGCCCCATTGTTTTTGAGATTTTAAGACGTTCGCCCCATTAGTTTGACGATTTTAAGAACTCGCCCCATTTCTGTCAATTTTAAGACCATTCGTGACATTTAGGTGTCGATTTTTTCCTGGCGAGCGATAGCGAGCCTGTAATTTAAGAGGAACCGGCCTCCGGCCGGGACATTTTTCTACCGAAAAATGTACAAATTTATCTTGAAAGGGAGTCTAGGGGGAGTAATTTTAAGCTTGTTGGAAGTCTAGGGAATCAACTAAAAACCTCCCCTTAACCGAGATATTTGGAAGCCTATTAATTGCTGGAGGCCCCATTCCAGCTGAATACAACAAGTGTAATAGTGGCCAGAACACAGTTAAGGGAGCCCACCTCGCTTTTGTTCTCTTTCTCTCCCTCTCTCTTTGGCTTTTATCCATTCGGCCCCATTCAGCCTACTGTTTTAAGACGTTTACCCCCATCCAGGTGTCAATATTTTCCTGGCGAGCGGTAGCGAGTCAGCATATATATATATATATTTGTGTTGACAGCAAGCTAAATTTATACATTTTTCGATAGAAAAATATGTCCATCGAAGCCGGATTTCTCCATACAATGCTAGCCCGCTATCGCTCACCAGGAAGAAATCGACACCTGGATGGGGATAAACGTCTTAAACCAGTTGGCTGAATGGGGCCGAATGGATACAAATCAGGGAAAGAGAGAAAAGGAGAGAAAGATAAAAAAAAAAGCCGGTGATCCCCCTTAAAAGGACGGCACTGGTACTGAAAGGGTTACTGGATATTTATTATTGCCTTGCGTATCGCCGTCATCGTGAAGCGCGAGATTTTGTTTTCATTTCAGCCTGTGTGTGTCTGTGTACGTCTGTATGTGTGTGTCTGTGTACGTCGGTCTGTGTGTGTCTGTGTACGTCTGTCTGTCTGGTCGCAAAAACATCGCAAGAACAAATGAATGGATTTCGTCGAGAATTTGGTCACCCCTTCAACTGGTACCCGAAATAATTCCAATAAGGTGAGATGGATGTTCTTTCTGGCACCTCTTCTCACATGGCCAGATAAGGCTACTACCTCCCCCTTAAACCAGAATTAATGGGATACTATCAGGTACTAAATAAAGGGACTAGCCAAGTTTTGTCAAAATCCATTAATTTGTTTTAGATCAATTTTGTGAGCAAACACAGAGACACACATAGCCTACACACACACACACACACACACACACACACACACACACACACACACACACACACACTAACAGAGGAGTGAAAACAATACCCTGCGCTTAAGGGGGGTGACCTGCTATTTTGTTTCTCTTGGTTGTATTCATTCGGCCCCATTGAGCCTACTATTTTAAGACGTTTATCCCCATCCAGGTGTCGGTTTATACCTGGCGAGCGACAGAAAGCCACTATATTTTAGATAATGAGTTAGACAGCTGGCTAAATTTGTACATTTTTCGATAGAAAAATGTCACCGGCGAAGCCAGATTTCTCCATAAAATGATGGCTCGCTATCGCTCGCCAGGAACAAATCGACACCTGGATGGGGATAAATGTCTTAAAACAGTAGGCTGAATGGGGCCGAATGGATACAACCAAACCAAGAAAGAGAAATAAAGCAGGTCACCCCCCTTAACTGCTAGGGCTCCACTCAGGATAATTATCGGGGGATCGATGTGAAATAAACTTATAGAGTACGGTAGCGCTGATAAGTCATGTCTCAGCTGTCATTACGTTTGCCTCGCTCTGTGCTGTATTAATGTCTGTCAGATGTTGAATAAAATAGGTAAGTGTAGGAATATATATATACTGTATATATATATAATATACTGTACATATACATACGTCATACAGTATATATATTGACGGTGATTGAAGGGACTGTACCATTTCCGTTGCAAGTAATAACCTCGCTGTTCCGGCACGCGATATAATTGGGGGTGCGTAGCTGTAATCAATAGTCTGTAATAGTTATCGATGAAGAGGTAATCGTTTTCTGTAATAGTTATCGATGGAGAGGTAATCGTTTTCTGTAATAGTTATCGATGAAGAGGTAATCGTTATCGATGGAGAGGTAATCGTTTTCTGTAATAGTTATCGATGGAGAGGTAATCGTTTTCTGTAATAGTTATCGATGGAGAGGTAATCGTTTTCTGTAATAGTTATCGATGGAGAGGTAATCGTTTTCTGTAATAGTTATCGATGGAGAGGTAATCGTTTTCTGTAATAGTTATCGATGGAGAGGTAATCGTTTTCTGTAATAGTTATCGATGGAAAGGTAATCGTTTTCTGTAATAGTTATCGATGGAGAGGTAATCGTTTTCTGTAATAGTTATCGATGGAGAGGTAATCGTTTTCTGTAATCAGAGCACCAGGGTATTTTCTCTTAAGGGGGTAGTACTCGCTTTTTGTGGAACCCCTTCTCCCTCATGTTTAGCATATTAGTTTTAAGACGTTCCTTCCGTTAGTTTGGCGATTTTTAGAACTTTCGCCACATTTTGTTGTCAATTTTAGACCTTTCGTGCCCTTCAAGTGTCGATTTTTCCTGG
>CM064573.1:8053654-8138654 GCA_032716605.1 Paralithodes platypus
TGACGGTGATTGAAGGGACTGTACCATTTCCGTTGCCAGTACTTAACCTCGCGTGTTCCTGCACGCGATATAATTGGGGTTGCGTAGCTGTAATCAATAGTCTGTATAGTTATCGATGAAGAGGTAATCGTTTTTTCTGTAATTTTATCGATGGAGAGGTAATCGTTTTCTGTAATAGTTATCGATGAAGAGGTAATCGTTATCGATGGAGAGGTAATCGTTTTCTGTAATAGTTATCGATGGAGAGGTAATCGTTTTCTGTAATGTTTATCGATGGAGAGGTAATCGTTTTCTTTAATAGTTATCGATGGAGAGGTAATCGTTGTCTGTAATAGTTATCGCTGGAGAGGTAATCGGGGTTTCTGATAATAGTTATCGATGGAGAGGTACTCGTTTTTTCTGTAATAGTTATCGATGGAAAGGTAATCGTTTTCTGTAATAGTTATCGATGGAGAGGTAATCGTTTTCTGTAATAGTTATCGATGGAGAGGTAATCGTTTTCTGTAATCAGAGCACCAGGGTATTTTCTCTTAAGGGGGCAGTACTCGCTTTTTGTGGAACCCCTTCTCCCTCATGTTTAGCATATTAGTTTTGAGACGTTCCTTCCGTTAGTTTGGCGATTTTTAGAACTTTCGCCACGTTTTGTTGTCAATTTTAGACCTTAATTCGTGCCCTTCAAGTGTCGATTTTTCCTGGCGAGCGATAGCAAGCCTCTAATACCAAAACAAATACAAATTAATCTTAAAAGGGGGTCTAGGGGGTGTTTTTCTAAGCTTGGTGGAGGTCTAGCGAGGAAACTAAAAATATATATAGAATATATAAATATATTGACGATGTCATGGAGATGTTCCCCAAAGTTAGCTAAAAATAGGCGGGCTTGCCCACCCTTACTACAACTATACATATGAAACGCGTAAAGTTTGGACGAACCAGGCTAACCCTTCCTTTTTGCGCCTGTCCTACGTGTCCAGATGTGGTTCGTAAGTCAGAGGAGACCCCCGCCACGCCCCCCCCGGCCCCCCCGCCCCCCCCCACCCCCCTGTTCTCGCGCTCTCTCTCTCTGTCTATCTATCTATTTATCTCTCTCTCTCTCTCTCTCTCTCGGTACTCACATGTAAAGTATTAACGAGCCTGGCTAACGCTGTCTTCTTCTGCCTGGTGTCCTCTGCTTCCCGTTGTTCAAGTCGGACTCTCACTCTCACTCTCACTCTCTCTCTCTCTCTCTCGGTACTCACATAAACAAAAGACATAAACAAGCTAGAACGAGTTCAACGTAGAGTTACCAAAATGATACCGTACCTAGCCTAATGAACAAACCATACGAAGAGCGTCTTAGAGAATTAAATCTATTTCCTTTAACCCAGCGCAGATTAAGAGGTGACTTAATTCAAGTGTTCAAAATCATCAAAGGCATCGACAATATGGAATGTAGTAAGTACTTCACTATCGAGCAATCTAATTACACTCGGGGAAACTGTTTGCAAAATTATTGGTAAATCTTGTAACTCACACGTAATCTAAGAACTTCTTTCTCAATCGAGTTGTCCAACTTGTGGAATGGGCTTCCCCGAGACGTTTTATAGACTGCAGCACCGTTGATTCATTTAAACTCCTCCTAGACAAATATCTCGCATCAAACCCGCGACTGACTGCGTTTGTAAATGAATAACTTTATTTTATCCTCCCTCAGTTACTAACCATATGTCCCTTACTAACTTCCTAGTCCTGCCACGGACATCAGTTCCAGGGCAGTAGTTCCCTTTCCAATGTTCCCTTACCCACTCTAAACCACTGTTTGGACACTTGATCCTCAGTGTTTTGGAGGACAAGCAGCCTAGAAGGGTCACTAGAACTGTTGTTGCTTGATTTCCTTTGTACTCCTTTGTACATGTAAAGTATTAACGAGCCTGGCTAACGCTGCCTTCTGCCTGGTGTCCTCTGCTTCCCGTTGTTCAAGTCGGACTCTCTCTCTCTCACTCTCGCTCTCTCTCTCTCTCTCTCTCTCTCTCTCTCTCTCTCTCTCTCTCTCTCTCTCACATGTAAAGTATTAACGAGCCTGGCTAACGCTGTTTTCTTCTGCCTGGTGTCCTCTGCTTCCCGTTGTTCAAGTCGGACTCTCTCTCTCTCACTCTCACTCTCGCTCTCTCTCTCTCTCTTTACTCACATGTAAAGTATTAACGAGCCCGGCTAACGCTGTTTACTTCTGCCTGGTGTCCTCTGCTTCCCGTTGTTCATGTCGGACACTCTCTCTCTCTCACTCTCACTCTCTCTCGCTCGCTCTCTCTCTCTCTCTCTCTCTCTCTCTGTACTCACATGTAAAGTATTGACGAGCCTGGCTAACGCTGTTTTCTTCTGCCTGGTGTCCTCTGCTTCCCGTTGTTCATGTCGGACTCTCTCTCTCTCTCACTCTCACTCTCGCTCTCTCTCACTCTCTCTCTCTCGCTACTCACATGTAAAGTATTAACGAGCCTGGCTAACGCTGTCTTCTGCCTGGTGTCCTCTGCTTCCCGTTGTTCAAGTCTCTCTCTCTCTCTCTCTCTCTCTCTCTCTCTCTCTCTCTCTCTCTCTCTCTCTCTCTCTCTCTCTCTCTCTCTCTCTCCTCTCTCTCTCTCTCTCTCTCTCTCTCTCTCTCTCTCTCTCTCTCTCTCTCTCTCTCTCTCTCTCTCTCTCTCTCTCTCTCTCTCTCTCTCGGTACTCACATGTAAAGTATTAACGAGCCTGGCGTAACGCTGTCTTCTTCTGCCTAGAGTGTCCGATCTGCTTCCCGTTGTTCAATCGACTTCTCTCTCTCTCTTCTCTTCTCCTCTCTCTCCGCAACTTTAACGGTTTTCTATGCAAACGCTTCGTAGCATACTCAATATATTTTCAGGTTTATAGGACATAGTGTTTACATAAAATTATTATGTGATTGGCATAACAGAATCTTGGCTCAATACAACATGATAGAGACTTTTTAGCAGAGTATTCACGTCCCGGTTATGTAATGTTTGAGAACAGCCGAATAAATAACACTGGAGGTGGCATTTAATTTTATATCCAAGAAAGTCTTAACCCTACCCTCGTGTCAAAACCTCAAATTGTGAACGTCAGACACATCTTTTGTGCTAATAGAGAATAATAAAGGTACAAAAATAATACTTGCGTTATTATACAGACCTCCAGCTCAATCAGTTCAAACTGGGGACCGAGAATTTTACGAAGCAAATTGCAGATGTAAGTAACTGCACAAGATCCCGTAATTTTTGGCGACGTTAATTTACCTTTGGGACCAAGTGGGGCAATACTCCTTACTTCACACTCCGGACATGACTTGTATACTACTTGCAAGAGAGTTCGCTTTATCAATTTGTTCGTATGCCGACCCGTGGTAATAACGTTCTTGACATTGTACTTGCAACAAAAGAAGAATTGATAGAGAATTTGAATGTTGGTGAGTGGAATTCAGTAAACAGCGACCATCGTACGATAACTTTCACTTTAAAGTTTACTAGTAACGAACCCAAATAGTAGCATCGACAAAGTCCCTAATTTCAAGAAAGCAAACTTCCATAAACTTAGAGCTATTTTGTAAAGAAACTTACTGGAGCTTTTTAATTAACAATAACGACAAAAATACCTCTTTGAATTTATTCGAAACCCTTTACCTAAAAGCATTGCCAGACTGCATACCATCGAAAATACGGCGTCCTGCCAAGAATAATAAAGGCCCAAAATGGTGGAATATAGATATTTCACACTGCCTGCTTGCTAAAAAATTTGCTAATGATAGATTAAAATCCTCACAAAATGACGAAGAACGGGTGAAATTTGTAGAGCTACGACACAAAGCCAAAAAGTTAATTAAGCAAAGTAAAAAGACCTTAGAGTTACATATTGCGAATCAAAGTTAAAACAAACCCGAAAGAATTCTATACGTATATCAGAAAGAAAAAAGTAGTTACTTCAACTGGTGGACCGTTAGTCGATGAAAAAGGGAGAATACACCAAAGACGAAGTACAAATGAGTAATGCCCTCAATCACTTCTTTGCATCTTTTTTTACAACAGAAGACCTCAGTGATCCCCTACACCAGCGCCGATTCAGATTGATAATTCAGATGTTCTAAGGCAATATCACCGTTACATAGAGAGAAGTATTGAATTGTTGTAGATTAAACCTCAAGGTTAATAAAACGCCAGGACCTGATACACTCTCGCCTAGAGTTCTAAATATCCGCTAAGAATGAGCTCTCCCCACCACTGACATTACTATTCAAAAGATCCGTTGCCGGTTCTGGTAACAGTGCCTGATCAGTGGAAGCTAGCCAACGTAACACCTGATATGCAAAAAAGGCAGCAACTCCCTACCCATTAACTATCGTCCAATTAGCTTACCCGCATTTGGATGTAAAATGCTAGAAAAACGGTCATCAAACGAGACAGACTCGTAAATCACTTGGATGAAAATAACATACTTTTAAAGATACTCAACACGGCTTTCGTAAAAAACGTTCCTGTTTAACAAACCTCTTATAACTTCTTCCACGATATCCTCCACCTCTACGATGAGAAGTAAAGCTGTAGATATTATATACCTTGATTTTCAAAAGGCCTTTGACAAAGTTCCCGCACAAACGATTAACTGCTAACACTAAAAGCGCATGGAATGGACCAGACGGATGTGTTGAAATGGATAGAAAATTGGCATGCAGCAACAGCAGCCAAGGGTAGTCAGTAAACGTTAAGGGCATCTGAAAATACTCACGGACAAATGGGTTAATTAGCGGGGTCCCCCAGGGAGCGGTACTACTGACCACTTCTCTTTCTAATTTACCTCAACGACATAGAATGAGGGTCTCACCTGCAACAATCTCAAAATTTGCTGACGATAGCAAAAATTGCAAATAGCTTACTCTCAAAAGAACAAGTTGACGATATTCAAGCACCTCTAGATAAATTGTCATGTTGTGGCACAAATTTGGCAAATGAGTATAAATCAATGCGGATAAATATTAAAATAAAACCTCACTCGATTTCGGATACCAAAAATGGAAAAAGCAAACTATGAATCTATTAAAATGGGCACGGTCAACTATTAATAATTTAAGAAACAGATAAACTGATATGGGAGTAACAAAACTATCGAGAATAACGCTACAACACCGAGTCAACAATGAGGTCAGAGAGTTGTATAAAGAAAGATACAAACAAAATAATTGGCTTTATAGGCAGTACAATTTGAGGGCATAAATCAAAAAAGAAATTTATCCTAACCCTTTACAATTCCTGTAGTCCGCCCTCTTCTGGAATACACTGCCGTTCAATGCTGGGAGCCCTTATTACCAAAAAGACATAAACAAGCTAGAACGAGATCCACGTAGAGTTTACCAAAATGATACCTAGCCTAAAGCACACAAACCATAAACTAAGAGCGTCTTATAGAATTAAATCTATTTCCTTTAACCCCTCGCAGATTTTTACGAGTCGACTTAATTCAAGTGTTTTCAAAATCATCAAAGGCATCGACATATATGAACTGTAGTAAGTCACTTCACTATCGACCAATCTAATTACACGCGGGGAAACGGTAATGCCACTTAATTGGTAAATCTTTTAACTCGCACGAATCTAAGAATTTCTTCTTCAATCGAGTTTTGTCCAACTTGTGGAATGGTCTTCCCCGAGACGTTTTAGACTGCATCACCGTTGATTCAGTTAAATTCCGCCTAGACAAAATATCTCGCATCAAACCCGAGACTGTGACTGCGGTTTGTAAATGAATAACTTTATCCTCCCCTCAGTTACTAACCCATATGTCCCCTACTAACTTCCTAGTCCTGCCACGTTAGGGGCAGGAGAGAGGTTCCCTTCCCAATGTCCCCTTACCCACTCTAAACCCCCTTGTATGGACACTTGATCCTCAGTGTTTATGGAGGACAAGCAACCTAGAAGGGTCACTCGACCTGTTGTGGCTTGACAATTAACACATTTGTACTCCGTTGTACTCCTTTGTACTCCCTATCTCCAATCTCTCTCGTACTCACATGTAAAAAAAAAAAGTTATTAACAAGAAGCCGGCTAACGCTAAATGTCCTTCTGCCAAAATGAAGTGTCCCTCGGCCTCCCGTTGTTCAAAGAGTCTCTCATCTAAAACAAAATCTTCTCTCTCTCTCGCAAGTCTCTCTCTCTCTCGCTCACCTCACTCTCTCTTCGGTACTCACATGTAAGTATTAACGAGCCTGGCGTAACTCTGTCTTCTTCTTGGGTGCCCAACTGGGGGGGTTTGGAGGGGGTCCTCTTCCTCCCGTTGTTCAAGTCAATGGACTCCAGCCGATTACACGAGCCCATTTTTCGAGCAAAAATTGTGACGGGCACTATATGGTCTGGAAGCTTCAAAACATTACACTTAATCAGTATTACACATTACAGGTATTACGAGCCTGGCTAACGCTGCCTTCTGCCTGGTGTCCTCGGCTTCTCGTTGTTCAAGTCGGACTCTCACTCTCACTCTCGGTACTCACATGTAAAGTATTAACGAGCCTGGCTAACGCTGCCAATTCGCTGCTCGTGTCCCTCTGCTTCCCTTTGTTTCAACAAAACCTCATCAAAAAAAAAATCGCACAAATTGATCGCATCTCCAAAAAAAAATCCCCCTTCAAATAACAATAAACAAAAATCTTCAATCTCTCGTCTCTCTCTCTCCTCTCTCTCTCTCTCTCTCTCGAACTCTTCTCTCTCTCTCTACATCTCTCTCTCTCTCCCTCTCTCTCAATCTCGCTCTCTCTCTCTCTCCTCTCTCTCACTCCTCTCTCTCTCTCGTCTCTCTCTCTCTCTCTCTCTCTCTATCTTTCTCTCTCCCTCTCTCTCTCTCTCTTCTCTCCCTCTCTCTCTCTCTCTCTCTCATCGCTCAATCAAATCTCTCTCCTCTCCTTCCCGATCTCAAAGTACCAAAGATCACTCTTTCAAGATCTCAATAACGTCATCACCCTCACTCCATCTCATCTCCTTCTCAATTGGCTCCTCAATCTCTCTCTCTCTCTCCATCCTACATCTCTCTCTCGAATCTCTCCACAACAAAAAATCCTCTCTCTCTCTCTCTCTCTCTCTCTCTCTCTCTCTCTCTCCTCTCATCTCTCTCTCTCAATCTCATTCTAGCTCTCTCTCAATCTCTCTCTCCTCTCTCTTCAATCTCTCTCTCTCTCAATCTCTCTCTCTCATCAAATCTCTCAATCTCTCTACTTCTCTCTCTCTCTCTCTCTCCTCTCCTCTCTCTCTCCATCTCCTCTCTCTAACTCTCTCTCTCTCTCTCTCTCTCTCTCTCTCTCTCTCTCCTCGGGGTACTCACATGTAAAGTATTAACGAGCCTGGCTAACGCTGTCTTCTTCTGCCTGGTGTCCTCCGCTTCCCCGGTGTTTCAAGTCGCGTAGTTTCGGAGCAGGCGCTGTCAGCCAGGATTTTCGAGGCACGCCGGGGGAGAGGAACCCGTTCTCACCACCCTGGGGGGGAAAGAGGAATACGTTTACATTTGCATACCCATTACGCCATCGGACAGTAAACTAGGACCATACGGGAAACTGTAGATAGCAGAGAAGGGGTGTTGTAGATAGAGGAAGCTGCTGGAATGGCGTTGTGGTTGTGTGAATTATATAGGTATCGCCACGAACATTACCAATGATCTTGACCCTTTAACATTCTATAACCATCAAAATGAATTAAAGCATCGATCTGACATTGCCCTCATCATTTGGGAAGAGTCCCCCAGGACATAGGTGTGGAAATTTACAGCCAGTTCTCAAGGTCCTTTTGAGCTACGAAGAGGTCAGGGATCAAGATAATTGTAAAGTTAGTTGGCGATACCTATAGGACCATACGGCTGGGAAGGTGTAGATACCAGAGAAGGGGTGTTGTAGATAGAGGAAGCTGTTGGAGTGGCTTTGGTATGTGTGTTATTAGTCTGTATACGTCGTCGATGTGTCCCCCGACTGTATTGGTTTGACTGTTAGTTAAAATAGGAGTTCAGAGACTATCAACCTTATTGGATTGATAGTCATGTTTTGTCTCAGGAGTTTTAGATTTTAAGATGTTCGGCCCATTAGTTTATCGAATTTAAGACTTTACGCCCCATTTCTTTGTCAATATTAAGACCTTCCTTGCCAATTAGGTGTCGATTGTTTCCTGGCGAGCGATAGAGAGCCTGTCATTTTGATATTTTGTTTTGACTTTAAATTGTCTTTGTCCCAGTTTTGGTTTGACTTTGTTTGCAAGTTTTACATTTTAATTTCTCAATCAACCCTTTTAGCCATCTCAAATCCTTCATAAGCTGAATAAAATCGTTTAAATATAGTTCGAATATTATATAACAGATGTCGCTGGTACAGAAAGTTATCGTAATATTCATTATATTGCATGGTATATTCAGTCAGTCAGTCAGTAGCCAGCCCTTACTCCCACAAAGAGTAGGGAGGATCAGCAAGAGACACAAGAAAGGAAAATAACTGGTGGACGTGAAGAAGATACTACATTCACAAGTTTGCCCCACAAAAACCAAGCACACTAACATTCACTCATCATTAACATTCAGAAGTACCAATCACTCATCATTAACATTCACTCATCACTAACATTCAGAAGTACCAATCACTCACTCTCTTAACATTCCACTCATCACTAACCTTCAGAAGTACAATCACTCCTCATGAACATTCAATCATCACTAACATACCAGAAGTACCAATCCCTCATCATTAAATCATTCACTCATCCACTAACATTCAGGAAGTACCAATCCACTCATCCAGTAACATTCACTCATAAAACACTACATTCATTCCGAAGTACCCAATCACTCATCATTACACATTCAACTCATCACTACTCAATTCAGAAGTACCAATCACTCAGCATTCAACATTTCACTCATCACTAACATTCAGAAGTACCAATCACTCATCAAACATTCACTCATCACTAACATTCACTCATCACTAATTCAGTACACAAATCACTCATCATTAACATTCACTCATCACTAACATTCAGAAGTACCAATCACTCATCATTAACATTCACTCATCACTAACATTCAGAAGTACCAATCACTCATCACTAACATTCAGAAGTACCAATCACTCATCATTAACATTCACTCATCACTAACATTCAGAAGTACCAATCACTCATCATTAACATTCACTCATCACTAACATTCACTCATCACTAACATTCAGAAGTACCAATCACTCATCATTAACATTCACTCACCACTAACATTCAGAAGTACCAATCACTCATCATTAACATTCACTCATCACTAACATTCAGAAGTACCAATCACTCATCATTAACATTCAGAAGTACCAATCACTCATCATTAACATTCACTCATCACTAACATTCAGAAGTACCAATCACTCATCACTAACATTCAGAAGTACCAATCACTCATCATTAACATGCACTCATCACTAACATTCAGAAGTACCAATCACTCATCATTAACATTCACTCATCACTAACATTCAGAAGTACCAATCACTCATCATTAACATTCACTCATCACTAACATTCAGAAGTACCAATCACTCATCATTAACATTCACTCATCACTAACATTCAGAAGTACCAATCACTCATCATTAACATTCACTCATCACATCACATTCAAATAAACATCATACTAACATTCACTCTCAGAACATACAGAAGTACCAATCACTCATCATTAACATTCACTCATCACTAACATTCAGAAGTACCAATCACTCATTAACAGTTCACTCACTAACATTCAGAGTACCAATCATAACATTGCACTCATCCTACACATTTCAGAAGTACCAATCACTCAGTGAACATTCACTCATCACTAACATTCAGAAGTACCACCAACACTCATTCATTAACATTCATCATCACTAACATTCAGAGTACACTCATCATTAACATTCACTCATCACTAACATTCAGAAGTACCAATCATCATAACATTCAAACTAGTACCAATCCATCAGGAGTCATCATCAGCATTCAGAAGTACCAATCATCATAACACTCATCACTAACAGCAGAAGTACCAATCACCATTCATCACTCATCACTAACAAACAGAAGATACCAGAAGTACCATCAGCCCAGCCCCCGAAATCAATGTTTTTCCCCTCATTCGTTAAATTGCAGGCCTAGTTTTATTAAATGTTGTATATAAACATTCATATGTGAGAGATTGCATTTTTGCAAACGGATGTATGTCAAGTATTTACAAGTATTCACAAGTACGTACGGTATATTAATTAAATCACCCTTTCAACGTTAGGCTATCTTAAGGGGGGAGACCTGCCTATTGTTATTTCTGTCCTTTTCTCTCTTTCTCTGGCTTGTATCCATTCGGCCCCATTCAACCAACTATATTAAGACGTTTATCCCCATTAGGTGTCG
Organism: Paralithodes platypus; assembly: GCA_032716605.1. NCBI lineage: Eukaryota > Metazoa > Arthropoda > Malacostraca > Decapoda > Lithodidae > Paralithodes > Paralithodes platypus. The sequence goes on from CM064573.1 coordinate 8,064,067, forward strand.
ATTTATCCTGCGAGCGAAATAGCGAGCCAGCAATATGAAGAAATCGGCTTCGCCGGACATTTTTCTACCGAAAAAGGACAAATTTAGCCTGCTGTCAAACAAAAATAAAAAATATGCTGGCTCGCTACCGCTCACCAGTAAAAAATTGACACCTGGATGGGGATAAACGTCTTAAAACAGTAGGCTGAATGGGGCCAAATGGATACAAGCCAGAGAAAGATAGAAAAGGAGAGAACAAAAACCGGTCACCCCCTTAAACATTAAATTGGCTACCATCAGAAGCTTGTATTGAACTTAGGAAGGATCGGTGGGAATTGAGGGGGGGTCGATTGAGATAGTTGTGTACTCCATTTGATTCATAAACGCCCTTCTTAAGGGGAGATATCCACTTGAGGGATTTTTTTTCTGGACCCCTTTCTCCCTCATGTTTAGCCCCATTGTTTTTTTATATTTTAAGACATTCGCACCATAATTAAGAACTTTCGACCCATTTCTGTCAATTTTAAGACCTTTCGTGCCATTTATGCATCCTGGGAGCGATAGCGAGCCTGTAATTTAAGAGGACCGGCCTTCGGCCGGGAACATTTTCTACCGAAAAATGTACAAATTTATCTTGAAAGGGACTCAAGGGGGTGTAATTTTAAGCTTGATGGAGGTCTAGGGAACAAACTAAATACCTCCCCTTAAGCTGAATAAAATCGTCAACAGATAGCCAGAATAGCCAAAATATAATTGAAGTGCGTCCTGGAATACTGGGAAAAAACAAAAAAACAAAAAAAAAACACACTGACAAACAACACACACGAGATAGCCGTGTTCGTTATTCTAGAAGTAAAGCCGGTATCACACGAGAGCTTTTATAGTCAACAGTCGATGATCAACATTTTTCTGGCATAATATCTGGAACAATTTGCACTGGTATCGGAAACAAAACTGACGGTGGATGAATTTAGATGACAGAAATAGTATAAATGTTGACCTCATAAGCTGCCAGACCAGTGTTGAGGGAAAAAGCGCTCGTGTGATACCGGCTTAAGCACGATATTTGACAGAACAACACATAACATATCCGTATGTGGTGTTCCAAAACATAAAAACATAATATATGACAGACCAGCCCATAAGAGAACCGTATTAGTTATCCAAAAGTATGCCCGATAATATTAAGGGGAGGTTTTTAGTGTGTTTCCTAGACTTCCATCAAGCTTGAAATTACACCCCCATGACCCCCTTTCAAGATAAATTTGTACATTTTTCGGTAGAAACATGTCCCGGCCGAAGGCCGGTTCCTCTTAAATTACAGGCTCGCTGTCGCTCGCCAGGAAAAAATCGACACCTAAATGGGACGAAAGGTCTTAAAAGTGACATAAATGGGGTGACAAATCTGAAAATCGCCAAACTAATGGGGCGAACGTCTTCAAATCTCAAAAGCAATTGGGCTAAACATGAGGGAGAAAGGGGTAAACAAAAAAAAATCCCTCAAGTGGAAATCTCCCCTTAAACAGACAACAAAACACATGGTATCCGTATTCGTTATCTACAATGAAGCCCGATAATATTGAACAGAACATATAAGCTATACACATTTTTTTAATCTATTTGGCTCGATAATATTTGAAAGAACAAAAAAGAAAAAAGAAAGAAAAAGAAAACACGAAAAACAAAAAAAGAAAAAACCCACGGAAAAACACCCCAACAAAATACGAATTTCTATAGTCACGTTACCCTTGGCCAATGTTATTGTTCACACTCGAGGCCTCGGGAGAAAAGGGCGCTAGTCTAGTTGACACACAAAAGACCTAATTATTCTTGCCGTTTATTTGTTTAGGTTATTTAGAGAGGCCATACAGTTACTTAAGGGGAGATTTCCACCTGGAGGATTTTTTTTTCTGGACCCCTTTCTCCCTCATGTTTAGCCCCATTGTTTTTGAGATTTTACGACGTTCGCCCCATTAGTTTTACGATTTTAAGACCCTTCGCCCCATTTCTGTCAATTTTAAGACCATTCGTGACATTTAGGGGTCGATTTTTTCCTGGCGAGCGATAGCGAGCCTGTAATTTAAGAGGAACCGGCCTTCGGCCGGGACATCTTTCTACCGAAAAATGTACAAATTTATCTTGAAAGGGGGTCAAGGGGGAGTAATTTTAAGCTTGATGGAAGTCTAGGGAATCAACTAAAAACCTCCCCTTAAGGGGGTAGTGTATATTTGTTGGTCTATTTATCTATTTATTTATTTATTTATTTATTTAATTATGTTGTAGTAACCTCGCTAGACTTCCATCAAACTTTAAATGACCCCCTCTTCAAGATAAATGTGTACCGTACATTTTTCAGTACATTTTTCGGTTCCTCATAGAATTTCAGGCTCGCTACCGCTCGCCAGGAAAAAATCGACACCAAAACGGCACGAAAGGTCTTTATATCGACAAAGAAATGGGGCGAAAGGTCTTAAAATCACCAAACTAATGGAACGAACGTCTTAAAATCTCAAAGTGAATGGGATTAAACATGAGGGAAAAAAAGCAACTAATTCCCCCCTAAGCTTGTCCGTATGCAACCTTATGCAACCTTTCATTATATTTCTGGCCATTATTAGACCATTTTGGGCGGTTATAAGGGGAGGCAGTTGTTTTTTCGAGTCCTCCTCCTCCCTCATGTTTAGCCCTATTAGTTATCAGATTACAAGACATTAGCCCCATTAGTTTGGCGATTTTCAGACCTTGTGCCCCATTTCTTTGCCAATATTAAGACCTTTCGTGCCATTTAGGTGTCGATTTTTTTCCTGGCGAGCGATAGCGAGCCTGTAATTTAAGAGGAACCGGCCTTCGGCCAGGACATTTTTCTACCGATAAATGTACAAATTTATATCGAAGGGGGGTCTTGTGGGTGTTTTGTTAAGCTTGATAGAGGTTTACAGAGCAAACTAAACCCCCTCCTTAACCAGTTGGGTACCAGGGACGTTCTTTTCCTCATATTCTGGCGACTATTAGACTATTTTATTCAGCTTATGAAGGACCTCTAGCAATAATAAGGCTTCAAACCATCTCAACTAACCCTTTTAACTATCACAGATCCTTCCTAAGCTGCATAATATCGTCTACATATAGCTAGAATATAATATAACACACGTCGCTGGTACTCAAAGGGTTAAGCCATTGAGCCGAACCAGTAAATTATGCTGCACAATACCGTCTGAGCTTCCTTAAGGGGAGGTTTTTAGTTTGGTCCGTAGATATCCTTCAAGCTTAAGATTACACCCCCTTGAGCCCCTTTCAAGATAAATTTGTACATTTTTCGGTAGAAAAATGTCCCGGCTGAAAGCCGGTTCCTCTTAAATTACAGGCTCGCTATCGCTCGCCAGGATAAAATCGACACCTAAATGGCACGAAAGGTCTTAAAATTGACAGAAACGGGTTGAAAGTTCTTAAAATCGTCAAAATAATGGGGCGAACGTCTTAACATTAGAAAAACAATGGGCCTAACATGAGGGAGAAAGGAGTCAAGAAAAAAATCCCTCAAGTGGATATCTCCCCTTAAGATAGGGCATGCATGAATTAAAGGGATCATTGTGATATATGCTACTCCTTTCCACTGATAGAGGTCCTTCCTATGGTGGGGAACATCGCCTATTGTTAGCGAGAATAACATGAAGATATACGCCATGACAAGGAAAGAAGAGATATACGCCATGACAAGGAAAGATATACGCCATGACAAGGAAAGAAGAGATATACGCCATGACAAGGAAAGATATACGCCATGACAAGGAAAGAAGAGATATACGCCATGACAAGGAAAGAAGAGATATGCGTGGAGATAAACAGGAACTAATCAGAGGGTATGGTCGTGGACAAAAAAAAACACCCATCTTTAATATTTCAATATTATCTTCCTTCTTTGATATGAAATGGAGGGGATTGGCACATATATATATATATTATTATTATTATTATTATTTTTAGTTTCCTCCTTAGACCTCCATCAAGCTTAAAAAACACCCCAAGACCACCCTTTAAGATAAATGTGTACATTTTTGATAGAAAAATGTCGAGGCCGGAGGACGATGACCACTATATTACAGGCTCGCTATCGCTCGCCAGAGCAAATATCGACACCTAAATTGTACGAAAGGTCTTAATATTGACAAAGAAATGGGGTGAGAGGCCTTAAAATCGCGAAAATTATGGGTCGAACGTCTTAAAATCTGAAAACTAATGGGGCTAAACATGAGGAAGAAGGGGGACAAACTGTATAATGTGTAAGTGTATCATTGAACGCAGAGGTAGCTGAAGGAAATGGTTTAATAGTAGGGATACTAAGGTTAAAAGGACGGCACCGGTACTGCAAGGGGTAAAGGACGGCACCGGTACTGCAAGGGATAAAGGACGGCACCGGTACTGCAAGGGGTAAAGGAAGGTACCGGTACTGCAAGGGGTAAAGGACGGTACCGGTACTGCAAGGGGTAAAGGACGGCACCGGTACTGCAAGGGGTAAAGGACGGCACCGGTACTGCAAGGGGTAAAGGACGGCACCGGTACTGCAAGGGGTAAAGGGCGGCACCGGTACTGCAAGGGGTAAAGGACGGCACCGGTACTGCAAGGGGTAAAGGAAGGTACCGGTACTGCAAGGGGTAAAGGACAGCACCGGTACTGCAAGGGGTAAAGGAAGGTACCGGTACTGCAAGGGGTAAAGGACGGCACCGGTACTGCAAGGGGTAAAGGAAGGAAGGTACCGGTACTGCAAGGGGTAAAGGACGGCACCGGTACTGCAAGGGGTAAAGGACGGCACCGGTACTGCAAGGGGTAAAGGACGGCACCGGTACTGCAAGGGGTAAAGGACGGCACCGGTACTGCAAGGGGTAAAGGCACCGGTACTGCAAGGGGTAAAGGACGGCACCGGTACTGCAAGGGGTAAAGGACGGTACCGGTACTGCAAGGGGTAAAGGACGGCACCGGTACTGCAAGGGGTAAAGGACGGCACCGGTACTGAACGGGTAAAGGACGGTACCGGTACTGCAAGGGGTAAAGGACGGTAGCGGTACTGCAAGGGGTAAAGGACGGCACCGGTACTGCAAGGGGTAAAGGACGGCACCGGTACTGCAAGGGGTAAAGGACGGCACCGGTACTGCAAGGGGTAAAGGACGGCACCGGTACTGCAAGGGGTAAAGGAAGGTACCGGTACTGCAAGGGGTAAAGACTGCAAACGTAACGGCACCGGTACTGCAAGGGGTAAAGGACGGCACCGGTACTGCAAGGGGTAAAGGGCGGCACCGGTACTGCAAGGGGTAAAGGACGGCACCGGTACTGCAAGGGGTAAAGGACGGTACCGGTACTGCAAGGGGTAAAGGGCGGCACCGGTACTGCAAGGGGTAAAGGACGGTACCGGTACTGCAAGGGGTAAAGGACGGCACCGGTACTGCAAGGGGTAAAGGACGGCACCGGTACTGCAAGGGGTAAAGGACGGTACCGGTACTGCAAGGGGTAAAGGATGGTACCGGTACTGCAAGGGGTAAAGGACGGCACCGGTACTGCAAGGGGTAAAGGACGGCACCGGTACTGCAAGGGGTAAAGGAAGGTACTGGTACTGCAAGGGGTAAAGGACGGCACCGGTACTGCAAGGGGTAAAGGAAGGTACCGGTACTGCAAGGGGTAAAGGACGGCACCGGTACTGCAAGGGGTAAAGGAAGGTACCGGTACTGCAAGGGGTAAAGGACGGTACCGGTACTGTAAGGGGTAAAGGAAGGTACCGGTACTGCAAGGGGTAAAGGACGGCACCGGTACTGCAAGGGGTAAAGGACGGCACCGGTACTGCAAGGGGTAAAGGACGGTACGGGTACTGAAGGGGTAAAGGACGGCACGGGTACTGAACGGGTAAAGGACGGTACGGGTACTGAAGGGGTAAAGGACGGCACCGGTACTGCAAGGGGTAAAGGACGGCACCGGTACTGCAAGGGGTAAAGGACGGCACCGGTACTGCAAGGGGTAAAGGACGGCACCGGTACTGCAAGGGGTAAAGGACGGCACCGGTACTGCAAGGGGTAAAGGACGGCACCGGTACTGCAAGGGGTAAAGGAAGGTACCGGTACTGCAAGGGGTAAAGGACGGCACCGGTACTGCAAGGGGTAAAGGACGGCACCGGTACTGTAAGGGTAAAGGACGGCACCGGTACTGTAAGGGTAAAGGACGGCACCGGTACTGTAAGGGTAAAGGACGGCACCGGTACTGTAAGGGTAAAGGACGGCACCGGTACTGCAAGGGGTAAAGGAAGGTATGTTGTTTTTATAGACCCCCTTCTCACTCATGTTCAGTCCCTTTAATTTTGCGATTTTAAGACGCTACCCTCTTAGTTGTCGATTGTAAGGCCTTTCGCCCCATTTCTTAGTCAATTATAAGACCTGCGTGTCATTTAGGTGTCGATATTAGTTTCTGGCGAGCAATAGCAAGCCTGTAATTATGGAGGCACCGGCCTTCGGCCTGGACATTTTGCTACCAAAATATATACAAATTAACCTCGAAGGGGGATCTTGAGGAGGCGTTTTTGTTTTTTAACTTGATGGAGGCCTAGGGAGGAAATTAAGGGGGGATGGGCCGGTTTTCTGGACCACTTTCTCCCTCATGTTTAGCCCCATTAGTTTTCAGATGCTAAGATGTTTGCCCCATTAGTTAGTCGATTTGAAGACCTTTCGCCCCATTTTGTTGTCAATATTTAGACCTTTCATGCTATTTAGGTGTCGACTTTTTCCCTGGCGAACGATAGTGAGCCTGTAATTTAGATGGAAGAACACTTAAATATACTCAATTTCATTTAGAGGGAAGAACACTTAACTATACTCGGTTTCATTTAGAGGGAAGAACACTTAACTATACTCGGTTTCATTTAGAGGGAAGAACACTTAAATATACTCAATTTCATTTAGAGGGAAGAACACTTAACTATACTCGGTTTAATTTAGAGGGAAGAACACTTAAATATACTCAATTTCATTTAGAGGGAAGAACACTTAACTATACTCGGTTTCATTTAGATGGAAGAACACTTAACTATACTCAGTTTCATTTAGATGGAAGAACACTTAACTATACTCAGTTTCATTTAGAGGGAAGAACACTTAACTATACTCAGTTTCATTTAGATGGAAGAACACTTAAATATACTCGGTTTCATTTAGAGGGAAGAACACTTAACTATACTCGGTTTCATTTAAAGGGAAGAACACTTAACTATACTCAGTTTCATTTAGATGGAAGAACACTTAACTATACTCGGTTTCATTTAGATGGAAGAACACTTAACTATACTCGGTTTCATTTAGAGGGAAGAACACTTAACTATACTCGGTTTCATTTCATCTGACGGTAAATTTAATCCCTTGGCAGCTAATTTCTCGATACTTAATGGAAAAATATGAAGCTACTCTGTCTCTGCTTCATATTAAGACCAAGTTGATATAATTAGCACCACATTTAACTATAAAATCTTTAAAACAAAATTAGAAATCTAGATGGGAACTTTGCAATTTAGGGGGTCACCGGCTTTTTTTTATCTTTCTCTCCTTTTCTCTCTTTCCCTGGCTTGTATCCATTCGGCCCCAATCAGCCAAGTGTTTTAATATGTTTATCCCCATTCAGGTGGGGAGCGATAGTGAGCCAGCATTGTATGGAGAAATATTTTCTATCGAAAAATTTACAAATTTAGCATGCTGTCAAAACAAAAATATATATATGCTGGCTCGCTACCGCTAGCCAGGAAAATATTGACACCTGGATGGGGGTAAACGTCTTAAAACAGTAGGCTGAATGGGGCCGAATAGATACAAGCCAAAGAAAGAGGGAGAGAAAGAGAAACACAGCGAGGTGGGCTCCCTTACCGTCAGTTGAGAAGAAACACAGTATAGCCGTTAGCATTTCCCTTTCCACTTCTCCACCTCCCTTCCTGTTCTAGTTCTTGTCCCCCCCTCCCCCCCGGGCCCACCCCTAATCCCTGCGATAATTAAGACCAAGTTTATATAATTAGCACCATATTTCACTACAAATCTTTAAAAAACCTGAGAAATCTAGATGGGAACTTTGCAATTTACCGCCAGTTGCAAAGAAATAGAGTATAGCCGTCCCTTTCCCTTTCCACTTCTTCACCATTTGCTCCTCCTTTCCTGTTCTAATTCCCCCCCCCCCCCCCCCCAACAGGCGGTGAGCCCTGTCACACCGTACCCTGGGGAGTAACGGCCTGGAAATAGAAACAAAAGTGCGGAGGAATTGGGGAGGAAGGCGCGACGTTGGTGAGAGAGAGAGAGAGAGAGAGAGAGAGAGAGAGAGAGAGAGAGAGAGAGAGAGAGAGAGAGAGAGAGAGAGAGAGAGAGAGAGAGAGAGAGAGAGAGAGAGAGAGAGAGAGAGAGAGAGAGAGAGAGAGAGAGAGAGAGAGAGAGAGAGAGAGAGAGAAGGCAAATATTTAACAGGGGGCCCACCTTGTTTTCTTGTTTCTCTCTCTCTCTCTCTCTCTCTCTGGGTTTTATCCATTCTGCCCCATTCAGCCTACTGTTTTAAGACGTTTATCCCCATCCTGGTGTCGATTTTTCTTCTGCATCCCTTAGGACGCTCCCCTGGATTGAGCATTCATTCTTGTATGAACTGTCTTGATAGCGTAATGCATAGTGCGCGGAATTTCGATGTGAGTTCTCCTGGGTTCGAGTCCTCGGAGTGCCACATGTATTTGTTGATTTCATTAATTGAGTTTAGATGTGAAGTTGGTTGGTGTAAAAAAACATAATAATTAATCATTTGAGCTACAACAGATCCTTCCTCAGGTGAATAAAATCGTCTAACACTATCCGGACTATGATGGGAAGGACCTCACCGGTACTACATGGGTTAATATTTTTTGCATTTTTCTATGTATTAACTTTTCTTTGTTTAGGTTGTTTGTGATGGTATCTCGTGTTACTGTGTGCAGGGTCACTCTCCTTGATGGCTAGTTGGTGTTGTTGTTGTTGTTGTTGTTACACATTCCTCTACACCACTATCCGGGACTTGGTTTACACAAACGCAAATACACGCACTAACACATACATATTATACAAATACATACACGCGTATTCACACGCACATACAATCACGCGTACACACACAATCACACGTTCACACACAATCACAAATACTCTCAAGGCTATAGTGGCCGAGTATTCACACGTCCACACACACACTCATAAACATTCATAAATACACACCAGTATGTGCTCGCAGAGACATGCACATAAATGCCACTTGCAGAGATTGTAGACAGTCCAATGGAGCAGGGCAATACCCAGAGGAGGCCTCATAGGCATGTAATAAGATGCTAGAACTCCTGTTGCTAGTCTTCACCCATCGCATGATAACAAGTCCTGCCTCTGGATATATATATATATATATATAAAACCTAGGTTAGGCTCTTTTTTTTTTACGTATATATTAGCACGCCAAAATCACAAGAATTTGATTTTTCCCCCAGATCAAGCAGTGGCGGGAAGGTTCAAACCCTTGTTTGAGGAGAGTTATCCATACCTCAGAGCCTGAAATAAATAAAATGCCCCCATGCCTGAGAAGAATACCCGGTACCTCGGTAATCCGCTCAGGACACTCACGGACACTCAGGACACTCAGGACACTCACGGCTAAGGAAGCAAAAATCATTCCGTGGGAAATCAAAGAAGTACTGCCGAAGAGCCCCCCATTCGGCAGTGCCAAAGTGGCACAAGCACCACTGGCTGAAAGGATCGGATGGCCTTACTGGAGAGATAGGACAGGTAACAGATATGAGTAGGGTGCTGGACTAATGCTTCTAGGTCATTTAGGAGAGAATACATGTAGGCTTGTTGACCAGTTTGGTCAGTTAAATGAGAGGAGAGCTATTGGCAGTGGCAAACATTGACATCTTATAAGATGTAGATTTCAGAGAATGGGGAAGTTTATAGAAAGTGTTTCACTTTAGAGTTCAGATAGTCAAAAAATTTAGGAAAGTCAGTAGATAGATAGACAGCACAGAAGTAATTAGTCTGAGAGTGACAGGAAAGTATGAGCCATAAAGTTGAGAATTCAGAGGAGTCAAATTTGGGAATACTAGGGCAAGTGAGTTTGTTGCGCATATATACACAACATCCCCCTTTGGCTTGGAAACTAGGAAAGAGAAAGTAGGAGGATACAGAGAAGGGGCTGCTGCCAGCTGCTGCCAGTTGCTTCAGACACCTGCACCTGATTCTCGGTGAGGGAAAGAAGGTCAGGTTTGTTGGAGGAGAGGAGGTGTTAAACAGAGGGAAAGTTAGAGGAAAGGCGGCGAATGCTAAAAGAATTGATAGTGAGGGTGACAGGTCGTGGTTCAGAGAATTTTGATGGGTCGGCTGGTGAAGGGCGGCTGATTTCAGCAGCAATTATGGTCTCCCCCCCCCCCCCTCCCATTTTTGTTGGTATACTGAAAAGAATTCTGGTGGGCTTCTTTAGTGTAGTGTAGTGAAGTGAGTTCCTCTCCTCTCCTCTCCTCTCCTCTCTCTCTCTCTCGCTCCCCTGATATCGGCAGTTTCGACCCAGACACCAACCCCGATAGTACACCTTCACATTTCTCTTAAGGGGGGTCACCTACTTGTTTTCTCTTCCTCTCCTTTTCTCTCTTTCTCTAGTTTGTATCCATTCGGCCCCATTCAGCCAACTGTTTTAAGACCGTTATCCCCATCCAAGTGTCGATTTCTTCCTGACGAGCGATAGCGAGCCAACATTTTATGAAGAAATCCGGCTTCGCCGGAGAAATGTTTCTATTGAAAAATGTACAAATTTAGCTTGCTGTCAAAACAAAAATACATATAGCCTATGCTGGCTCGCTACCGCTCGCCAGGAAAATATTGACACCTGGATGGGGGTAAAAGTCTTAAAACAGTAGGCTGAAAGGGGCCGAATGGATACAAGCCAAAGAGAGAGGGAGAGAAAGAAAAAACGCGAGGTGGGTCCCCTTAATGGTAAATATAAACCCGTTAACCCTTTCACCAGCATTACGTAATGTCCATCATTGTCTGGTTACCATTATCAAACACACCACCAAGAACGCTCCCAACAACACCACCAACAACAATACCACCAACAACACCACCCACCAGCAATACCATCACCACCACGACCACCACCACCACCAACAACAACACCACCACCACGACCACCATCACCACCAACAACAATACCACCACCACCAACAACAACACCACCAACAACAACACCACCACCACGACCACCAACAACACCAACAACAATACCACCACCACCAACAACAACACCACCAACAACAACACCACCACCACGACCACCATCACCACCAACAACAATACCACCACCACCAACAACACCACCAGCAATACCACCACCACCAACAACAACACCACCACCACGATCACCACCAACAACAATACCACCACCACCAACAACAACAACAACACCAGTAATACCACCACCACCACCAACACCACCACCACCACGACCACCATCACCACCAACAAAAACAACACCACCAACAACAACACCACCACCACGACCACCATCACCCCCAATAACAACACCAGCAATACCACTACCACCACCACCACCAAGAACATTGCCCATATTAACAAATACCACCACCAACAACAACACCATCAATACCACCACCAACACCACCAGCAATACCACCACCAACAACACCAGCAATACCACCACCAACAACACCACCACCACGACCACCATCACCACCCATAACAACACCAGCAATACCACTACCACCACCAAGAACACTGCCCATATTAACAAATACCACCACCAACAACAACAAAAACAACACCATCAATACCACCACCAACAACAAAAACAACACCAGCAATACCACCACCAACAACAACACCACCACCACGACCACCATCACCACCCATAACACCAGCAATACCACTACCACCACCACCACCATGAACACTGCCCATATTAACAAATACCACCACCAACAACAAAAACAACAACAACAAAACCATCAATACCACCACCAACAACAACACCATCAATAACAACAGAATCAGCACCATACCTTTGAGCTTGTATTACGAGAGCGTCTGCCTCTACTGTATGTTATCCTGTGAAATAACTTTATGGTGTGACAATTTCAAGGTGTGTGTGAGAGAGAGAGAGAGAGAGAGAGAGAGAGAGAGAGAGAGAGAGAGAGAGAGAGAGAGAGAGAGAGAGAGAGAGAGAATTAGATAGAGATAATTATATATAACTAGATAATTAGATAGAGAGAGAAAGAGAGAGAGAGCGAGAGAGCATTTCCTTCTGCTTAATAATAAAAAGTCGAGGATAATGGACGAGTAAGCAACGCCTTTCATAAATCTCAATCTCTCTCTCTCTCTCTCTCTCTCTCTCTCTCTCTCTCTCTCTCTCTCTCCGGTACAAAAGGGGTTAAGGTAAATGTTGGTGTAAGGCAGGCTGTGTCATGTCACCGTGACTTTTTCAAGGGAGATGGGCTGTATTTCTGGTCTATTAATTAATTTAATCCTATATTTCTTAGTTTCCTCGCTAGACCTCCATCTAGCTTAGAAAAACACCCTCTAGAGTCTTGACCCCCCTTAAGATAAATTTGTACATTTTTCGGTAGAATGTCAGGCTCGCTATCGCTCGCCAGGGAATAATCGACACAATTGGAGCGAAAAGTCTTAAAATTGACAACGAAATGGGGCGAAAGGTGTTAAAATAGCCAAACAAATGGGCCGAACGTCCTATAATCTCAAAACAAACGGGGATTAACACGAAGGAGAGAGGGGACCAGATACACAGAGGGCCTCGGAGTCGGACGGATCCTAAATTGAGTGGTCAATCCTGTAAGTCCTTCACTAAACTGGCTCGGGTTGTCCCTCTCACAGGGAATAGGTCCGCTTGGGGGCATTCTGTGTATGGCCACCCTCGTAAGGGGAGTAAGGCGTCCGGCAATAGATAGATAGATAGATAGAGAGGGGACCAGAAAAACGACCCATCTCCCCTTAACATATATTTATATGGATGGTGTGAGCAGATATTGTTCGGCGGGATCACTGGGTATAGATAGGAGAATGGTGAGAGAGAGAGAGAGAGAGAGAGAGAGAGAGAGAGAGAGAGAGAGAGAGAGAGAGAGAGAGAGAGAGAGAGGAGAATGGTGAGAGAGAGAGAGAGAGAGAGAGCGAGAGCTAGAGGAGAATGGTGAGAGAGAGAGTAGCCTACAAAGGAGTACAATGGAAATCAAGCAACAACAGTACTAGTGACCCCTCTAGGCTGCTTGTCCTACAAAACACTGAGGGTCAAGTGTCCAAACAGTGGTTTAGAGTAAGGGAAAATTGGAAAGGGAACTACTGCCCTGGAACTAATGTCCGTGGCAGGATTAGGAAGTTAGTAGGGGACAGATGGGTTAGTAACATAACACAGTTATAAGTGATCTTTCGTATATCTGGGAAAAAGAGAGTAACGTCTTAGTAATATATACAGTAGGCTATATACGCAATAAAAGAGAGTAACGTCTTAGTAATATATACAGTAGGCTATATACGCAATAAAAGAGAGTAACGTCTTAGTAATATACAGTATATACGCAATAAAAGAGAGTAACGTCTTAGTAATATACAGTATATACGCAATAAAAGAGAGTAACGTCTTAGTAATATACAGTATATACGCAATAAAAGAGAGTAACGTCTTAGTAATATACAGTATATACGCAATAAAAGAGAGTAACGTCTTAGTAATATACTGTATATACGCAATAAAAGAGAGTAACGTCTTAGTAATATACTGTATATACGCAATAAACGAGAGTAACGTCTTAGTAATATACAGTATATACGCAATAAAAGAGAGTAACGTCTTAGTAATATACAGTATATACGCAATAAAAGAGAGTAACGTCTTAGTAATATACAGTATATACGCAATAAAAGAGAGTAACGTCTTAGTAATATACAGTATATACGCAATAAAAGAGAGTAACGTCTTAGTAATATACAGTATATACGCAATAATCCTTGATGAATCTGAGGGAGGAATATAATAAAAGTTATTAATTTACAAACGCAGTCAGTCTCGGATTTGATGCGTCTAGGCGAAGTTTAAAAGAATCAACGGTGCTGCAGTCTATAACGTTTCGGGGAAGCCCATTCCACAAGTTGACAACTCGATTGAAGAAGCAATTCTTAGATTCGTGAGTTAAAAGATTTACCAATATTTTTGCAACCGTTTCCCCGCGTGTAATTAGATTGGTCGATAGTGAAGTACTTACTACAGTTCATATTGTCGATGCCTTTGATGATTTTGAACACTTGAATTAAGTCGCCTCCTAATCTGCATAAGAGAGAGAGAGAGAGAGAGAGAGAGAGAGAGAGAGAGAGAGAGAGAGAGAGAGAGAGAGAGAGAGAGAGAGAGAGAGAGAGAGAGAGAGAGAGCAATGGAAGATGTGGAAATGTCTGTATGCAAATGATGTGGTCCTTTTGGCCGAGAGCACCTCACATAATGGGTGTTCATTTTGGCGAGAAAGCAGGGTGTCACACGGAAGCGATGCATATATTATACAGTAATAATAATAATAATAATAATAATAATAATAATAATAATAATAATAATAATATGCTGGTATTTAATTTGTTCGAGCGCCAATTCTCCAAGTGGATTCACGAGTGCTCACATTAACTTAAATGTTTCCATTACTTATTTTAATTTATTCCAAACATTTAATGTGTATGGACATTATGGTATATCAAATTAAAATATCCGAGTCAGCTTTTACACCAACACAAGCTATTGTAAGTTGAATCATGAGGTATGATATATCCTATAGTATTATATTATGTTAATGCAAAATATTGTTGTTATATCATATTTAATATTTAGGCCCATAAATATAATTCATATGCACACCCTCATAAATATGAATATGGATATAAATAAATATGCATACGTTGACATGCATTGTGAATGTATAGAAATGAAAGTCAGAGCTGACTATACTCTATTTTCTTCCAGCTGATCGTAAATTGAATCCCTTGATAGCTGTTTTCTCGATATTTAATAGACATATATGAAACTACAATGTCTCTGTGCTTTATTAATGCTAAGTTTTCATAATTAACAGCATATTTCGATTCAAAATATACTTTATAGCTGAGTAACCAAGATAGTAACATGGCAATTTAAGAACATAAGAACATAAGAAAGAACATAAGAAAATGGGAGTCTGCAGAAAGCCGATTGGCCTAAGCAAGGCAGATCCCTGTCCCACACAACCCCAATTACAAAGCCCAATTATAGGTTGAACACTCTAATACCCTGAGGATCATCTTACCAAAACCGTTAGAGATTAACGCAGGATTATGGAGCGCTGATTGGCCCAACCCTGCTGATCCCCCTTCACACCCAACCCTTCTCGTCCATATGCTTATCCAATTTTATCTTAAAGCTCCCTATAGTTTTTAATCCCACTATAGCACTTGGTAGTCCATTCCACCCATCTACAACTCTGTTACCAAACAATATTTGCCTATATCTTTTTTGAAACGAAATTTATCTAATTTGAAACCATTGGTATGAGTTCTTTCGCTATCACTGAGCTTTACTACATTTGTCATGTCCCCTTTGTTAATCCCACTAACCCACTTGAACACCTCTATCATATCCCCTCTAACTCTGCGTCTCTCTAATGAATGTAAGCCTAATTTCTTCAAAATTTCTTTATACGGAAGATTTCTAATATTATGGATCATTTTTGTCATTCTACGTTGTACTCTCTCCAATGAATCTATGTCCATTCTGTAATAAGGACACCAAAATTGAACAGCATAATCCATATGGGGTCTCACTAATGACAAGTAAAGTGTTAAGATAACATCAGCAGTTCTGTTACTCACACTCCTAGAGATGAACCCGAGAATCCTGTTTGCCTTGTTTCGAACGCTTATACACTGTTGTCTAGGCTTCAAATCATTGCTAACAAACACACCTAGATCTTTCTCACAATTCGAGCTTTCTAATTCCATATTAGCTAGTTTATATTTAACATTCGTATGCATCTTCCCTATCTTTCATACATTTACCCTCAGCTGGAACAAACTAGACTATAGGAAGTCATGAAGTCCTCTCCAAATTGAGGTCTGCGGAGATAAGCTATGACTGAATGGCACCTGGTGTAATTAGGTTGCACGTAATAAGCTATGACTGACTGGCACTTGGTGTAATTAGGTTGCACGTAATAAGCTATGACTGAATGGCACCAGGTGTAATTAGGTTGCACGTAATAAGCTATGACTGAATGGCACCTGGTGTAATTAGGTTGCACGTAATAAGCTATGACTGAATGGCACCTGGTGTAATTAGGTTGCACGTAATAAGCTATGACTGAATGGCACCTGGTGTAATTAGGTTGCACGTAATAAGCTATGACTGAATGGCACCAGGTGTAATTAGGTTGCACGTAATAAGCTATGACTGAATGGCACCTGGTGTAATTAGGTTGCACGTAATAAGCTATGACTGAATGGCACCAGGTGTAATTAGGTTGCACGTAATATGCTATGACTGAATGGCACCTGGTGTAATTAGGTTGCACGTAATAAGCTATGAGTGAATGGCACCTGGTGTAATTAGGTTGCACGTAATAAGCTATGACTGACTGGCACCTGGTGTAATTAGGTTGCACGTAATAAGCTATGACTGAATGGCACCTGGTGTAATTAGGTTGCACGTAATAAGCTATGACTGACTGGCACCTGGTGTAATTAGGTTGCACGTAATAAGCTATGACTGAATGGCACCTGGTGTAATTAGGTTCCACGTAATAAGCTATGACTGAATGGCACCTGGTGTAATTAGGTTGCACGTAATAAGCTATGACTGAATGGCACCAGGTGTAATTAGGTTGCACGTAATAAGCTATGACTGAATAGCACCTGGTGTAATTAGGTTGCAAGTAATAAGCTATGACTGACTGGCACCTGGTGTAATTAGGTTGCACGTAATAAGCTATGACTGAATGGCACCTGGTGTAATTAGGTTGCAAGTAATAAGCTATGACTGACTGGCACCTGGTGTAATTAGGTTGCACGTAATAAGCTATGACTGAATGGCACCAGGTGTAATTAGGTTGCACGTAATAAGCTATGACTGACTGGCACCTGGTGTAATTAGGTTGCACGTAATAAGCTATGACTGAATGGCACCTGGTGTAATTAGGTTGCACGTAATAAGCTATGACTGAATGGCACCTGGTGTAATTAGGTTGCACGTAATAAGCTATGACTGAATGGCACCTGGTGTAATTAGGTTGCACGTAATAAGCTATGACTGAATGGCACCTGGTGTAATTATGTTGCACGTAATAAGCTATGACTGAATGGCACCTGGTGTAATTAGGTTGCACGTAATAAGCTATGACTGAATGGCACCTGGTGTAATTAGGTTGCACGTAATAAGCTATGACTGAATAGGTTGCACGTAATAAGCTATGACTGAATGGCACCAGGTGTAATTAGGTTGCAAGTAATAAGCTATGACTGACTGGCACCTGGTGTAATTAGGTTGCACGTAATAAGTTATGACTGAATGTCACCAGGTGTAATTAGGTTGCACGTAATAAGCTATGACTGACTGGCACCTGGTGTAATTAGGTTGCACGTAATAAGCTATGACTGAATGGCACCTGGTGTAATTAGGTTGCACATAATAAGCTATGACTGAATGGCACCTGGTGTAATTAGGTTGCACGTAATAAGCTATGACTGAATGGCACCTGGTGTAATTAGGTTGCACGTAATAAGCTATGACTGAATGGCACCAGGTGTAATTAGGTTGCACGTAATAAGCTATGACTGAATGGCACCTGGGTGTAATTAGGTTGCACGTAATAAGCTCTGACTGACTGGCACCTGGTGTAATTAGGTTGCACGTAATAAGCTATGACTGAATGGCACCAGGTGTAATTAGGTTGCACGTAATAATCTATGACTGACTGGCACTTGGTGTAATTAGGTTGCACGTAATAAGCTATGACTGAATGGCACCTGGTGTAATTAGGTTGCACGTAATAAGCTATGACTGAATGGCACCTGGTGTAATTAGGTTGCACATAATAAGCTATGACTGAATGGCACCAGGTGTAACTAGGTTGCACGTAATAAGCTATGACTGAATGGCACCTGGTGTAATTAGGTTGCACGTAATAAGCTATGACTGAATGGCACCTGGTGTAAGTAGGTTGCACGTAATAAGCTATGACTGAATGGCACCTGGTGTAATTAGGTTGCACGTAATAAGCTATGACTGACTGGCACCTGGTGTAATTAGGTTGCACGTAATAAGCTATGACTGAATGGCACCTGGTGTAATTAGGTTGCACGTAATAAGCTATGACTGAATGGCACCTGGTGTAATTAGGTTGCACATAATAAGCTATGACTGACTGGCACCTGGTGTAATTAGGTTGCACGTAATAAGCTATGACTGAATGGCACCTGGTGTAATTAGGTTGCATGTAATAAGCTATGACTGACTGGCACCTGGTGTAATTAGGTTGCATGTAATAAGCTATGACTGAATGGCACCTGGTGTAATTAGGTTGCACGTAATAAGCTATGACTGACTGGCACCTGGTGTAATTAGGTTGCACGTAATAAGCTATGACTGAATGGCACCTGGTGTAATTAGGTTGCACGTAATAAGCTATGACTAAATGGCACCTGGTGTAATTAGGTTGCACGTAATAAGCTATGACTGACTGGCACCTGGTGTAATTAGGTTGCACGTAATAAGCTATGACTGAATGGCACCTGGTTTAATTAGGTTGCACGTAATAAGCTATGACTGAATGGCACCTGGTGTAATTAGGTTGCACGTAATAAGTTATGACTGAATGGCGCCTGGTGTAATTAGGTTGCACGTAATAAGCTATGACTGAATGGTACCTGGTGTAATTAGGTTGCACGTAATAAGCTATGACTGAATGGCACCTGGTGTAATTAGGTTGCACGTAATAAGCTATGACTGAATGGCACCTGGCGTAATTAGGTTGCACGTAATAAGCTATGACTGAATGGCACCTGGTGTAATTAGGTTGCACGTAATAAGCTATGACTGAATGGCACCTGGTGTAATTAGGTTGCACGTAATAAGCTATGACTGAATGGCACCTGGTGTAATTAGGTTGTACGTAATAAGCTATGACTGAATGGCACCTGGTAATTAGGTTGCACGTAATAAGCTATGACTGAATGGCACCTGGTGTAATTAGGTTGTACGTAATAAGCTATGACTGAAGGGCACCTGATGTAATTAGGTTGCACGTAATAAGCTATGACTGAATGGCACCTGGTGTAATTAGGTTGCACGTAATAAGCTATGACTGACTGGCACCTGGTGTAATTAGGTTGCACGTAATAAGCTATGACTGACTGGCACCTGGTGTAATTAGGTTGCACGTAATAAGCTATGACTGACTGGCACCTGGTGTAATTAGGTTGCACGTAATAAGCTATGACTGACTGGCACCTGGTGTAATTAGGTTGCACGTAATAAGCTATGACTGACTGGCACCTGGTGTAATTAGGTTGCACGTAATAAGCTATGACTGACTGGCACCTGGTGTAATTAGGTTGCACGTAATAAGCTATGACTGACTGGCACCTGGTGTAATTAGGTTGCACGTAATAAGCTATGACTGACTGGCACCTGGTGTAATTAGGTTGCACGTAATAAGCTATGACTGACTGGCACCTGGTGTAATTAGGTTGTACGTAATAACCAATAAGAAGGTTCACGAGTCCCTTGACAAGATATAGAGAGCTCTGGTTATGGAAAATCCTGTGTTTGTAATTATTTGTAACTTTTCTTAAATTCCTTGTCATTATCCACACCGGTCTTAATTAACCCTTTCAAGCTCCAATACGCGTTTCTGTTCTGTTTTCTGGCTACTATTAGGCGATTTTATTCAGATTAGTAACATTATATGAAAGTCAAAGGGTTGATTGAGATAGTATTCACCCTTTTAATACCCACAGATCCTTCCTAAGCTGCATACAATTGTCTAATGATAGCCACATTAAACTGCTAAAACGCGTCAAAGCTTCAAGGGGTTAAGGGGAGGTATTTAGTTTCTTCCCTAGAACTCCATCAAACTTAAAATTACACCCCCTAGACCCCCTTTCAAGATAAATTTGTACATTTTTCGGTAGAAAAATTTCCCGGCCCAAGGCCGGTTCCTCTCAAATTACAGGCTCGTCTAATAGTGTCCAGAGTATGATGAGAAGGACGTCCCTGGTACTGTAAGGGTTAATCCCAAAGACAAGTTGGTTAGGGTAGTACGTAGCGACCCTTTATGGGGAGAGTGTTAAAACATACACCCCCCCCCCCGGGCATAACACAATACTACACAGAAAGGACCCCAGCATTAAGGGGGGTGACCTGTTTTTGTTCTGTCCTTTTCTATCTTTATCTGGCTTGTATCCATTTGGCCCCATTCAGCCTACTGTTTTAAGACGTTTATCCCCATCCAGGTGTAAATTTTTTACTGGTGAGCGGTAGCGAGCCAGCATATTTTTAATTTTTGTTTGACAGCAGGCTAAATTTGTACATTTTTCGATAGAAAAATTTCTCCGGCGAAGCCGGATTTCTTCATATAATGCTGGCTCGCTATCGCTCGCCTGGAAGAAATCGACACCTACAGTAGATGGGGATAAACGTCTTAAAATAGTTGGCTGAATGGGGCCGAATGGATACAAGCCAGGGAAACAGAGAAAGGAGAAAAATAACCAAAAACAGGCCACCCCCCTTAAGGGACTAGTGCTGGGTTTTTGGTCTCTCCCTTTTATCATATTCTAGCAACTATAAGACAATTAAATTCAAGTTAGGGACGACGACCTCTAGCAATAATAAGGCTCCAAACTAACCCAACCAACCTTTTTAACTACCACAGATCCTTGCTAAGCTGTAGAATAGCGTCTAAATATAGCTAGAATACAATATCATTAATCAACTTCACATCTAAACTCAATTAATGAAATCAACAAATACATGTATGGCACTCCGAGGACTCGAACCTAGGATACTCACATCGAAATTCCGCGCACTATGTATTACGCTATCAAGACAGTTTAATTTAAGCCGGTATCACACGAGAGCTTTTATAGTCAACATTCGATGGTCAACATTTTGCAGGCAACATTTCTGGAGTATTTTGCACTGGTATCGGAAACTAGACTGATGATAGATAAATTAAAGTAACGGAAATATAATAAATGTTTACCCCATAAGCTGCCAGACCAGTGTTAAGGATAAATGTTGAGTGAAAAAGCGCTCGTGTGATACCGGCTTAACACACGTCGCTGGTACTCAAAGGGTTAATCCCAAAATAAAGTTGCCTAGCGTAGTACGTAGCGACCTTTATGGGGCGAGTGTCAATACATTCCCCCCCCCCCCCCCCCCCCCCCGACCATAACACAGTAATAAACAGGAAGGACCCCAGGATGCTTTTTTTTTTTTTTTTTTTTTTTTTTTTTGTATTGTGTTGTCTATTAATTCATATATCCATGTATTTTGTAGTTTCCTCCCTAGACCTCCATCAAACTTAAGAAAACCACCCCTAGATCCCCTTTTAAGATGAATTTGAAAAAAAATCGGTAGAAAAATGTCCCGGCCATAGGCCGATTCCTTCTAAAATTACAGGCTCGCTATCGTTCGCCAGGAAAAAATCGACACATACATGGTACGATAGGTCTAAATACTGGCAAAGAAATGGGTCGAAAGGTCTCAAAATCGCCAAACTAATGGGCCGAACGTCTTAAAATGTCAAAACTAATGGGGCTAAGCACGAGGGAAGAGGGGGACCATAATAACGCCCCATCTCCCCTTAAGGATTATTTAGTGGTGACCTGACACTTGTACCTCACTCTTTGTCAATATGTGTATAAGGGCTCTGGTGAGAGAGAGAGAGAGAGAGAGAGAGAGAGAGAGAGAGAGAGAGAGAGAGAGAGAGAGGAGAGAGGAGAGAGAGAGAGAGAGAGAGAGAGAGAGAGAGAGAGAGAGAGAGAGAGAGAGAGAGAGAGAGACCATGAGAGAGAGATAGATAGATAAAGCGATATATTCGCTTTATCAATTTGTTCGAACGCCGACCCGTGGTAATAACGTTCTTGACATTGTACTTGCAACAAAAGAAGAATTAATAGAAAATTTGAATGTTGGTGATGAATTCAGTAACAGCGACCATCGTACGATAACTTTCAATTTAAAGTTTACTAGTAACGAACCAAATAGTAGCATCGAAAAAGTCCCTAATTTCAAGAAAGCAAACTTTCATAAACTTAGAGCTATGTTTAAAGAAACTGACTGGAGCTTTTTATTAACAATAACGACATAAATACATCTTGGAAGTTATTCGAAACCACTTACCTAAAAGCAGTGCAAGACTGCATACCATCGAAAATACGGCGTCCAGGCCATAATAATAAGCTCAAATGGTGGAATAAACATATTTCAAACTGCCTGCTTGCTAAAAAATTTGCTAATGATAGATTAAAATCCTCACAAAATGATGAAGAACGGGTGAAATTTGTAGAGCTACGACGCAAAGCCAAAAAGTTAATTAAGCAAAGTAAAAAGACCCTAGAGTTACATATTGCGAATCAAAGTAAAACAAACCCGAAATAATTCTATAGTTATATCAGAAAGAAAAAGTAGTTACGTCAACTGTTGGACCGTTAGTCGATGAAAATGGAGAATACACCAAAGACGAAGTACAAATGAGTAATGCCCTCAATACCTTCTTTGCATCAGTTTTTACAACAGAAGACCTCAGTGATATCCCTACACCATCGCCGATTCAGATTGATAATTCAGATGTTCTAAGCAATATCACCGTTACAGAGAGAAGTATTGAATTGTTTAGATAAACTCAAGGTAAATAAAACACCTGGACCTGATACAATCTCGCCTAGAGTTCTAAAGGAAGCTAAGGATGAGCTCTCCAAACCACTGACATTACTATTCAATAAATCCTTGCAGTCTGGAACTATGCCTGATCAGTGGAAGATAGCCAACGTAACACCGATATTAAAAAAAGGCACAATTCCTACCCAGTAACGATCGTCCAATTAGCTTAACCTCAGTTGTATGTAAAATGCTAGAAACGGTCATAAGAGACAGACTCATAAATCACTTAGAGGAAAATAACATACTTAAAGATACTCAACACGGCTTTCGTAAAAAACGTTCCTGTTTAACAAACCTCTTAGACTTCTTCCACGATATCCTCAACCTCTACGATGAGAGTAAAGCTGTAGATATTATATACCTTTATTTTCAAAAGATCTTCTACCGCAATTACATGTCCTCTGAACACAAAAATGACGAGGCCGTCTTAAAAGAAATAATCTCCAAGCATGTCCACCCAACCAACCCGGAAAACAAAATCAAATTAATAATTTATTACAAATCCCCCAAGACCTCCAACCTCGTTCTCCGCAACAAACCAGCCTCCACCAAGATAAAGAGCCCGATGACCGACGATCACGTCATTTACCAACATACCTGTAATTATGAGGACTGTGGACCTCATTCCTATATTGGTATGACGCAGACTCGTCTTTCACGTCGGTTAACTCTTCACCTTCAGGCTGGAGCCATCAAAGACCACTATCTCACCCCTAACCACCCTCACCTCACACGCAACGAGTTAGAGAAACACACCACCATACTCGATAAAGAAAGTGACCCAAGGAGATTACCTATACTCGAAGCTTTATATATCCAAGCCTTACATCCCAACATCAACAACCAAACTCTGGACCTTCAGATCCTTCCTTCTGCCAAAAGGCACTACCCTACAGGACCTAACACCCCTCCTCGCCCCCCGGTGCCCTTGACGCAGCCCCCCGCGCTACCTCCTTCAGCTTCGTCTTCTGCAGGCGCCACACAACTTAGGCCACGCCCCTCGACACGCAGCCAATCAGCTTTGCCCCCACCTACTGACCACCATCCCGCATCCAGTGCGCATGCGTGAAGCGGTTAACCCCTTCTCTCTCCTAGTTTACGCTTCCACCAATAGCAGACTTTTGCCCCCTGCTTTCCGCCTCCTCTGATCCTCCACCCTCTATATATACCCTTCCTGTTTACCTTTTATATCATTCCTTCCTTACTTGATAATGCTGGTTGTCCAGTGAAACGCGTCGTATATCCTGTATCATCATGTACATTTATGTAACCCTGTACCACCATGAATTTTGCTAATCTCCTTCATCTACTTCCTGCCACCCAGCGAAAACTCATCAGAGACCTGGAAACTTTGAATAATAAAATTTCCAACGCAGAAATTGCCATTTCTTTCAACCTCGGATGTATTAAAGAAAATTTATTACCTGGCTTTACTAACATATATATATATATATATATATATATATATATATATATATATATATATATATATATATATATAGAGAGAGAGAGAGAGAGAGAGAGAGCGAGAGTCCTAAAAAACTAACCCTAGCCCTAAATAAAGTAGGGCTGTGAACCTCCTCAGTAATTATATGGAGTGGAAAGAGAAGATAACAGAGATTGTGACCTCTGCCAACTCAACCAGTGTTTAGGGGTTGTACTGTTAAGGGGGGTAAAAACAATTTTTTTTTTTATCTTTTTCTCCTTTTCTCTCTTTCTCTGGCTTGTATCCATTCGGCCCCATTCAGCCAACTGTTTTAAGACGTTTATCCCCATCGAGGTGTCTATTTATTCCTGGCATGCGATAGCGAGCAAGCATTGTATGGAGAAATCCGGCTTCGCCGGAGAGATTTTTCTATCGAAAAATTTACAAATTTAGGTTGCTGTCAAAACAAAAATATACATATGCTGGCTCGCTACCGCTCGCCAGGAAAATATTGACACCTGGATGGGGGTAAACGTTTTAAAACAGTAGGCTAAATGGGGCCAAATAGATACAAGCCAAATAGAGAGGGAGAGAAAGAGAACAAAAAGCGATGTGGGCTCCCTTAATATCCTTCCTGTAACTATGACATCTTATTTCATTATATTACTGTTCTTTTTAGACGGTTTTTTGTAGATTAAGATGGATCTGAGGTAGTAAATGGGTTAAGTGAGACAGTTCTTAGCTTGATCATTCATGGAGGGCCTTTTTAAACCTAATTAAGTCGTCTAATAGTAGCCAGAATAAAGTTAAAAAGACGTCGCCGGTACAAGAGTTAAATGTATTCCATAATATACCGTAATATATATATATATATATATATATATATATATATATATTATAGACTGCAGTACTGTTGAAACCTTAAAACATCGCTTAGACAAATATCTCTCCCTTACTCCGTGACTGACTGGGTGTACAGCTGCATACCAGACACGCCCACAGTATCTCGTCTGGTGGAATAGGTAGTTATATTTTATCATACCAGACACGCCCACAGTATCTCGTCTGGTGGAATAGGTAGTTATATTTTATCATACCAGACACGCCCACAGTATCTCGTCTGGTGGAATAGGTAGTTATATTTTATCATACCAGACACGCCCACAGTATCTCGTCTGGTGGAATAGGTAGTTATATTTTATCATACCAGACACGCCCACAGTATCTCGTCTGGTGGAATAGGTTATTATATTTTATCATACCAGACACGCCCACAGTATCTCGTCTGGTGGAATAGGTAGTTATATTTTATCATACCAGACACGCCCACAGTATCTCGTCTGGTGGAATAGGTAGTTATATTTTATCATACCAGACACGCCCACAGTATCTCGTCTGGTGGAATAGGTAGTTATATTTTATCATACCAGACACGCCCATAGTATCTCGTCTGGTGGAATAGATAGTTATATTTTATCATACCAGACACGCCCACAGTATCTCGTCTGGTGGAATAGATAGTTATATTTTATCATACCAGACACGCCCACAGTATCTCGTCTGGTGGAATAGATAGTTATATTTTATCATACCAGACACGCCCACAGTATCTCGTCTGGTGGAATAGATAGTTATATTTTATCATACCAGACACGCCCACAGTATCTCGTCTGGTGGAATAGATAGTTATATTTCATCATACCAGACACGCCCACAGTATCTCGTCTGGTGGAATAGATAGTTATATTTTATCATACCAGACACGCCCACAGTATCTCGTCTGGTGGAATAGGTAGTTATATTTTATCATACCAGACACGCCCACAGTATCTCGTCTGGTGGAATAGATAGTTATATTTTATCATACCAGACACGCCCACAGTATCTCGTCTGGTGGAATAGATAGTTATATTTTATCATACCAGACACGCCCATAGTATCTCGTCTGGTGGAATAGATAGTTATATTTTATCATACCAGACACGCCCATAGTATCTCGTCTGGTGGAATAGATAGTTATATTTTATCATACCAGACACGCCCATAGTATCTCGTCTGGTGGAATAGATAGTTATATTTTATCATACCAGACACGCCCATAGTATCTCGTCTGGTGGAATAGATAGTTATATTTTATCATACCAGACACGCCCATAGTATCTCGTCTGGTGGAATAGATAGTTATATTTCATCATACCAGACACGCCCATAGTATCTCGTCTGGTGGAATAGGTAGTTATATTTTATCATACCAGACACGCCCACAGTATCTCGTCTGGTGGAATAGATAGTTATATTTTATCATACCAGACACGCCCACAGTATCTCGTCTGGTGGAATAGATAGTTATATTTTATCATACCAGACACGCCCATAGTATCTCGTCTGGTGGAATAGATAGTTATATTTCATCATACCAGACACGCCCACAGTATCTCGTCTGGTGGAATAGATAGTTATATTTTATCATACCAGACACGCCCACAGTATCTCGTCTGGTGGAATAGATAGTTATATTTTATCATACCAGACACACCCACAGTATCTCGTCTGGTGAAATAGATAGTTATATTTCATCATACCAGACACGCCCACAGTATCTCGTCTGGTGGAATAGATAGTTATATTTCATCATACCAGACACGCCCACAGTATCTCGTCTGGTGGAATAGATAGTTATATTTCATCATACCAGACACGCCCACAGTATCTCGTCTGGTGGAATAGATAGTTATATTTTATCATACCAGACACGCCCACAGTATCTCGTCTGGTGGAATAGGTAGTTATATTTCATCATACCAGACACGCCCACAGTATCTCGTCTGGTGGAATAGATAGTTATATTTCATCATACCAGACACGCCCATAGTATCTCGTCTGGTGGAATAGATAGTTATATTTCATCATACCAGACACGCCCATAGTATCTCGTCTGGTGGAATAGATAGTTATATTTCATCATACCAGACACGCCCACAGTATCTCGTCTGGTGGAATAGGTAGTTATATTTTATCATACCAGACACGCCCATAGTATCTCGTCTGGTGGAATAGATAGTTATATTTCATCATACCAGACACGCCCACAGTATCTCGTCTGGTGGAATAGATAGTTATATTTTATCATACCAGACACGCCCACAGTATCTCGTCTGGTGGAATAGATAGTTATATTTCATCATACCAGACACGCCCACAGTATCTCGTCTGGTGGAATAGATAGTTATATTTCATCATACCAGACACGCCCACAGTATCTCGTCTGGTGGAATAGATAGTTATATTTCATCATACCAGACACGCCCACAGTATCTCGTCTGGTGGAATAGATAGTTATATTTCATCATACCAGACACGCCCACAGTATCTCGTCTGGTGGAATAGATAGTTATATTTTATCATACCAGACACGCCCACAGTATCTCGTCTGGTGGAATAGATAGTTATATTTCATCATACCAGACACGCCCACAGTATCTCGTCTGGTGGAATAGATAGTTATATTTCATCATACCAGACACGCCCACAGTATCTCGTCTGGTGGAATAGATAGTTTATTTCATCATACCAGACACGCCCACAGTATCTCGTCTGGTGGAATAGATAGTTATATTTCATCATAACAGACACGCCCACAGTATCTCGTCTGGTGGAATAGATAGTTATATTTCATCATACCAGACACGCCCAGTATCTCGTCTGGTGGAATAGATAGTTATATTTCATCATACCAGACACGCCCACAGTATCTCGTCTGGTGGAATAGATAGTTATATTTCATCATACCAGACACGCCCACAGTATCTCGTCTGGTGGAATAGATAGTTATATTTCATCATACCAGACACGCCCACAGTATCTCGTCTGGTGGAATAGATAGTTATATTTTATCATACCAGACACGCCCACAGTATCTCGTCTGGTGGAATAGATAGTTATATTTTATCATACCAGACACGCCCACAGTATCTCGTCTCGTCTGGTGGAATAGATAGTTATATTTTATCATACCAGACACGCCCATAGTATCTCGTCTGGTGGAATAGATAGTTATATTTTATCATACCAGACACGCCCACAGTATCTCGTCTGGTGGAATAGATAGTTATATTTTATCATACCAGACACGCCCATAGTATCTCGTCTGGTGGAATAGATAGTTATATTGTATCATACCAGACACGCCCACAGTATCTCGTCTGGTGGAATAGATAGTTATATTTTATCATACCAGACACGCCCACAGTATCTCGTCTGGTGGAATAGATAGTTATATTTTATCATACCAGACACGCCCATAGTATCTCGTCTGGTGGAATAGGTAGTTATATTTTATTATTTTCCTGTTGAGTACCATGTCAGTTAAGGGAGCCCACCTCGTTTTTTGTTATCTCTCCCTCTCTCCCTCTCTCCCTCTCTCTCTGGCTTGTATTCATTCGGCCCCATTCAGCCTACTGTTTTAAGACGTTTATCCCCATCCAGGTGTCGATTTTTTGTGTTTGTGTCAGCAGGCTCAATCTGTACATTTTTCGATAGAAAAATGTCTCCGGCGAAGCCGGATTTCTCCATACAATGCTGGCTCGCTATCGCTCGCCAGGAAAACATCGATACCTAGATGGGGATAAACGTCTTATAACAGTTGGCTGAATGGGGCCGAATGGATACAAGCCAGAGAAAGAAAGGAAAGGAGAGAAAAAAATCCGGTGAGCCCCCTTAACTAATAGCCTAGGTACTTTAAATACAAGCAACCTAGTAAGGACCAGTTAAAAGAGTAAATTATAGAATCTCATTTACTTCAATATTATAATCCTTTATGTTTAATAGCCGAAAACACCGCTATCATAATCAAACTGGAATTAATCAGCATTCAGAATTCACGGGAAGCGCCTATGCATATTAAGGGGGACGGGCGTATTAAGGGGGGACGGGCGTATTAAGGGGGGACGGGCGTATTAAGGGGGGACGGGCGTATTAGGGGAGGAGGGTCGTATAAAGGGGGGAGGGGCGTATTAAGGGGGGAGGGGGGTATTAAGGGGGGACGGGCGTATTAAGGGGGGACGGGCGTATTAAGGGGGGACGGGCGTATTAAGGGGGGACGAGCGTATTAAGGGGGGACGGGCGTATTAAGGGGGGACGAGCGTAATTAAGGGGGGACGGGCATATTAAGGGGGGACGGGCGTATTAAGGGGGGACGGGCGTATTAAGGGGGGACGGGCGTATTAAGGGGGGACGGGCGTATTAAGGGGGGACGGGCGTATTAAGGGGGGACGGGCGTATTAAGGGGGGACGGGCGTATTAAGGGGGGACGGGCGTATTAAGGGGGGACGGGCGTATTTATTTTCATATTGTTTTAGCTTTCTATTATTTGTTAGTGTCCTCCCTAGATCTCCATTAAGCTGTAATAAACATCCCCTAGACCCCCCTTCAAGATAAATTTGTAAATTTTTCGGTAGAAAATTGTCCCGGCCGATTACTCTTAAAATTACAGGCTCGCTATCGCTCGCCAGGAAAAAATCGACACCTAAATGGTACGAAAGGTCTTATTATTGACAAAGAAATGAGGAGTAGTCTTAAAATCGCCAAAGTAATGGATCGAACATTTTAAAATTTAAAAACCAGTGGGGCTAAACACAAAGGAAAAGGTGGGCCATAAAAAGCGGCCTCTCCCCCCCCCCCCCTTAAAGCTTATCCGTTCCTCTTTATATGAATATGATTCCACACCACCCAGGGGATTTATTACCACTTCTCTAGTCTGGGTCGGGGTGCAGTTCAAATATTATCTATCTATCTATCTATCTATCTACTCAGGCCCAACCCCCACTCTTCCTGTTTTTTTTGTTTTTTTTTTTTTTTTTTTTTTGGGGGGGGGGGGGGGGGGGGCGACTCAAGACAGAGCCAGAATAGGGACAACACAAAAACACAACAGAAAACAATGAACACACAAAAACAAAATCCAAATTCACCCACATATTACATCTATCATCCATCTACTCCAGCCTTATGAGTGTTGCTGCCCAGTAGGCTGTTGACAAATAGTTTATAATATTATTATTATTATTATTATCAATCATCTAATATCTGCCTATCAATATTATTTTTATCTACTGTTTTAAGACGTTTATCCCCATGCAGGTGTTAATTTTTTCCTGGCGAGCGGTAGCAAGCCAGCATATTTGTTTTAAATGTTTTTTACAGCAGGCTAAATTTGTACATTTTTCGAAAGAAAAATTTCTCCGGCGAAGCCGGATTTCTCCATACAATGCTGGCTCGCTAACGCTCGCCAGGAAGAAATCGACACCTAGATGGGGATAAACGTCTTAAAACAGTTGGCTGAATGGGGCCGAATGGATACAAGCCAGGGAAAGAAAGGAAAGGAGAGGAAAAAAGCCGGTGAGCCCCCTCTCTCTCTCTTTTATATATATATATATATATATATATATATATAATATACTGTATATATATTTAGATAATTATATCATCATCATCTCCGATGCTTTGTCTCCCCTGGGAATCCCCTGCTAAAGGATAGCGATGACAAAAACGTCTCCAGGCTACTTTGTTGAGACATGCTTCCTTTGACCGTGACAAAATGCCCCTTCCACTACGTGGGAATTTTCCTCAATATATTTTTCCACTTTAATTTCTCATACCAAAGGTGGTCTTAAACAACCAAGGTGACATGACACATCCTGGTCTCTCTTCTACACTGAGCTCAAAACCCTAAAGAAGCTTAACACCTACCTTCATATTTACCAATATACAGTATTACTATTAAAAGATCATATTTTATGTGTGTTCAATTGTTCCGCCAATTTTAGCCAGTGAAACGTTGCAATTAAGATGTAGACCTTTGTTTAGTGTATCGCCTGTTCTGATCACCTCTTCTTCATAACAATATATATATATATATATATATATATATATATATAATTATCATCTATCAGTTTATCTTTCTACCAAGTACCTTTCTCTCTATAGTTATATTTTTACTAAAACTGAATGGACTGGATACGTGCAAATTTATCTTGAAAGGGTGTCTGGAGCACCTGTTTTTATTGTTATTTTTATATATTTTTTATATTATTTTCTGTTTAGCTTAAAGGGGACTGGGCGGGGGGGGGGGGGGGAATGAAACATAATAGGAATGGCTCGAAAATTGCAATAATAAAAATAAATAAATAATAAATAAAAATATCTATTATATTCTACACAAGGGAAAAAAAAAACCTTGACAATATTTCCGGAAGCATGGGATATGTGTTTAGGAGAAAGATATATTTATTGGTTTATCAATAAATATATTTAAATATTTATTCGTTATTCTTAGTTTCCTACCTAGACCTCCATCCAGCTTTACAAATATATACACTCCCCTAAGACCCTCTTTCCAGATGAATGTGTACGTTTTCGGTAGTAAAATGTCCCAGTCAAAGGCTTGTTTACACGCTCGCTATCGCTCGCCAAGAAAAATACGATACCTAGGCTAAATGGCAACAGAAGTCTTAATATTGACAAAGAAATAAGGCTATGGATCTTAAGATCGCCAAAGTAAAGCAGCGAACGTCGTAAAATCTCAAAAACTAGTGAAAACCTCAAAAACTAGTGAAAATCTCAAAAACTAGTGAGGTTTTAAACATGAGGGAGAGGGGGGTCCAGAAAAGAAACAAAAATCAA
This sequence comes from Paralithodes platypus, assembly GCA_032716605.1. Taxonomy (NCBI): domain Eukaryota; kingdom Metazoa; phylum Arthropoda; class Malacostraca; order Decapoda; family Lithodidae; genus Paralithodes; species Paralithodes platypus. Next base: position 8,096,132 of record CM064573.1, read on the forward strand.
AAGGCCAGCAGTTGGGCCCGGTAGAACCTCGGCAAGCTAATATATCGCCACACTCTGACGGTATATCTGTACATTTTTCGGTAGGGAAATATCTCGTTAATTACAAGCTCACCAGAAAAGTATCCAAACTAAATGGGAAACACGTCTAAACATCGCCTTACTACTATGGATAAATAGTGGCGCTCCCAGAACACCACCCTTGGGTTAGATACAGCGAATTAAATACCCCCATCCCCCAACACACACACTCTCTCTCTTTCTCACATACACGGGCTCTCTACATACTGTTTGTTTCTGCCTCCATATATTCAGTATATATACAGTATACTGTATATATATATATATATATATATATATATACAGTATACCGTATATATATATATATATATATATATATATATATATATATATATATATATATATATATATATATATATATATATATATATATATACATACTATCTCTCATTCGTTATGTTTATGTTCCCAACACTCACTCACTCACTCACTCTCTCTCCCTCTCTTGAAGTTATTAAGATACTTAATGAGTTTGGTAATGTGGATTACAGCAAACATTTTAGCCTCAGTAAACATGCAACACGCAACCATGGCTGGAAATTAGAATTGAAAAGATTCAGCACTAGTATTTTTTGTGGTAACCTTTTTAGATCTGTTCTACCTGGAACAAACTTCCCGCAAAAGTTGTAAACAGTTCTTCAGAAGAGAGTATATAGTATTGTGCATACTCTGTAATGAATGTAGTGCACCAAACAATCTCTCTCCTTCCACTTCGAGTATCTCCCCGGCATGGACCGCAAGGTCTCTGACATATAACTATTCCTTGTAACTCCTTGTAACTCTTGTTGTTCCACTTACAGTACAGTACATTATTTTAGATCTTCCTGTTTTACCAGATAAATGTCTTTACTTTATTTTATTTGTTTCAATTTGCAGGCCCTCTGAGAATGTTCTTGACATGAGAGTAAGTAGCTTGTTACCATCTCCACACACCCTCTTTAGTCTCTCTCTCTCTCTCTCTCTCTCTCTCTCTCTCTCTCTCTCTCTCTCTCTCTCTCTCTCTCTCTCTCTCTCTCTCTACATACTCGTAGTTTGTACCCTTTTGATTCCAAGAGATCCTTCTTGAGTTGAATAATCTATTAAATTGAAGCTAGCCCGTAATATAAACAAATATACACATCATTTTAGAAAACACATCAAGCAAAACGTAAATATATGAAGAAAAAAAACTATTTGCATAAATTTGGAACATGTTTGTGATTCATCAAATAAAACGGTGTTGTAATGAAAGCCAAATTAGTAATGTTTACAATATTGTGCTCAATTTAAAATTCCTAATACAATATGTGTATTAGTTTGGTCACAACTCATGTGTTCTATGGTGAACACTTAAGGGGGGTGACCTGTTTTGTTCTGTCCTTTTCTATCTTTTTCTGCCTTGTATCCACTTGGCCCCATTCAGCCTACTGTTTTAAGACGCTGATCCCCATCCAGGTGTCAATTGTTTACTGGTGAGCGGTAGCGAGCCAGCATATTTGTTATTTTTGTTTGACAGCAGGCTGAATTTGTAAATTTTTTGATAGAAAAATTTCTCCGGCGAAGCCGGATTTCTTCATATAATGCTGGCTCGCTATCGCTCGCCAGGAAGAAATCGACACCTAGATGGGGATAAATGTCTTAAAACAGTTGGCTGAATGGGGCCGAATGGATATAAGCCAGAGAAAGAGAGAAGAGGACAGAAATAACAAAAAGCAGGTCACCCCCCTTAATTTGTCACACGATAATGATGCCATTTTTGGCGGTAACACACGAGCGCTATTTCACTCAACATTTATCCTCAACACTGGTCTGGCAGTTATGGGGTTAACATTATATATTTGTCTGTCACCTAAATTCATCTACTATCAGTCTAGTTTCCGATACCAGTGCAAAATATTCCAGAAATGTTGCCAGAAAAATGTTGATCATCGAATGTTGACTATAAAATCTCTCGTGTGATACCGGCTTTACTATGGTATTTTGGAAGATCGTTGTATTCTATAACAAATGTACAATCGCGCTTATAAGTCATGTCCCAGCTGTCATTACGTTTGCCTTGCTCTGTGCTGTCTTAATGTCTGTCAGATGTTGAATAGGGTGGGTAAGTGTAGGAACATGGTTGTATATCTCACTCGAAAAGAAGACATGTTGTGTAAATATTGCTGATACCAACTATTGATCAAAACATACTTGGTGCCGAGACATGACTTATTAGCGCCACTGTACACATTGATCTGGAAGGGGTATCTTGAGGAAGCATGTTTACAGTTGATAATAATCCCTGAGGCGGGAACTAAAACAATAATTAATATATGTATAAACCAATAAATAACACCTACCCCCTTTAAGGGGGGCCACTTACTTTTTTTTCTCTTTCTCTCCTTTTCTCTCTTTCTCTGGCTTGTATCCATTCGGCCCCATTCAGCCAACTGTTTTAAGCCAACTGTTTATCCCCATACAGGTGTTGATTTCTTCCTGGCGAGCGATAGCGAGCCAGCACTGTATGGAGAAATCCGGCTTCGCCGGAGACATTTTTCTATCGAAAAATGTACAAATTTAGCTTGCTGTCAAAACAAATATATATATATGCTGACTCGCTACCGCTCGCCAGGAAAATATTGACACCTTGATGGGGGTAAACGTCTTCAAACAGTAGGCTGAATGGGACCGAATGGATACAAGCCAAACAGAGAGGGAGAGAAAGAGAAATACAGCGAGGTGGGGGGCTCCCTTAACCCCTTCACCACCATGACGTCATTTTCGTCATATTCTGGATACCATTAGACGATTCTCTTCAGCTTATAATCTAAAGGACTCAACGGGGGGGTAAATGCTATCTCAATAAGCCATCGGAGAAGTATACAGAAGGTCATTCTTAAGCTGCGTACCATTGTTAGCTAGAATAATCGGTTAAAAAGGCGTCATTGTAGTGAACTGGTCAAAAGGCAGCTCAAGACACTTCTCAAGCTGAAACAAGCAATGTCCTATGCCGTGTTCCAAGTAGGTATGTCAGAAATTAAGGGGAGACTGGCCGTTTGTTTGGTCTATTAATTCATTTATTTGTTTTAGTTTCCTCCCTAGACCTCCATCAAGCTTAGAGAAACACCCCCTAGACCCCCAATCAAGATAAATTTGTACATTTTTCGGTAGAAAAATGTTCCGGCCGAACGCCGATTCCTCTTAAAATTGCAGGCTCGCTATTGCTCGCCAGGAAAAAAGTCGACACCTAAATGGCACGTAAGGTCTTAAAATTGACAACGAAATGGGGCGAAAGGTGTTAAAATCGCCAAACTAATGGGCCGAACGTCTTATAATCTCAAAACTAGTGGGGCTAAACATTAGGGAGAAGGGGGTCCAGAAAAACGGTCTGCCTCCCCTTAAGTATGCGGCAGAGGTTCCGGTTAGTGAAGCGGGTGTGAGGGTAAAGCCGGTATCACACGAGAGCTTTTATAGTCAACATTCAATGATCAACATTTTTCTGGCAACATTTCTGAAATATGTTGCACTGGTATCGGAAACTAGACTGATGATAGATGAATTTAGGCAACATACAAATATTAAATGTTGACCTCATAAGCTGCCAGACCAGTGTTGAGGATAAATGTTGAGTGAAAAAGCTCTCGTGTGATACCGGCTTAAGGGGGGTGACCTGTTTTTGTTCTGTCCTTTTCTAGCTTTCTCTGGCTTGTATCCATTTGGCCCCATTCAGCCTACTGTTTTAAGACGTTTATCCCCATCCAGGTGTCAATTTTTTACTGGTGAGCGGTAGCGAGCCAGCATATTTTTTATTTTTGTTTGACAGCAGGCTAAATTTGTACATTTTTCGATAGAAAAATGTCTCCGGCGAAGACGGATTTCTTCATATAATGCTGGCTCGCTATCGCTCGCCAGGAAGAAATCGACACCTAGATGGGGGATAAACGTCTTAAAATAGTTGGCTGAATGGGGCCGAAAGGATACAAGCCAGAGAAAGAGAGCAAAGGAGAGAAATAACAAAAAGCAGGTCACCCCCCTTAAAGGACAAAGCGATGGTGTTTGGCAAAACAGCTGCAGGGGCCTGAGAGGAGGTAAAGCAGCTGCAGGGGCCTGAGAGGAGGTGAAGCAGCTGCAGGGGCCTGAGAGGAGGTAAAGCAGCTGCAGGGGCCTGAGAGGAGGTAAAGCAGCTGCAGGGGCCTGAGAGGAGGTAAAGCAGCTTCAGGGGCCTGAGAGGAGGTAAAGCAGCTGCAGGGGCCTGAGAGGAGGTAAAGCAGCTGCAGGGGCCTGAGAGGAGGTACAGCAGCTGCAGGGGCCTGAGAGGAGGTAAAGCAGCTGCAGGGGCCTGAGAGGAGGTAAAGCAGCTGCAGGGGCCTGAGAGGAGGTAAAGCAGCTGCAGGGGCCTGAGAGGAGGTAAAGCAGCTGCAGGGGCCTGAGAGGAGGTACAGCAGCTGCAGGGGCCTGAGAGGAGGTAAAGCAGCTGCAGGGGCCTGAGAGGAGATACAGCAGGTGCAGGGGCCTGAGAGGAGGCAAAGCAGCTGCAGGGGCCTGAGAGGAGGTAAAGCAGCTGCAGGGGCCAGGGGCCTGAGAGGAGGTAATGCAGCTGCAGGGGCCTGAGAGGAGGCAAAACAGGTGCAGGGGCCTGAGAGGAGGCAAAGCAGCTGCAGGGGCCTGAGAGGAGGTAAAACAGCTGCAGGGGCCTGAGAGGAGGTAAAGCAGCTGCAGGGGCCTGAGAGGAGGCAAAGCAGCTGCAGGGGCCTGAGAGGAGGTAAAGCAGCTGCAGGGACCTGAGAGGAGGTAAAGCAGCTGCAGGGCCCTGAGACGAGGTAAAGCAGCTGCAGGGGCCTGAGAGGAGGTAAAGCAGCTGCAGGGGCCTGAGAGGAGGCAAAGCAGCTGCAGGGGCCTGAGAGGAGGTAAAGCAGCTGCAGGGGCCTGAGAGGAGGTAAAGCAGCTGCAGGGCCCTGAGAGGAGGTAAAGCAGCTGCAGGGCCCTGAGAGGAGGTAAAGCAGCTGCAGGGGCCTGAGAGGAGGTAAAGCAGCTGCAGGGGCCTGAGAGGAGGCAAAGCAGCTGCAGGGGCCTGAGAGGAGGTAAAGCAGCTGTAGGGGCCTGAGAGGAGGTAAAGCAGCTGCAGGGGCCTGAGAGGAGATAAAGCAGCTGCAGGGGCCTGAGAGGAGGTAAAGCTGCTGCAGGGGCCTGAGAGGAGGTAAAGCAGCTGCAGGGGCCTGAGAGGAGGTAAAGCAGCTGCAGGGGCCTGAGAGGAGGTAAAGCAGCTGCAGGGGCCTGAGAGGAGGTAAAGCAGCTGTAGGGGCCTGAGAGGAGGTAAAGCAGCTGCAGGGCCCTGAGACGAGGTAAAGCAGCTGCAGGGGCCTGAGAGGAGGTAAAGCAGCTGCAGGGGCCTGAGAGGAGATAAAGCAGCTTCAGGGGCCTGAGAAGAGGTAAAGCAGCTTCAGGGGCCTGAGAGGAGATAAAGCAGCTGCAGGGGCCTGAGAGGAGGTAAAGCAGCTGCAGGGGCCTGAGAGGAGGTAAAGCACCTGCAGGGGCCTGAGAGGAGGTAAAGCAGCTGCAGGGGCCTGAGAGGAGGTAAAGCAGCTTCAGGGGCCTGAGAGGAGGTAAAGCAGCTGCAGGGGCCTGAGAGGAGGTAAAGCAGCTGCAGGGGCCTGAGAGGAGGTAAAGCAGCTTCAGGGGCCTGAGAGGAGGTAAAGCAGCTTCAGGGGCCTGAGAGGAGGTAAAGCAGCTTCAGGGGCCTGAGAGGAGATAAAGCAGCTGCAGGGGCCTGAGAGGAGGTAAAGCTGCCTGTCAGGACTTGGCTGATCCGAAACACAGATTTGCTCGTCAACTACGCAGCTTCGGTAGAAAAATGTCCTGGCTGCCGGTTCTTCTTAAATTACAGGCTCGCTATCGCTCGCCAGGAAAAAAATCAACATCTAAATAGCACGAACAGTCTTAAAATCGACAGAAATGGGGTGAAAGTTCTTAAAATCGCCAAACTAATGGGGTGAACGTCTTAAATCTCAAAAGCAATGGGGCTAAGCAAGAGGGAAAGGGGTCCAGAAAAAAAAATAACTCGAGTGGATATCTCCCGAGACACAGATTTGCTGGTCAGGTACGCAGTTTCCGGGGGCCCTACTTGACCAGTTTCTGGGGGCCCTACTTGACCAGTTTCCGGGGGCCCTACTTGACTAGTTTTCTGTTCAGGGTTCTTTAACCCGTATAGTACCGGTGACGTCCTTTTCACTACATTCTGAAGACTATTAGAAGAGTTTATTCAGCTTAGGAAGGACGTTTACCACTAAAAAGACTCCAGACTATCTCAATTAATCCTTTTAGCTACCCTAATTATCCTTCTTAAGCTTCATAAAATTGTCTAATTGTAGCTAAAATAAAATTTAAAAAAACATCACGGGTACAGAAGGGGTTAAACAAGTCTTAGCACAGGTTTTGCTATACTGCTTAACCCTGGTGACCTGTTTTTGTTCTGTCATTTTTTATCTTTCTCTGGCTTGTATTCATTTGGCCCCATTCAACCTACTGTTTTAAGACGTTTATCCCTATCCAGGTGTCAATATTTTACTGGTGAGCGGTAGCGAGCCAGCATATTTTTTATTTTTGTTTGACAGCAGGCTAAATTTGTACATTTTTCGATAGAAAAATTTCTCCGGCGAAGCCGGATTTCTTCATATAATGCTGGCTCGCTATCGCTCGCCAGGAAGAAATCGACACCTAGATGGGGATAAAAGTCTTAAAATAGTTGGCTGAATGGGGCCGAATGGATACAAGCCAGAGAAAGAGAGAAAAGGACAGAAATAACAAAAAGCAGGTCACCCCCCTTAACCCTCCGGGCCCGGGCTGTATCTCCAAAGGACAGTGTGGGCTACCCGGGCGATCTGGCTGAAAAACGTCTAGGCCTAGGCTACCGTATTTTTGTTAATTTTAACTGCTAGAAATTTCCCACGCATCTATAAATGTAGTGCGGTTTCCAATCTGTAGACTGGCGTTGAGTAAATCTCTCTAAGTCAACTGGTTCAGTTGTGGTGACGATTTCAGTGGAGCTAATTTTTCCGCGATGTTGACAATATCGGAGCTTTTCACACACTAATTTCGTCTGACGTCACAACAATAACATTGATCCGACGTCTCCTTATTGTTTTCGGAGGTGCGGTGATGCAACGATCGGCTTTGTTTACATGCGTCGGACGCACAGCGTTCAGACCAAGCTGAATAGGCTTGAAAGCTTACTGCCTAGTAACAGGACACCCAGGCACCTGCCCTTATTTCGTGGTGTCCTTCCACACGGACACCCGGGGAGGAAGGGTTAAGCTGGTATTAGAGGCTGCCTGGCAGGTAGCCATGATATCTTGATTTCTTACCCTACGTAGCACAGCGGAAGAAAGGCACAAATGAAATGGTGAAGCAGGTGGCTGATATACCATTTTATAATCTGACCGTATTCTGGAGTCACATATGTTGAAATTGTATTCTTTAACCCAGCGGCTGCAACAATCCTCTCGAGAGGTTTTACTGGTGGGATGCAATGTTCCTCTCTGAAGAATAGATGGCAAACACGTACCAAAACATTCCCAATAACAAAAACAACAAGTGTAACTGTCAGAGCTACAGGGGTGAAAATCCAATTACATTTACTGCTCCCTATCTTGCCTCCACCCTGCTCCTCCCATTTCCTCCCTCCACCCGACCAATACTCCCATACGTGCACCAAGTCATTGCCAATTTTGTGCCACATTTTCAACTACGGGACCACCATAAGACTTTAACAACCCATCTTTTGGGTATTCACATATACAGTATATACTGTATATATATATATATGGTTGGATGTGCGCTTGCATTTCCTACACGATGAAGTGGTTTTCTTTGCATATTGATAGAGTCGCCAAATCGGCCTAGGTCTAGCACAGGGCAATGGTGAGTCCTAGGGGTGTCTAGCATTTCCTGGGTTAATGACCACTGCTGTGATGGTATATTAACTTTCTAATGAAATATCAGTACTTGTCACATTTAAATATAACCTTTACAAACATATGTAGTTGTAGTCTCCTATAAGAGTACGTTTCTATTATAAAAAGAGAACAATATACTGCAAATTGTGAAGTGATAGGGGATGAAATTTCTCATCCAGTTAAGATGAGCAAAGTATAATATTGATGAGCCATTTTCCCGGTAGATATTATGAGAGGTATTGATCTTATAGGAGGGCTCTCTTCCTGACTACCTACTCTCTCATGTACTCACTCACTCACTCACTCTCTCTTCCTGACTACCTCATATCTCATGTACTCACTCACTCACCCACTCTCTTCCTGACTACCTCATCTCCCATGTAATCACTCACTCTCTCTCACTCACTTACTCTCTCTCTCTCTCTCTCTCTCTCACACACTCCCTCTTCCTGACTACCTCATATCTCATGTACTCACTTACTCACTCTCTCACACACTCGCTCTTCCTGACTACCTCATCTCTCATGTACTCACTTACTCACTCACACTCTCTTCCTGACTACCTCCTCTCTCATGTACTCTCTCACTCACTCACTTACTCTCTCACTTACTCACTCTCACGCTCTCTTTCCCACTCACTCACTCACTCTCACGCTCTCTTTCCCACTCACTCACTCACTCTCACGCTCTCTTTCCCACTAACTTACTCACTCACTCTCTCTCACTTAGTCACTCACTCACTTACTCACTCTCACACTCACCTATACCCTGTTTCTTTTCTACTGACGGTAAACCGCAAATAAAAAACGACTACCTCCCCCCTTAACCCCTTCTGTACCAGCGACGTCTTTAAAATTTTCTTCTAGCTGTATCTGATCTGTTTTGTAAAGCTTAAGAAGGATCTGTGGTAGTAAGAAAGGGTTAACTAGGGTCGTTAGAAGCCTGTTACTTTTCTTAAACTATATAAACAAATATTGTCTATTATAATCCAGTCTAAAACGATAAGGAAGGAACTGGTACAGGACGGGTTAATAATGAGGCTGATAAGAACCCTGTTTATTGACCTGAACGTGGCTGATTAGTTTGATGTTGTGAGGAGAAGCTTATACAGGGTTACCATATCAAGGCCGCTAGAAAGTCTATAAATGCCGAAAATGACATTCAAATTCAAATGTTTATTGCCATTAAAACAAATATTTATTATATTATATATATATATATATATATATATATATATATATATATATATATATATATATATATATATATATACAAGTATAAATTATATAGGCCATGATCTGCTAGTGGGTACTTTAGAGCAGATATAATATAACATCGCTTGAATAATGCCACAATCTCTCCAATATCACTCTAAAATGGCTGGAATCTCCTGAGTATTGTTAGAATTCCAGGCGCTAGATGTAAACTGTTGACTCAACATCGAAGTAAATAACCCCAGATCTAGCGGGAATGTGGATAGTATACTGTATATATGCCGATAATCGCTAGAATAATGCCACACTATCTCCAATATCACTAGAATAATGCCACAATCTCTCCAATATCACTAGAATAATGCCACACTATCTCCAATATCACTAGAATAATGCCACACTATCTCCAATATCACTAGAATAATGCCACACTATCTCCAATATCACTAGAATAATGCCACACTATCTAGAATAATGCCACACTATCTAGAATAATGCCACACTATCTAGAATAATGCCACACTATCTAGAATAATGCCACACTATCTCCAATATCACTAGAATAATGCCACAATCTCTCCAATATCACTAGAACAATGCCACAATCTCTCCAATATCACTAGAATAATGCCACAATCTCTCCAATATCACTAGAATAATGCCACACTATCTCCAATATCACTAGAATAATGCCACACTATCTCCAATATCACTAGAATAATGCCACACTATCTCCAATATCACTAGAATAATGCCACAATCTCTCCTATATCACTAGAATAATGCCACACTATCTCCAATATCACTAGAATAATGCCACACTATCTCCAATATCACTAGAATAATGCCACAATCTCTCCAATATCACTAGAATAATGCCACACTATCTCCAATATCACTAGAATAATGCCACACTATCTCCAATATCACTAGAATAATGCCACAATCTCTCCAATATCACTAGAATAATGCCACACTATCTCCAATATCACTAGAAAAATGCCACACTATCTCCAATATCACTAGAATAATGCCATAATCTCTCCAATATCACTAGAATAATGCCACACTATCTCCAATATCACTAGAATAATGCCACAATCTCTCCAATATCACTAGAATAATGCCACAATCTCTCCAATATCACTAGAATAATGCCACACTATCTCCAATATCACTAGAATAATGCCACAATCTCCAATATCACTAGAATAATGCCACACTATCTCCAATATCACTAGAATAATGCCACACTATCTCCAATATCACTAGAATAATGCCACACTATCTCCAATATCACTAGAATAATGCCACAATCTCTCCAATATCACTAGAATAATGCCACAATCTAGAATAATTCCACACTATCTCCAATATCACTAGAATAATGCCATAACTCCAATATCGCTAGAATAATGCCACTATCTCCAATATCACTAGAATAATGCCACACTATCTCCAATATCACTAGAATAATGCCATAATCTCTCCAATATCACTAGAATAATGCCACACTATCTCCAATATCACTAGAATAATGCCACACTATCTCCAATATCACTAGAATAATGCCACAATATCTCCAATATCACTAGAATAATGCCACAATCTCTCCAATATCACTAGAATAATGCCACAATCTCTCCAATATCACTAGGATAATGTCACAATCTCTCCAATATCACTAGAATAATGCCACAATCTCTCCAATATCACTAGAATAATGTCACAATCTCTCCAATATCACTAGAATAATGCCACAATCTCTCCAATATCACTAGAATAATGCCACAATCTCTCCAATATCACTAGAATAATGCCACAATCTCTCCAATATCACTAGAATAATGCCACAATCTCTCCAATATCGTTCTAAAATGGCTTAAATCTCCAAAATACCGCTAGAATAATGCCACAATCTCTTCAAAATTACTCGAATCTCCAGAGCATTGTTAGAATTAATGTCGTTAGCTGTAAAATTTTGACCCTACATCGACTAGTTAGATAAAATAGGACTTCAAAGGCTATCGACCCTTCTGAATTATTAAGCCAGCACACTGTAAGTCAAGAGTAATCGACGTACATACCCCCAGATCTAGCGGGAAAGTAGCTAAGTTGGTAACACTAGTCTGATATATGGGGCGAGGTGGTTTTTTGTGAGGGCGCCTATTGATGACGGCTGGGCAAAGTAGCTAAGGAAATGGTGGGGGGAGAGAGAGGGAGAGATGGTGGCTGAGATAATGTTTTAGGAGGAGAGATGGATAGAGAGGGAGAGAGAGAGGGAGAGATGGTGGCTGAGATAATGTTGTAGGAGAGATGGATAGAGATGGATAGAGAGGGAGAGAGAGGGAGAGATGGTGGCTGAGATAATGTTGTAGGAGGAGAGATGGATAGAGAGAGAGGGGGGGAGGGAGAGAGAGGGAGAGATGGTGGCTGAGATAATGTTGTAGGAGGAGAGATGGATAGAGAGAGAGGGGGGGAGAGAGAGGGAGAGATGGTGGCAGAGATAATGTTGTAGGAGGAGAGATGGATAGAGAGGGAGAGAGAGGGAGAGAGAGGGAGAGATGGTGGCAGAGATAATGTTGTAGGAGGAGAGATGGATAGAGAGGGATAGAGAGGGAGAGATGGTGGCAGAGATAATGTTGTAGGAGGAGAGATGGATAGAGAGGGAGAGATGGTGGCTGAGATAATGTTGTAGGAGAGATGGAGGGAGAGAGAGAGAGGGAGTGTGTGTGTGTGTGTGTGTGTGTGTGTGTGTGTGTGTGTGTGTGTGTGTGTGTGTGTGTGTGTGTGTGTGTGTGTGTGTGTGTGTGAGCAAGAGAGATAATTTACATAGATACACTGGCCACACAGACCTTACGATCCAAACGAGGTGGTCAGGACTTAATTCTAGTAGAGATGGCATATCCGATAAAAAAGGAATATTGAAGGAAAGGATAGAAAAGAAGAAGAAAAGAAGAAGAAGAAGAAGAAGAAGAAGAAGAAGAGAAGAAGAAGAAGAAGAAGAAGAAGAAGAAGAAGGAGAGAGAGAGAGAGAGAGAGAGAGAGAGAGAGAGAGAGAGAGAGAGAGAGAGAGAGAGAGAGAGAGAGAGAGAGAGAGAGAGAGAGAGCCTGCAGTATATACAGTATACTACATAACTATGAAGTACACAAGATAGGCTTTGCAATCCATTCCGAGGAGTTGTTCTCTGTAAGAATAAAAATACATAGTGCAATACACTAATGTCTTCTTAGTGAGTGTGCAAACTACTATGTGCCCTCTATAGTCTATTGTTGTCCAGCTGATGGTAAATTGGATCCTTTAGCATCAGATTTCATGATTCTCACTGGACAAATCTGATACTGCTATGTGTACTGCTATGTGTGTGCGTCATATTATTGCCAAGTTTTCATAATTAGCAACCTATTTCGCCACAAAATCATGATAATAAAGTAGTAATCAGAATGGAGAGACGGCAATTTAGTATCAGCTGGCAAACAATAGAGTATAGTAAGCTGTTCTACTGAAGAACTATATGCAACTTATGAATTATTTTGTACAGTATAGAACAAATCTTGTATATAAAAAGGTGGCCACAAATAATAATAATAATGTTTAATCTCTTCAAGTCTAACTTCCTGAAATTGTAAAGTCTTCTATTATTGAGGCTAAACATAATATTAAATTCTACAGTGTCAAACATGTTAAATAATAATAATAATACCAATTATAATTTCATATTATTATTACTATTATTATGATCATTATATATTGCAATTGTTTACCGAAAATATCGAAGTAAAACTGGAAAGACTAGAGTAGAGAGAGAGATGATATTTACGAGGCGTGTGTGTGTAGGGGAGATATCTCGGCCGAGTGGTAGTGAAGGAGGAAGCTGGTCAAAACTGTTACACTCCTAAACGGCCACACTCTTATATACTCACACTCTTAACGGCCACACAGCCACACTCTTAACCCTCTCCGACATATGACGCGATTTTGAGCCTATTGGGGATACTTTAAAACCTTTGTTACCATCAGGGGTATTTAGAAACCTTTAGTTTAGTTACTACAACCTCTGCAGTTGTCTTTGAGTTAGCTGTGGGCAGAAAACTGACTTTGAAGAGGTAATTATAAGAGTGAGAGAACTCTATTTCTTATTGCTAATCTGGCAACTTCTCCGTCATATGTGCGTGAAAGGGTTAAATACTCATACTCCTAAACGGCCACACTCCTAAACACTCACACTCCTAAGCCCCTTCTGTACCAGCGACGTCTTTTTAACTTTAATCAAGCTATACATAGACGATTTTGTGCAGTTTAAAAAGGACCTGTGGTAGTAAAAATTATAAAATGAGATAGTTCGAAACATGATTATTGCTGGAGGGCCTTTTAAACTGAATAAAATGAGATAGTTCGAAACATGATTATTGCTGGAGGGACTTTTAAACTGAATAAAATGAGATAGTTCGAAACATGATTATTGCTGGAGGGACTTTTAAACTGAATAAAATGAGATAGTTCGAAACATGATTATTGCTGGAGGGACTTTTAAACTGAATAAAATGAGATAGTTCGAAACATGATTATTGCTGGAGGGACTTTTAAACTGAATAAAATGAGATAGTTCGAAACATGATTATTGCTGGAGGGACTTTTAAATTGAATAAAATGAGATAGTTCGAAACATGATTATTGCTGGAGGGACTTTTAAACTGAATAAAATCGTCTAATTAAAATGTAAAACTTGCAAACCAAACAAACCAAAACTGGGGCAAGGACAATATAAAGTCAAATTAAATTATCAAAATCGCTATGTGGAAACAACGCTTACTAAAATGAAAATTATTAAATAAAAGAACACAATCCAAATAGTAGCCAGCACAAAGTTAACAAGACGTCGCTGGGACAGAAGGGGTAGAGAGAAACAAATGAATACACTGGAAGTAATGTGCGTTCAAATGCAACAAACAAAAATAAGGGTTCCAATCGTTTGTGCGTACTAAATTATGGGGGTAGGTACACTCGGTCCAAAAAGTATCTGCACCCCTACCCTGATAATCTGGTGTGTACAGCTTGGTAGGGTTTGCATATCTACCTGTAGCTATATCCATCTATACTACTATCTACCTATACTACCTAAGACCTACAAACTATACTACCAAGCTGTACACACCAGATGATCAGCGTAGGGGTGCAGATACTTTTTTGACCGAGTGTACATATATATATTGTTGGACTTTATATTTATTTATCTATGTATATTTAAAGTTTCCTTGCTAGACCTACATCAAGCATACAAATATATACACACCCTAGACCTCCATTCGAGATACATTTGTAAATTCGACACCTAAATGACACGAAAGGTCAAATAAAAATATTGACAAACACGGGGTGAAATGTCTTAAAATTGCCAAAGTAACGGAACAACGTCTACAAAGTTTAACTAATGGAGCTAAACATGAGGGAGAAGGGGGCAGAAAATACAACCAAGAGGTTCACAATTGAAACACTCATATTGTGTAGAGCTTATGTGAATTTGAACATACAATTGTAACAATTGTACTGTACATACTCAGAAATTATGAATACGATAAAAGGTTAATGATAGTTACGATAATCTGCTTTTTCAAGGGTATATTGGTACTAAAATAGATATCTAATATAAGAACAAAGAGGTAAATCACTATCAATAATATATATATACTGTATATATACAGTATACTGTATATACTGTATATATATATATACAGTATAAATTTTTTTTTTTTTTTTTTTTTTAAACAGCGTAATTCCCAAGAAGGGTTGGCCAAGAATATTAGGCGTTTGTCACGAATTGCTAGGTCAAGTTGCCCGATAACATTTGACAGTGCGGGCGCCATCCACCGACCCTATGATCAGCAGCCAACGCTATACTGACTGCCAGGGCGAGCAATATTATTAGTGATTTTACATATTATGTTAACAGTCTTCGCATACCTTTGTTGAATATGAATATAATTTGAAATGTAAGAGCAATTATATCACTGTATGCTAATGAGTTAATCTTAAGTTGAGAAACAAGCAAATCTTTAATGATGTTGGACACGAAAGAAATTAGAAAATATGACACTGTGATATACATGAATACGAAATGTAAGTTTGTGTGTGTGTGTGGGAGAGAGAGAGAGAGAGAGAGAGAGAGAGAGAGAGAGAGAGAGAGAGAGAGAGAGAGAGTACGTAACTTTGTTATGCACGCGTGCGTACGTGCCCACACAAAATTACCAAGATGAATTTGTCGATACTTATATTCTATAAAAAGAACCAATTATTTATTTAAGTACCGGTACATATCTATCTTCACACAAATTAATATGTGCAAATATATACATCCTTATACCCGACCAGTTGTTATCCCAGCAGCATAAATATTATATATATATATATATATATATATATATATATATATATATATATATAGGTAGATCTCACAAATACGTGAGTCACATGAATTGTTAAGGCCACCGCCAGCATTCAAACCACAATCAATCAGGATGACATCTCACGCTTTAACCCACTCGGCCACTGCGAGATAAAAGCTTACCAACCATTTCCCATATACAGTATAATATAGGAGAAGGGAAATTCTACTTGGGGAAGGCAAATAATATATACATAATAAAATCGACAAATTCATAAACCCTTCCCCCTTAAGAGTGATCGATGGTGAGGGGTGTTTATGCTTAACGGTTATGCTTATGATGGTTCACTTTTTGGGCGATTTTTGCATGTATTCATTATTTTTCTAGTTTCCTCCCTAGACCTCCATCAAATTTAAAAAAAATACACATCCAGTAGATTCCCCTTCTAGATTAATTTGTACATTTTTCAGTAGAAAAATGTCCCGGCCGAAGGCCGATTCTTCCAACATTACAGGCTCACTATCGTTCGCCAGGGAAAAAATCGACACCTAAACAGCACGAAAGGTCTAAATATTGACGACGAAATGGGGCGTAAGGTCTTAAAATCGACTAACTAATGGGGCAAGCATCTTAACATTTGAAAATAATGGGGCTAAACATGAGGGAGAAAGTGGTCCAGAAAACCGGCCCATCTCCCCTTAACCCTCTCCGACATATGACGCGATTTTGAGCCTATTGGGGATACTTTAAAGCCTTTGTTACCATCAGGGGTATTTAGAAACCTTTAGTTTAGTTACTTTAACCTCTGCAATTGTCTTTGAGTTAGCTGTGGGCAGAAAACTAATTTTGGAGAGGTAATTATAAGAGTGAGAGAACTCTATTTCTTATTGCTAATCTGGCAACCTCTGCGTCATAGATGTGTGAAAGGGTTAATTTTCTTCCACTCACGCACACCAATTATGCTCCGGGCGATATCTGTAATCCATGAGGGGCTTTTTGCTGAGGCACAACTTCCCAGACTTTGAGGTTACATCACGTATTGCTTATATTAAAGGAGGGTCACCTGCTTATATTCTCTTTATTGGTTGTATCCATTCGGCCCCGTTCAGCCTACTGTTTTAAGACATTTATCCCCATCCAGGTGTCGAGTTTATCCTGGCGAGCGATAGCGATCCAAAATTTTATTGAGAAATCCTACTTCGCCGGAGACATTTTTCTATCGAAAAATGTAAAAATTTAGCCAGCTGTCTAACACATTATCTAACTAATAATATTATTAGTAGGTATAGGGATATTTCTTCGAGAGGCCGGTCTATATGATCTGTGCCCCATGAATATTCTTTCCTCTCACTTAAACAGTAGGCTACCATAGTGCGGTTGGGAATATGAACATGATTAGATTAATATCCAGTATTCGAGAATGGATAATAAGTCGTAGGCGTGTGCATAAACCTTTAACCGTCCTGGTGGTGTAATGGTTAAGGTGGCAAAAATATGTGTGTGATAACCCGGGTTCGAATCCCGGTGGATCATATATACTTTAATTAATTTCATTGGGGGTGTGGTGGTGAGATTAATACAAATAATATGGTGGCTCGCTATTCTCAGGGCGATATCTATACTCCATAATGGGCTATTCTCAGGGCGATATCTATACTCCATAATGGGCTATATCTATACTCCATAATGGGCTATATCTATACTCCATAATGGGCTATATCTATACTCCATAATGGGCTATATCTATACTCCATAATGGGCTATATCTATACTCCATAATGGGCTATATCTATACTCCATAATGGGCTATATCTATACTCCATAATGGGCTATATCTATACTCCATAATGGGTTATATCTATACTCCATAATGGGCTATATCTATACTCCATAATGGGCTATATCTATACTCCATAATGGGCTATTTGCTTTGGCCCAACTTCTGAGACTTCGCTGTTACATCACGTATTGCTTATTAACCCTTTCTGTACCGGCGACGCCATTATAATTTCATTCTTGCTATGTTTAGACGATTTGGTGCAGCTTAAGAAGAATCCGAGGTAGGAAAAAAGGGTTAACCCCTTTTGTACCGGCGACGTCTATTGATTTTATTCTGGCTTCTACTAATCGATTGCATTCAGTTTAGGAAGGATCTTTAGCAATTATAAGGCTTCGAACTATCTCAATCAACCCTTTTAACCACCACATATCCTTTCTAAGCTGCATAAAATCGTCTAAATATGGTTAGAATAAAATTTTAACAGACGTCGCTGGTACAGAAAGGGTTAAGTGTTTTAAGGGTTTTAAGTTAAAAAAAAAAAAAAAAAAAATTAGATAGTTCGAAACCTGTTAATGCTGGAGGCCCTTTTTAAGCTGAATTAGATCGTTTGACAATAGCCAGCATAGAGCTAAAAGGACGGCTCGGTACTGAGAGGGTTAACCCGTTCAGTACAACTATTAGACGATTTTATTCAGCTTAGGAAGGACCTCTAGCCATAATCTATCTTCAAACTATCCCAATGAAACCCTCTTGCCTACCGCAGATCCTTCCTAAGCTGCATAACATCGTCTAAATATAGCTAGCATATAATATAACCCACGTCGCTGGTACACTCACGCTAATAAGTCATGTCTCGGCACCTAGTATGTTTTGATCAATAATTGGTATCAGCAATATATAAGCTTCATTTCTTCAGATCGAGTGAAATATACCAACATGTTCCTACACTTACCCACCCTATTCAACATCTGACAGACATTAGTACAGCTCAAAGCAAGCCAAACGTAATGCTAGCTGGGCCATGACTTATTAGTGCGACCGTACTCAAAGGGTTAATGTACCGTGTATTTAACCCCTTCTGTACCGGCGACGCGTATTTCATTATAATTATTCCGGCAACTATTAGGCGATCTTATTCAGCTTAGAAGAGACGTGTACCAATCAAACGGCTACAGACTATCTCCATTATTCCTTTTAGCTACCATACATCCTTCCTAAGCTACATAAAACCGTCAACATGTAGCTGAAATCAACTGAAAAAGACGTCACCGGCACAAAAGGGGTTAACAAAAAATTGATAACAAGGCAGGGTTTTCGTTATTCTTGCTAACATTAGGATTGTTTACTCAAATTAGGAAGGACCTGTAGCATTCAATCTATCTATCTATATACTCTGGTGTGTTGTCCGTATTCTGGCTCTGTCTTGAGTCGGCCACCCCCCACCCCCCCCCCAAAAAAAAAAAAAAAAAAAAAAAAAAAACGGATAAGTGGGGATTGGGCCTGTAGTCCAGTAAATCTAGCAATCATTTAACTGGACCTAGAACAAATTGTAATAGAAGGTTTTTTGGCTTTAACTTGTTTATTAGGTCCCTCTGATGAACATATAAAAAGTCTCCAACTTTTGGACACCGGGAAAGTGGTTAATTTGCATAAATTCAAGATGGCCGCCGTCCAAAGCTTCAATTTACAGATAACTTTTTCTGGTTGCTCCTAGACCCTATAAATGTATTACAAACAACGTGTTTTGGCTTTAACTTGTTTATTAGGTCCCTCTGATGAACATATAAAAAGTCTCCAACTTTTGGACACCTGGAAAGTGGTTAATTTACAGCCGAAAAACCTTACAGACAGGCTGAACTGTCTCTTTCACAAGGGGTGACACAGGCACTTTGTGCTTGTATGGGTTTTTTGACCTGTTGTCCCTCTTTTTTATAAAAAAAAAACAAAAAAAAACCATGACGTAGTATGACGTCATTCAGAGCCAATTATGTAATTCATGATAGGAGTTCGTATTCACTTGGATCATCGGTGCTTGCATCAAAGTTGCTATTTTGACAGAGTCCTTTACATTGACCACATGCACTGGAACATTCAAGCTCATTCCGTTTGCAACTACAGCGTTGAGTGTCACAGTTGCCCTTACACTGACATCTGACCAATTTCAGTAGTGAATCAGGAGCCACTGGCGAATCCATCGTCTTCGGTTCAAGCTGTCCCTTCCGCAGACACCAGCCCCATTTCTCGGGGTCCACACAGTTCCCCATCCATTCCTGGACCTGACAATAAACTCGGAACGAGTGGTATTTGGCTGCATCGGTTGTTGGGGGAAGGCTGTGAACTTCAACGGTAGTTGAACTTTTTGCCACCTTGTTGCAAAACTTTGTCTTTCGCAGTCCGTCAAGGGTGTCATTTCCTTTTCCCCCGTACAAATAAACCAAGGCCTTTTCACCAGCTGATGATATCGCGTCTTTACTTCCACTTTGGCAACAGAATGCTTCTATACATTTCAAGAAACCGTTGTCTTCCCTCACTTTCCTCAAGGCAGCCCCTTTACCAATACCATACAGTCGTGAGGTTGTGTCACATCCACAGAGTGCATGGACAACTGGCAGGACACGACAGATGCTTTCACCGAGAGCTTCTGCTACTGAGTTAATATGCCAACATTTCCCACCTTCCTTGCTCGACTTGAAGTACAAATCATTCATCCCTCATTCCGCATAATGACACAATAGCACCAACAAGTCTGTGTCCTCACCTATCACATATGTCACGGTTTCCCTTGCATGCTCAATTCCCTTCTTCGCAATCATGACATCTGCATCTGCTGGCGCATTGACACAGTCAATTCCATTTGCCTTGAATGTTTCACACAATAAGTCAATGAAGTTTTGCTTATTGTCCGAGTTTGACAAGAAGTTTTCCTTTTTTGACCGAAGGGGCATGGTTGGAGTGAACATCACCTTTTGACCAAAGACTCCTTTTGATCGTCGATTGTGTGTCATGTCCTTGGTAGTAGGTCCTGATTTATAACCGTCGAATACAACCACCGGGTTGAGAAAGGTTTTGGAAACATGCTTCATGTACATGCTTGCAATGTCCTCAAATATGTCACCCTTCTTCCATGGAATCCTTTGCAATAAGGAACCACCATCCAGAACATGGGTCACAGTCCTTTCTTCCTCAAATGATTCCAATGACGACTTGGGAACAACAGCAGCTATCTCATCTCCTAGCTGTGGTTTATTGGCTTCCCTGAGCCTCCCCCACTTATCGAACAGAGCAGTAGGGTAGCTAGACAACTCATACGCAAAGACCTCTTCAACACCTAAGTCCCTGTTATTAGCAAAGATGAGGAGCCTCTGGAAAAGGAGCTGTGGGTCGATTGGTACTTTTTCAGCACTGATTGTAACCTTTGCACCCAACGACTCAACTTGATCTTTCTTCCTAAATGAAAAGTCAAAAGCATTGCTACCTTCCATCTTCTGCACAATGTTCATACCAACCTCATACAGTAAATGAGGATTGGCCGAGGCTGGTCCTGTCACACCGTTGGCAATATTCCTGAGTTCATTTGATTCTTGAAATGGATCATAATCCTTGAAGAATGCGAGAACCTTCTCTGTGTCCTTCCTATCTCGTTCACGCCTTGCTTCAGTCATTTCTTTGTGCTGCTCAGAGGTGTGGAAATGCTTCCCTATCAGTTCTTGCATAACTTCACTCACCTCAGCGCAGGCTGGCATAGCAAGTAACCAGCGCAGGCGTTGCGTTTCCTCCATGCCCCTACCACGTGTCAATCCACCATTCGTTTTCAAAGAGCGCATCAAAACCTGCTCTATAACCAAGTCGCTTGGCAGTCCTGCCCACAGCCGATCACTTCGGTGGATCACAAATAGACCGGAGTTCAATTGACAGAACATGTCTGGGTTGAGCTGCTCAAGTTCAATCATGTCTTGAATGTACACATGGGCTGACTTGGCATAATTGTTATGACCACACGCTGCAAAGTACGGCAACATCTCCTGGAGTGTTCCGAGGTACAGTAGGAAATCGCCCATTCTCAGTGCCCTCAGGAAGCGACGCAGCAGGTCAATCATGTCCATGTATTGAATCCATAGCTTTCCTATCTTATGCTCTGCTAAGGAGCTCTTCTCAGCTTTAAGTTTTTCAGAAATTCTGTTGAAAACGTCTTTACTGCAGACTTCATCCGGTGAAACGTCTTCACGCAACAGCTTATCCAAAAGATCTGCAGCCTCCTGGAAGTCCTTGCATGAAACAAGAAACAAGATGATGGGATTAGTATAGGCCTAGGCAAAATGTAATAGACAATAATGTGCAGTAAAGGTAGGGCTTGACCTAGAACAAATTGCAATAGAAGGTTTTTTGGCTGTAAGGTTTTTTGTCTGTAAATTAACCACTTTCCAGGTGTCCAAAAGTTGGAGACTTTTTATATGTTCATCAGAGGGACCTAATAAACAAGTTAAAGCCAAAAAACGTTGTTTGTAATACATTTATAGGGTCTAGGAGCAACCAGAAAAAAGTTATCTGTAAATTGAAGCTTTGGACGGCGGCCATCTTGAATTTATGCAAATTAACCACTTTCCCGGTGTCCAAAAGTTGGAGACTTTTTATATGTTCATCAGAGGGACCTAATAAACAAGTTAAAGCCAAAAAACCTTCTATTACAATTTGTTCTAAGTCCAGCCCTACTTTGACTGGTCTACTGAGTATACAGTATGTACCAATCAAAGGGGTAAAAAAAAAAAATCCGTTTATATATTGAAGCCCACAGATCCTTTCTAAACTCAATAACATCTAATAATAGCCAGAATGAAGTGACAGAAAACGGCATGGTTTACCGAAAAGGTTAAGTATATTTTTGTTATTTATCTTTTCTGTTGTATTTAAGGGGGGTGACCTGTTTTTGTTCTGTCCTTTTCTATCTTTCTCTGGCTTGTATCCATTTGGCCCCATTCAGCCTACTGTTTTAAGACGTTTATCCCCATCCAGGTGTCAATTTCTTACTGGTGAGCGGTAGCGAGCCACCATATTTTTTTATTTTTGTTTGACAGCAGGCTAAATTTGTACATTTTTCGATAGAAAAATTTCTCCGGCAAAGCCGGATTTCTTCATATAATGCTGGCTCGCTATCGCTCGCCAGGAATAAATCGACACCTAGATGGGGATAAACGTCTTAAAATAGTTGGCTAAATGGGGCAGAATGGATACAAGCCGGAGAAAGAGAGAAAAGGACAGAAATAACAAAAAGCAGGTCACCCCCTTAAGAGGGAAGGGTATAATTTATGGGTCGATTTTTTGTATATAATTATAAACTATTTATTTATTTATTTGTTCAGTTTCCTCTCAAGACTTCCATCAAGCTTAACAAACATCATCAAACTTGCTCTTCTAGATAAATTTGCACATTTTTCGGTAGAAGATGTCCCGGCCGAAGTCCGATTCCTCCTAAATTACAGGCTCGCTATCGCTCGCCAGGAAAATATCGACACCTAAATTGCACAAAAGGTATTGATATTGACAACAAAAGGAGGCTAAAGGTCTCAAAATCGCCAAACTAAGGGAACGAACATCTTCTAATATATTCTCAGAACTAATATGCTAAACAAGAGGGAGAAAGGGGTCCAGAAAAAGCGACTACCTCCCCCTTAATGGACACCCCAGTTCACCTTCCAACACCACCCATTTGTTCCAGCCCCTCCAAGTCTCAACCCTTCTACACTCACAAACTCACTATTGGTCTCTCCTATACTCTGTTTACTTCCAGCTGGCGGTAAATTGCCATGTCTTCTTCTTCATTTCTTACCTAATATGAATATTTTGTAGTGAAATATGCTGTTAATTATGAAAGTTTGGTATTAATATAATGACATTGTAGTTTCATATTTCTCCATTAACTATCGAGAAATAAGGTACAAAGAGATTCAATTTACCGTCAAATGAAATGATAACCCCCAAAAAACTAACTTCAAATATAATTATTTAGTCATAATAGTTGGAATCAATGTCACTCAAGGCGAACACGGTATGCATACACACACATAAACAAAACAAGGTGTAGAATCTACTGGATACACATATATCACCATAAGTTCGCTCTCTCTCTCTCTCTCTCTCTCTCTATATATATATATATATATATATATATATATATATATATATATATATTATATTAAGTGTTTGCCATGTGTATATATGTATAGACATATAATGTATATTCCACCATATTCTAATTATATAAAGGGCTGATAGTCAGTAGTCTCTGTCCGGCCTCATTTCCTGACATTAGAGGTTCGATTTTCAATTATTGGATTGTGCAAAATCAACGTTAGGATGTCAGTTGTACATTTT
This sequence comes from Paralithodes platypus, assembly GCA_032716605.1. Taxonomy (NCBI): domain Eukaryota; kingdom Metazoa; phylum Arthropoda; class Malacostraca; order Decapoda; family Lithodidae; genus Paralithodes; species Paralithodes platypus. Next base: position 8,119,867 of record CM064573.1, read on the forward strand.
ATACACACGCATACATATCCATTATACACATATGAATATAATACACAGTCATCCATATACATTATACACTCATATATTTGCATTATACACATGAATATAATACACAGGCATCCATATACATTATACACTCATATATTTGCATTATACACATATGAATATAATACACAGGCATACATGTACATTATACACTCATATATACAGAGTGTCCTGTTTTGTTTGACACTTCCAAAAATGAAAAGTTAAGCCATTCTGGGTAATACACCTATAGACACAAACTTTTTGAGACAGTTGTTAAGAGCTGTGGCCAATTGTATTCGACGTTTTTGTGTTTTTTCATATTTAACAAAGTCTTCTCTCTCAAAGAAAGGGATCAGGAAGGAAATAAGTATAATTTGTCAGCAATTACGAAGTTCTTGAAGTTAAATATGTTGATAATTATGAAAACTTTGCGGTAATATGACAATAAACGCATATTTGTCAACTACCGGTACCTTCTATATGTTTTACTAATTTGTGTAGTTAAGTGACAATAACTTTCTACCGTAGACAACTGTCGACCATGTACGGTACAGTATATATTAAAACTATATACAAAGCAAGCATGGGGTAATCGTAATCTGTAATAGTAATCGATTACAGTTTTCAAAGTAATCGTAATCGATTACTTTCTTATATTTGGGGGTGTAATCGTAATCGATTATTCTCAAAAAGTAATCATAATCATGATTACTTTTACGATTACACCAGTACAGAGTACTCGGTAAAGACACATTTCGATTTTCATTACATTATGTTTTGAAATGTTCTATTATTTTTTTTTTTTTCTTTTTTTTTTTCTATATTCCAACTTACTTCCTCTCGGGCAGGGCTGAGAGCCTTAACATTCACCGCTTTACAATGAACAGTGAAGCCCGTGAGGTCTTGTTCCAGTCTAGGGAGTGAGGCATGTGAAGCACGTAGAGTACAACGAGCACCTGCCATCTTGCCTTCACATGAGGCACGGTGCTCACTCATGGCCCGAAACGACCCCATCTCTGAAGCCACCTCGTTCCCGTGCTTCACTGTCTCACCACCTACACTCGGACTCTCACACACACACACAACGCCACCTGTTGGCGTTTAGATTGGAAGCTAAATCGTCACATTATTCCTTTGCCCCTCAACTTTCTCTTCATAATTGCTGAGGGGCACAGGGCCCTGGGTGGGGCTTTGGTTTCCCGGGCGTTTACGCACCCTCTCAGCTCCCCGCCATGGAGTGGCTTCGGTCACCCAGGCTTTATTGTGGTCGGCAGGGAGGGTTCTGTGGGGGCGCTCGTTTATGGCCTTGGGCTTACTCGGGGCCTTGGGGCTGTTCGGCCAGGCAGCTTGGGGAACAACAACAACAACAACAACGCCACCTGTTGAGCAGATAACTCACCAGGCATTGCACCCCTAAAGCATATTTTGAATATGGGAATATTCATACAGTGCTATTTAATCAGGGAACAATGAGGGTATTTTATTGACGTTTCGGTGGGCTTGTGGTAATGCACTGATACTAGGTACAGCACAAATTCCATCCCAATAATATCTTCCCATTGATACATCGGGATTTGAACCCGGGACCTTTGGATTACCAGGCCAGTGGCAAGACCACTCCACCACACCTCCCCTCCCACCTCCCACAATGTATGCTCTGTACATTCAGTGAAGTTTATTAGTTAATATATTATTTAAGGTACCATATTTAACTTAATTAAAATATGAATTTGTGTTTAAGTTTAAAACGGAAATAACGAGTACATTCCATGATTTAACCGTTACATTACATTTCAAGTAATCACAATTATAACCATAATAACACAGCTTGTAATCGTAATCAACTACATTCAGGTTTTCTGTAATCATAATCGTAATCGTAATCTTAAAATTAGGCTGTAATCATAATCGTAATCAATTACACTACTCATGCAATCGCCCCATCCCGGATACAAAGGCTCCAGATAATACACACATTTAACCCCTTCAGTACCGGTAACGTCCATTTCATTATATTCTGGTAACTATTAGACGATAGTATTCACTTCAAAAAGGGCCTCCAGCAATGAACAGGCTTCGAACTCATCTCCCTTAACCCTTTTAACTACCACAGATCCTTCTTCAACTGCACAAACTCACCTAGATATATAGCTAGAATACAATACAAGAGACATCGCTGGTACATAAGGGGTTATTTAGCTGATGGAGAAGGACTATATTTAAGGGGAGGTTTTTAGGTTGTTCCCTAGACCTCTATCAAGCTAAGAACTACACCCCCTAGACCCCCTTTCAAGATAAATTTGTACATTTTTCGGTAGAAAATTTTCCCGGCCGAAGGCCGGTTCCTGTTAAATTACAGGCTCGCTATCGCTCGCCAGGAAAAAATCGACACCTAAATTGCACGAACGGTCTTAAAATTGACAGAAATTGGGCGAAAGTTCTTAAGATCGTCTAACTTATCTCCAAATCTATGGGGCTAAACATGAGGGAGAAAGGGGTCCAGAAAAAAATCCCTCCAGTGGAAATCTGCCCTTTTAAGAGAGCTGACAACCTCTATAACTGGGGCAGCTGTAGGCTACACAGATTAGTTAAACACATTCTTCCACTCACCTCTAATGATTATTATGCTACGTATTATGTATTTAGTACACTTATGTATTATGTATTATGTAATACGTGTAATGTATTATGTATTACGTATTACGTATTATGTATTGTGTATTACGTATTATGTATTGTGTATTACGTATTATGTATTATGTATTACGTATTATGTATTGTGTATTACGTATTATGTATTGTGTATTACGTATTATGTATTATGTATTACGTATTATGTATTACGTATTATGTATTATGTATTGTGTATTACGTATTATGTATTGTGTATTACGTATTATGTATTACGTATTATGTATTACGTATTATGTATTATGTATTACGTATTATGTATTATGTATTACGTATTATGTATTATGTATTACGTATTATGTATTATGTATTACGTATTATGTATTACGTATTATGTATTACGTATTATGTATTACGTATTATGTATTATGTATTACGTATTATGTATTGTGTATTACGTATTATGTATTGTGTATTACGTATTATGTATTATGTATTACGTATTATGTATTACGTATTATGTATTACGTATTATGTATTATGTATTACGTATTATGTATTGTGTATTACGTATTATGTATTGTGTATTACGTATTGTGTATTACGTATTATGTATTACGTATTATGTATTATGTATTACGTATTATGTATTGTGTATTACGTATTATGTATTGTGTATTACGTATTGTGTATTACGTATTATGTATTACGTATTATGTATTATGTATTACGTATTATGTATTGTGTATTACGTATTATGTATTGTGTATTACGTATTGTGTATTACGTATTATGTATTACGTATTATGTATTATGTATTACGTATTATGTATTGTGTATTACGTATTATGTATTGTGTATTACGTATTGTGTATTACGTATTATGTATTACGTATTACGTATTATGTATTACGTATTATGTATTACGTATTATGTATTACGTATTACGTATTACGTATTATGTATTATGTATTACGTATTATGTATTACGTATTATGTATTACGTATTATGTATTATGTATTACGTACTATTATGTATTATGTATTACGTACTATTATGTATTATGTATTTAGTACAATTTGTTATTTTGTTCTGTGTGTGTGAAGGAGACAAAAGGCAGGTTGCCTGTAACAAGTGTCTCACTCAAAGCCAAGAAGAGGGACAGGGCCAAATTCAAGAGACGTTAGGGGGTCAAAATGGCTGGACACACGAAGTTTAAGGGGACATGGGCCGTTTTTCTGGTCTTCCTTCTTCGTCATGCTTAGCCCCATTACTGTTCAGATATTATGACGTTCGGCCCATTAGTTTGGCGATTGTAATACCTTTCGCCCCATGTCGTCAATTTTAAGACCTTTCGTGCCATGTAGGTGTAGATTTTATCCTGGCGAGCGATAGCGAGCCTGTAAATTTAAGAGTAACAGGCCTTCGGCCTGTAAATTTTCTACCGAAAAATGTACAAAGTTATCTTGAAGGGGGGTCCAGGCCCCAGGGGGAGTTAACAAATATATGAATACATTAATTAATAGACCAAAAAAACAGCCACTGTCCCCTTAAAGCAGTTTAAATCATAGGATTAAGGAAAGATTGATTGAACGAGAGGGTTCCAGAGTTCACTTGTTAAAATTAAGTAAAAGAAAGACTGAGAAATCTTGCCAATTCTTGGGTTGGAGAGCTGGACAGAATACAGGAGACAACCCGTATTTGAGAAATTATTGTGATTGTTTGGAGAATTTATACATATATTTGTGCATTCATCTTTTATGTTGTTGTTGTTCTAATGTATATATTTAGTTGAGTGAGAAGGACTTTCTTGCGTAAGAGATCTGAGAAAGCCCCATATATATGAAACTAAATGATGGAGTTAGAGATTACACATACTGTACATATTCTGTCACTTATGCCTCTTATTCATGTACGAATTCTTAATGTTCGTAGTAGAGAACACACGGTCCTGTATATACGAAATACGGGTGTTGAAAATATGGACATACATAGACGTGAACCAGTTGTCATTTAATTGTGGTCCTGTCCAGAGTGAGATTTGGCATCCTCTTCCCAAACTTAGCTGTTTCTGTCTCCCCCCCCCCCCAACCCCCTCTTTTTGTTTTTGTACTGTTTTTCCTACTTCGGGGGCGGTGGCTAGGAATCCTCCTACCCTTGTCAAATTCACCTACTAGACAATACAGAGAAAGGGGCGAGATAACGCGAAAGTGGTCCCAAACCCTAAAAATGGTTACTTTAAATGTTGTTTCTGTTCAGGCTCTGTCTCGAGTCGGCCACCCCCAGCTATGGGGTATGTGCCTGAGTATATACAGTACATACATACATACATACCTACATACAAGTTGTTGAAGAAGGGCTACATTTCGTAATAGACGGTGGGTTGGATAAAAATACACATACGTCAACGTGCCTCTTATTCTTTTAACATTAAAGGGGGGATTGCTTTTTGTGGACCTCCTTCTCCCTCATGTTTAGCATATTAGTTTTGAGACTTTAAGACGTTAGTTCCGTTAGTTTGGCGATTTTGATACCTTTCGCCCCATTTCTTTGTCAATATTAAGACCGTTCGTGCCATTTAGATGTCGATTTTTTCCTGGCGAGTGATAGCGAGCCTGCACTTTTAGAAAGAATCGGCCTTCGGCCGGGACATTTTACAAATTTATCTTTAAAGGGGGTCTAGGGGGTGTTTTTGTAAGCTTGATGGAGGTTTAGCGAGGAAACTAAAACATAAAATAATACATAAATATATAGAGCAAAAAGCAAGCACTACCCCCTTAACCCCTTCTGTACCAGCTACGTCTTATTAACTTTATTGTGGCTACTATTAGACGATTGCATGCAGTTTAAAAAGGGCCTCAAGCAATTACCAGGCTTGAACTATCGCTCAGCCCCTTTTAAATACCAGACAATTCTTCATAAACTGCACAAAATCGTCTAAGTATAGCTACAATAAATGATAAAATACGTCGCCGGTACGGAAGGGGTTAATATAGTTCGTAGGATACAGCAAACATACACATCAACTTACCTCTTATTGGTTTAACTGGAATATAGTTCGTAGGATACAGCAGACGATCGGCCCGTAGATATTAAACTATACTAGGTGGGTGGGTGGGAGAGGAGGGTCTCGTTGTCGGATCGATATAAACTTGAATTTATTTGATACGATACAACAGACGACCCCGTATATTTATTCAACTAGGCCTATACTGGGTTGGGTGGGAGAGGAGGGGAGAGGGGAGGGGAGGTCGTAGTTAGGTTGATAAAAAATGACTAAACTGGGTTGGATGGATGGAAGAGGAGGGGAGAGTGGAGAAAGGTCGTTGTTGGGTTGATACAAACAAATATACTGGGGTGGGTGGGTAGGAGAGGAGGGGAGAGGGGAGGAAGTCGTTGTTGGGTTGATACCAAAACTATACTGGGGTGGGTGGGTAGGTAGGAGAGGAGGGGAGAGGGGAGGAAGTCGTTGTTGGGTTGATACAAAAAACTATACTGGGGTGGGTGGGTAGGTAGGAGAGGAGGGGAGAGGGGAGGAAGTCGTTGTTGGGGTCGATATAAAGGACTATACTGGGTGGGGTGGGTGGGAGAATGGGGGAGGTCGTTGATGGGGGCAATAAAAAGGATTACACTGGGTAGGATAGAGGAGGGGAGGGGAGGTCGTTGTTGGGTGGATAAAAAGGATTACACTGGGTAGGATAGAGGAGGGGAGGGGAGGTCGTTGTTGGGGGCAATAAAAAGGATTACACTGGGTAGGATAGAGGAGGGGAGGGGAGGTCGTTGTTGGGTGGATAAAAAGGACTATAGTGGGTGGGGGGGGGGGGAGAGGGGGGGGGAGGTCACTGTTGGGGTCGATGATAAAGACTATACTGGGTTGGGTGGGTGGGAGGGGAGGGTCGTTGTTGGGGCTGATACAAAGGATTATAGTGGGTTGGAGAGGAGAGGAGAGGGAGAGGGAGAGGGGAGGTCGTTGTTGGGTTGATAATAAGGACTATACTGGGTTGGGGAGGGGAGATAGGAGGGAGGGGGTCGCTGTTGGGGTCGATAAAAGGGACTATACTGGGTTGGATGGGTGGGAGAGGAGAGGGGGCGTCGTTGTTGGGGTCGATAACAAAGGACTATAATGGTTGGGGTGGATGGATGGAAGGGGAGGGAAGAGGGGAGGTCGTTGTTGGGGTCTATATAAAGAACTATACTGGGTTGGGGTGGGTGGGAGAGGAGGGTAGGTCGTTGTTTGGGTCGATAATAAGGACTATACTGGGATGGGGTGGGTGGGGGAGAAGGGGTGGGGGTCGTTGTTGGGGTCGATATAAAGGACTATATTGGTTGGATGGGTGGGAGAGGGGAGGGGAGGTCGTTGTTGGGGTCGATAACAAGGACTATATACTGAGGTGGGTGGGTGGGAGTAGAGGGGAGAGGGGAGGAGGTCGTTGTGTGGTCTATAGAATGGACTATATACTGAGGTGGGAGTAGAGAGTAGAGGGGAAGAGGGAGGAGGTCGTTGTTGTGGTCGATAACAAGGACTATAATGGGTGGGGTGGGTGGGAGTAGAGGGGAGAGGGGAGGAGGTCGTTGTGTGGTCTATAGAATGGACTATAATGGGGTGGATGGATGGATGGAAGGGGAGGGAAGAGGGAGGAGGTCGTTGTTAGGTCGATAAAAAGGACTATAATGGGGTGGGGTGGGTGGGAGAGGGGAGGATCGAATTGGGTCGTTTTTGAGTCGATAAAAATGACTATACTGGTTGGGGTAGGTCGTATAGGAGGGTGTCGAGGCACTCTGAGGGATGTTATGACACTTGAACAACAGGTCACAAGACACAGCCTTCCCTTCTGGCTCTCTCTCCCTCTTGATGTTCCTCTCTTTCATCTTTTATACCTCGCTCGATCATCATGGCTCTCGCTTTTTTGTGGGTCAATAGTTCCTTTCAAGCTAGGTCTATGTCTCACTTATTAGTTCCTGGGTCAATGGTTCCCTGCTAGCTAGGTCTATGTCTCACTTATTGTGTTCTTTTGTTTCATAAATTTTATTTTAGTAAGCGTTTCCACATAGCGATTTTGATAAGTTAGTTTGCCTTTATATTGTCTTTGTCCAGGTTTTGGTTTGTTTAGTTTGCAAGTTTTACATTTTAATTTCCTGGGTCAATGGTTCCTTGCTAGCTATGTCTCACTTAATTAGGTTGTTCTCTTTTAGTATCAAATATTATTTAATATTGCTCTCTATTTTTGTGAGTCAATGGGTCCTTTATAGCCTTGTTTCACTTAATTAGGTTGTTTTCCTTTTGTAGCAGTTAATTTATATTATACCCACAGTGATTCCCTTCTAGATATATCTCAATTATTTTGGTTGTTCTCCTTGTGTATCAGTTAGTTTGAAATAGGTTAGTATACGCTCTGTGTCTATATTTTTGTATCTTTACTTTGTATCAGTTATTCTTTAAAATGCTAGTATACGCTCTGTTTCTATATTTATGTTTCTATATTTTGTATCAGTTATTCTAAATTATGCTAGTATACTCACTGTTTCTATATTTATGTTTCTATATTTTGTATCAGTTATTCTAAATTATGCTAGTATACTCACTGTTTCTATATTTATGTTTCTATATTTTGTATCAGTTATTCTAAATTATGCTAGTATACTCACTGTTTCTATATTTTGTATCAGTTATTCTAAATTATGCTAGTATACTCACTGTTTCTATATTTTGTATCAGTTATTCTAAATTATGCTAGTATACGCTTTGTTTCTATATTTCTGTTTCTTTATTTTGTATCAGTTCTTACTTAATATGCTAGTATACGCTGTTTCTATATTTCTGTGTTATCTCTATCTCACTTAATCGCATGCACTTTGTCGAGTCATTGGTACTTTTTTCCATACGCTAGGTTTATGTCTTTGTTCTATTATGTCAGTGGTTCGCTGGGCTTACGCTCTTGTTTCTACTTTTCAGTTTATTTCAACCAAGGTCTCACTTTGTTTGTTCTCCTTTTGCGTACGTTCTTTGTTATTGATATGTTATTGTGCCGTTGTAAAGGCTTATCCCTCAATACTTCATCTGATCTGTAAGGTTTACTCTCTGTTCCTGTACTTATGTTTCGAGTTGTTGTCTCCGCTTACTTCGTTCATTCTCTTTGTGGCGGTTCTCATTTTCATACACTAGACTTGCGTCATTTTTCTCAGTCTTTCTGTTCTTAGCAATGGTTGTTCAGTTTGCGTCGGTAGTTCTCGGTTTACATACGCTAAGTATACGCTCTATTTTGGTACTCTGCTTTAACCCTTTCTGTACCAGTGGATAATTGAATCTGGCAACACTGATATTAATTGATATTATTATTAGTCTTATTTTTATTATTTCTATTATTACTACTACTACTACTACTACTACTATTAGTACTGAAAGTAATATCATAAATATTCACTGTATATCATATATATATTTTCAGTCCTTTATTATTTTACCTCTCTCCTCTCCAGTCTCATAAATCGATGACCATAGTCCCTCTGATGTGCTTATGGGAGTAATTTAGATCACGTTCGATGAGTATAGGGGGTATCACCGTATCACACTATAGTCCGTTCATTATAGGTTGGCCAGAAATAGTAGCCTCTATAACTCTAAAAGGGCTAGAGCAAATGAGCTGTCAAATTCCACACCTATTCCCTAGCCAGTGCTTATGGGAGTAATTTAGATCACGTTCGATGAGTATAGGGGGTATCACCGTATCACACTATAGTCCGTTCATTATAGGTTGGCCAGAAATAGTAGCCTCTATAACTCGAAAAGGGCTAGAGCAAATGAGCTGTCAAATTCCACACCTATTCCCTAGCCAAGTCTTCCTATTTGGTAGAAAAATTAGCTGGATTACTCTAGTCCTTTTTGAGTTACAGAGGTTGGAGTTTACGATTTCTGGCCAACCTAGAATGAACGGACTATAGACATGTTTCCATCAATTGTTTTCAGCAACTCTGATCTGCCCGCTTCTATAATACAATTATTTAAGGGACCCCACCTCGCTTGTTTTCTCTTTCTCTCCCTCTCTCTTTGGCTTGTATCCATTCGGCCCCATTCAGTCTACTGTTTTAAGACGTTTACCCCCATCCAGGTATCAATATTTTCCTGGCGAGCGGTAGCGAGCCAGGATAAATATATTTTTTTTTGACAAGCTAAATCTGTAAATTTTTCGATAGAAAAATGTGTCCGGCGAAGCCGGATTTCTCAATACAATGCTGGCTCGCTATCGCTCGCCAGGAAGAAATCGACACCTGGATGGGGATAAACGTCTTAAAACAGTTGGCTGAATGGGGCCGAATGGATACAAGCCAGAGAAAGAAAGAAACGGAGAGAAAGATAAAAAAACAAAAAAACAAACGGTGACTCCCCTTAATAACCAGGCCAAGGATAATAACAACTCAACCAATAGCTCTCAACTAGTACCAACTCAACCAATAGCTCTCAACTAGTACCAACTCAACCACTACTGCTAGGTTAGGCACAGGTCTTATCTTTACCTAGCATGAGGTTGTGCTATCCCCGCAACCACAAGATAATAATTAAAACTGCTGCTAGTTATACGTACAGCATTTTAAGGGGGCCCACCTCGTTTTTTTTTCTCTCTCTATCTCTGGGTTGTATCCGTTCGGCCCCATTCAGCCTACTGTTTTAAGACGTTTATCTCCATCCAAGTGTCGATTTTTTTCCTGGCGAGCGATAGCGAGCCAACATATTTAAAAAACAAATTTTAACAGCAGGCTAAAGTTGTACAATTTTCGACAGAAAAATGTCTCCGGCGAAGCATGATTTCTCCATACAATAGTGGCTTGCTATCGCTCGCCAAGAAGAAATAGACACCTGGATGGGGATAAACGTCTTAAAACAGTAGGCTGAATGGGGCCGAATGGATACCAGCCAGAGAAAGAGAGAAAAGGAGAGAAAAAAATAAGTCACCCCCCCCTTAAGTCATTTTGATTTGCATAATATTGATCACCAGTCCCCATTCAAGCTTATGACATAATAGTTATGAAGAAATGCTGGTTATTGCGTAAATTACCAGAAACCATAAAAGAAGCGGCGATCGAGGAGTTCCATTTCAAACCTTGTTATTACTATATACTGGAACAAAGAAAACGCGCCTTTTCTCCTCTCTTCCCATACACCTTCTCTATTCTTGAGGCGCCGGTGGGTTAGGTTAGGTTATGGAAGGTTAGGTTAGCTCGTTACGACTATTTTCTAAGCCTGGTTGAGTCGGTGCTGGTTGAAACCTTAGGAGTAAGTAGTGTTATATTATTATTATATATATATATATATATATATATATATATATATATATATATATATATATATATATATATATATATATAATTATATATATATATATATAATTATATATATATATAGTATACAGTATATATAAAATTATAATGTAACACTACTTAATCGTAAAGTTTCAATCGGGGGCTGGTTGTATCCCAAAGTTCTTCACATGTCTCACTCCCTAGACTGGAAAGAGACCTCACGGGCTTCACCGTTCAATGTACAGGCTCTCAGCCTATGTCCGAGAGGGAGTAGTTGAAATATAGAAGAAGAAGACAAATAATAGCCCTAACGACCTAACTTCTAAACTGGAACACATTCTATCCATCTCTCCGGTATATATAAACTAAAAGTAATGCCTACATGACTTTGGATACTCATTTTGGAAGTAACACTAATTCAATACCCACGCTTCGACCTAAACCCATTACGACAAGTGGATTATTTGGGTGAAACGCGCGCATCAGCATATTTGGGTGAAACGCGCGCATCAGCATATTTGGGTGAAACGCGCGCATCAGCATATTTGGGTGAAACGCGCGCATCAGCATATTTGGGTGAAACGCGCGCATCAGCATATTTGGGTGAAACGCGCGCATCAGCATATTTGGGTGAAACGCGCGCATCAGCATATTTGGGTGAAACGCGCGCATCAGCATATTTGGGTGAAACGCGCGCATCAGCATATTTGGGTGAAACGCGCGCATCAGCATATTTGGGTGAAACGCGCGCATCAGCATATTTGGGTGAAACGCGCGCATCAGCATATTTGGGTGAAACGCGCGCATCAGCATATTTGGGTGAAACGCGCGCATCAGCATATTTGGGTGAAACGCGCGCATCAGCATATATCCCACCAAGTTTAACATTATCTTTAACGAGTTGGCTTAGATCAAAGGGCCGGGCTTTTAAGGTGTATAGTCTTCACACGGTACCCTTGCCTTAATAAATCAATATACCCGCTTCGGGATTACATAGATGGATAGAACAAATTTATAGTTACATTAGGAGTGTAGTCTGTTTTGTAGTAGTTAATTAATAGGCTCAAATTACAGTTATATAATTATCTAATTAATTCATTTCACTCACAACACCAAACACCACCCTTTGAAATTAATGAAAGCATGTGCTCCACCCGGGATTCGAACAAATGACCTGTCCAATTTCACTTATTTACGTGGTGTGTATGAATTCCCGCGAGTCGCAATACAACAAACTAGCTCGGCATTACTTCAAACTAAAGGAAAATTCACGATAATATATAATTTTGCAAGATCTTTTTCTACACCTCTGATCTGCCACCTTTTGAATTAAACTATAAAAAGTAACTAGTGGAGAAATGCACAGTGCAGTGAATGCATGACTGCACACTTAAGGGGAGGTTTTTAGTTTGTTCCCTAAACGTCCATCAAGCTTAAAATTACACCCCCTAGACCCCCCTTTCAAAATACATTTGTACATTTTTCGGTAGCAAAATGTCCGAAGGCCGATTCCTCTTAAATTACAGGCTCACTAACGCTCGTCAGGAAAATATCGACACCTAAATGGCACGAAAGGTCTTAAAATTGACGAAATTGGGGCAAAAGTTCTTAAAATCACCAAACTAATGGGGAAAACGTCTTAAAATCCCAAAAGCAATGGGGCTAAACATGAGGGAGAAAGTGGTAAAAAAAAAACTTAAAGTGGAATTAATCGCATACACTCACACACACCCACACACTAACTCCCTCACACCCACACACTCACTCACACCCACACCCACACACATTCCAATTCGAATTCCAATTCCAATTTTCCCTTACCCACTCTAAACCACTGTTTGGACACTTGATCCTCAGTGTTTTGGAGGACAGGCAGCCTAGAGGGGTCACTAGACCTGTTGTTGCTTGATTTCCTTTGTACTCCTTTGTACACTCTCTCTCTCACACACACACACACACACACAGCCCGTAGCCTAGTAGGTAGAGCTCTCGTCTCACACACGAGGGGTCGGGGGTTCAATCCCCGGCCGGGCGGAGACAAATTGGGCTTGTCTCCTTTTATGTGTTAGCCTCAGTTCACCTAGCTGTAAATAGGTACCTGGAATAAGTGGACGACGTTGTGACGTCCCATCTGGGGTTGGCAAAAATGGTACAAGGCGAGATGGGTATCATATGGTTCACCTAAGCTGATGGCCTTCGGGCGAGACGGTACCGTCTATAGTGAGAATGGTACCATACAGATCCACCCTAAGCCTTCGTTTCCGATGTCGCCAATTGGCTAAAAATACAGACTACACACACATCCACAGCCATTCCAACGATACATGTAACACCTACACATATAGGAGGCGGGAAATAACGAGCATGCTCACTCCCGCAATACAACTAGAGTAAGTACAACTAGAGTAAGTACACACACACACACACACACACACACACACACACACACACTCACACACATTCACACTCACATCCACACACACACTCACATCCACACACACTCACACACCCACAAACACACTCTCTCTCTCTCTGACAAAAAAAAACAAAAAAACAAAAAACGGCAATATTTTTACGTGAGGTGACGGATAGCGCAACGCAGGCGGGAACGACGGCGATATTTTCCGGGACACATCACAAGCTAAGGAGAGAATTATTCCGCCGATGAACCGGGTATACAGTATATATTCGGCAGGGAACGATTTTGGACGGTGTGACTCTTCCCAAAGGGGGTAGTGGGTAGTTTTTGGTCAATTTATTTATTCATTTATTTATTAGTTTCCTCGCCAGACCTCCATCAAGCTTTACACACACACACACACACACACACACACACACACACACACACAAAAAAAACTTTCAAGATAAATTTGTACATTTTTCGTATACAAATTTCTCGGCCGGAGGCCGATTCCTCCTAAAATTACATGCTCGTTATTGGTCGTCAGGAAAAAATCGACACCTAAATGGCACGAAAGGTCTTAATGTTGAGAAACAAATGCAGCGAAATGTCTCAAAATCGCCAAACTATTGGAACGAACGTATTAAAATCTCAAAAACTAATGGGACTAAACATGAGGGAGAAGGGGGACCGATGGACAGGAGATATATATATTCGGCGGGAAACGATTTTGGACGGTGTGACTCTTCCCAAACACACTGTTAAGGGGGTAGTGGTTATTGTTTGGTCTATTTATACTTTATATATGTATTAGTTTCCTCGCTAGACCTCCATCAAGCTTAAAAAACACCCCCTAGACATCCATCAAGCTTAAAAAACACCCCCTAGACCTTCATCAAGCTTAAAAAACACCCCCTAGACCTCCATCAAGCTTAAACAACCCCCTAGACCTCCATCAAGCTTAAACAACACCCCTAGACCTCCATCAAACTTAAAAAACACCCCCTAGACCTCCATCAAGCTTAAAAAACACCCCCTAGACCTCCATCAAGCTTAAAAAACACCCCTAGACCTCCATCAAGCTTAAAAAACACCCCTAGACCTCCATCAAACTTAAAAAACACCCCCTAGACCTCCATCAAGCTTAAAAAACACCCCCTAGACCTCCATCAAGCTTAAAAAACACCTCTAGACCTCCATCAAGCTTAAAAAACACCCCTAGACCTCCATCAAGCTTAAAAAACACCCCCTAGACCTCCATCAAACTTTAAAAAAAAAAAAATAGACCTCCATCAAGCTTAAAAACACCCCCTAGACCTCCATCAAGCTTAAAAAACACCCCCTAGACCTCCATCAAGCTTAAAAACACCCCCTAGACCTCCATCAAGCTTAAAAACTCCCCTAGACCGCCATCAAACTTTAAAAAAAAAACCTAGACCTCCATCAAGCTTAAAAAAAAACTAGACCTCCATCAAGCTTAAAAAACACCGCAAGACCTCCATCAAGCTTAAAAAACACCCCTAGACCTACATCAAACTTAAAAAACACCCCCTAGACCTCCATCAAGCTTAAAAAACACCCCCTAAACCTCCATCAAGCTTAAAAAACACCCCCTAGACCTCCATCAAGCTTAAAAAACACCCCTAGACCTCCATCAAGCTTAAAAAACACCCCCTAGACCTCCATCAAGCTTAAAAAACACCCCTAGACCTCCATCAAGTTTTAAAAAAAACATAGACCTCCATCAAGCTTTAAAAAAAAACTAGACCTCCATCAAGCTTAAAAAACACCCCCTAGACCTCCATCAAGCTTAAAAAACACCCCCTAGACCTCCATCAAGCTTAAAAACACCCCCTAGACCTCCATCAAGCTTAAAAAACACCCCTAGACCTCCATCAAGCTTAAAAAACACCCCTAGACCTCCATCAAGCTTAAAAAACACCCCTAAACCTCCATCAAGCTTAAAAAACACCCCTAGACCTCCATCAAACTTAAAAAACACCCCTAACCTCCATAAACACCCCCTAGACCTCCATCAAGCTTAAAAAACACCCCCTAGACCTCCATCAAGCTTAAAAAACACCCCTAGACCTCCATCAAGCTTAAAAAACACCCCTAGACCTCCATCAAGCTTAAAAACACCCCCTAGACCTCCATCAAGCTTAAAAAACACCCCTAGACCTCCATCAAGCTTAAAAAACACCCCTAGACCTCCATCAAGCTTAAAAAACACCCCCTAGACCTCCATCAAGCTTAAAAACACCCCCTAGACCTCCATCAAGCTTAAAAAACACCCCTAGACCTCCATCAAAGCACCCCCTAGACCTCCATCAAGCTTAAAAACACCCCCTAGACCTCCATCAAGCTTAAAAACTCCCCTAGACCGCCATCAAACTTTAAAAAAAAAACCTAGACCTCCATCAAGCTTAAAAAACACCCCTAGACCTCCATCAAGCTTAAAAAACACCCCTAGACCTCCATCAAGCAAAACACCCCCTAGACCTCCATCAAACATAAGAAATGCCCCCTAGACCTCCATCAAGCTTAAAAAACACCCCCTAGACCTCCATCAAGCTTAAAAAACACCCCTTAGACCTCCATCAAGCTTAAAAAACACCCCTAGACCTCCATCAAGCTTAAACAAAAAAACTAGACCTCCATCAAACTTAAAAACACCCCCTAGACCTCCATCAAGCTTAAAAAACACCCCCTAGACCTCCATCAAGCTTAAAAAACACCCCTAGACCTCCATCAAACTTAAAAAACACCCCCTAGACCTCCATCAAGCTTAAAAAACACCCCCTAGACCTCCATCAAGCTTAACAAACAACCCCTAGACCTCCATCAAGCTTAACAAACACCCCATAGACCTCCATCAAGCTTAACAAACACCCCCTAGACCTCCATCAAGCTTAAAAAACACCCCCTAGACCTCCATCAAGCTTATAAAACACCCCCCAGACCTCCATCAAGCTTAAAAACACCCCCTAGACCTCCATCAAGCTTAAAAAACACCCCCTAGACCTCCATCAAGCTTAAAAAACACCCCCTAGACCTCCATCAAGCTTAAAAACACCCCCTAGACCTCCATCAAGCTTAAAAAACACCCCCTAGACCTCCCTCAAGCTTAAAAACACCCCTAGACCTCCATCAAGCTTAAAAAACACCCCTAGACCTCCATCAAGCTTAAAAAACACACCCTAGACCTCCATCAAGCTTAAAAAACACCCCTAGACCTCCATCAAGCTTAAAAAACACCCCTATACCTCCATCAAGCTTAAAAAACACCCCTAGACCTCCATTCAAAATAAATGTGTATATTTTGGATAAATCTCACGGCCGTAGGTCGGTTTCTCTCAAAATTACAGTCTCGTTATCACTCACCAGGAAAAAATCAATACCATAATGCCACGAAAGGTCTTTAAATTGACAACAAAATGGGGAGAATGGTGTCAACATCACTAAAGTAATGGGCCGAACGTTATAACATTTGAAAACTAATGGGGCTAAACATGAGGAAGGAGGGGGACCATAACCCTCCCCCTTTACGGGACATCACAAGTTAAGGAGATAATTATTCCGTCGATGGACCACAGATATTTGGCTGGGAACATTTTTTTTTTTTCTATGTGGATGAGGGAGACAAAAGGGAAAACTGCCTGTAACGAGTGCCTCCCCCAGAGTTAAAAGAGTGACAGGACCAAAATCAAGGTACGTTCACTGATACTCCCTTCCATTGAGGTGCAGTTGAGATCGTATTTAGTTAGTTAAAATAGGAGTTCAGAGGCTAACAACCCTATTGGATTATTAAGCCAGCACACTGTAATTAAGGAACACCCCGTTCTTAACATTAATCCTCTATTACAAACCTCAATGCACTAGAATAAACTAGAATAAACTAATGAAAGCATATGATCATCCGTCGTAATATAGAAACACACTCTACCTGTCGTAATATAGAAACTCACTCTATCTGTCGTAATATAGAAACACTCTATCAGTCGTAATATAGAAACACTCTATCCGTCGTAATATAGAAACACACTCTATCCGTCGTAATATAGAAACACACTCTATCCGTCGTAATATAGAAACACACTATCCGTCGTAATATAGAAACACACTCTATCCGTCGTAATATAGAAACACACTCTATCTGTCGTAATATAGAAACACACTCTATCTGTCGTAATATAGAAACACACTCTATCCGTCGTAATATAGAAACACACACTATCTGTCGTAATATAGAAACACACTCTATCCGTCGTAATATAGAAACACACTCTATCCGTCGTAATATAGAAACACACTCTATCCGTCGTAATATAGAAACACACTATCCGTCGTAATATAGAAACACACTCTATCCGTCGTAATATAGAAACACACTCTATCCGTCGTAATATAGAAACACACTCTATCCGTCGTAATATAGAAACTCACTCTATCCGTCATACTATAGAAACACACTCTATCCGTCATACTATAGAAACACACTCTATCCGTCATACTATAGAAACACACTCTATCCGTCATACTATAGAAACTCACTCTATCCGTCATACTATAGAAACACACTCTATCCGTCATACTATAGAAACACACTCTATCCGTCATACTATAGAAACACACTCTATCCGTCATACTATAGAAACACACTCTATCCGTCATACTATAGAAACACACTCTATCCGTCATACTATAGAAACTCACTCTATCCGTCATACTATAGAAACACACTCTATCCGTCATACTATAGAAACTCACTCTATCCGTCATACTATAGAAACACACTCTATCTGTCGTAATATAGAAACACACTCTATCCGTCGTAATATAGAAACTCACTCTATCTGTCGTAATATAGAAACACACTCTATCCGTGGTAACTGATGCTAAGGGCTCTCTGCTGTTAGAGTATCACCTGAGTGTGTGTGTGTTTGTGTGTGTATGTGTGTGTGTGTGTGTTGTGTGTGTGTGTGGTGTGTGTCTGACTGTGTGTGTGTGTTTGGTGTGGTGTGGTGTGTGTGTGACTGTGTGTGTGGTGTGTGTGTGTGGCTGTGTGTGTGTGTGTTACTATCTCACCACCTCCCTATTATGTACCCATTCACTAACATCTATCCATCTATCTATCTAGTTATCTATCTATCTATATACCTTACTCCCTCCCTACTATGCACCCACCATTAATATCTGTATTTATCTATCTATCTATCAATGTATATACCTTACCACCTTCCTACTATGTACCCACCACTAATATCTATCTATCTATCTATCTATCTATCTATCTATCTATCTAGAGAGAGTATATTAACCCAATATATAAGACTACCCGGTATGTGCCCATCAGAGCTATTAGGCCAGGTAAGAGTATGCACGTGGAGCAGGGAAGGGAAGGGAGGGGTAGGGGGAGGAAGGGAAGGGCAGGGAAGGGAA
>CM064573.1:8143654-8176154 GCA_032716605.1 Paralithodes platypus
TGCAAGACTATACCCAAATAATGTGTGCAGGACTATACCCTGTACCAAATAATGTGTGCAGGACTATACCCAAATAATGTGTGAAGGACTATACCCTGTACCAAATAATGTGTGCAGGACTATACCCTGTACCAAATAATGTGTGCAGGACTATACCCTGTACCAAATAATGTGTGCAGGACTATACCCTGTACCAAATAATGTGTGAAGGACTATACCCTGTACCAAATAATGTGTGCAGGACTATACCCTGTACCAAATAGATAGTCCAGAAATCGTGAACCCCAACCTCTGTAACTCAAAGAGGACTAGAGCAAATGGGCTTTAAATGTCCACACCTATACTTACTATGGGCTATAAATGTCCACACCTATACTTACTATGGGCTATAAATGTCCACACCTATACTTACTATGGGCTATAAATGTCCACACCTATACTTACTATGGGCTATAAATGTTCACACCTATACTTACTATGGGCTATAAATGTCCACACCTATACTTACTATGGGCTATAAATGTCCACACCTATACTTACTATGGGCTATAAATGTCCACACCTATACTTACTATGGGCTATAAATGTCCACACCTATACTTACTATGGGCTATAAATGTCCACACCTATACTTACTATGGGCTATAAATGTCCACACCTATACTTACTATGGGCTATAAATGTCCACACCTATACTTACTATGGGCTATAAATGTCCACACCTATACTTACTATGGGCTATAAATGTCCACACCTATACTTACTATGGGCTATAAATGTCCACACCTATACTTACTATGGGCTATAAATGTCCCACCTATACTTACTATGGGCTATAAATGTCCACACCTATACTTACTATGGGCTATAAATGTCCACACCTATACTTACTATGGGCTATAAATGTCCACACCTATACTTACTATGGGCTATAAATGTCCACACCTATACTTACTATGGGCTATAAATGTCCACACCTATACTTACTATGGGCTATAAATGTCCACACCTATACTTACTATGGGCTATAAATGTCCACACCTATACTTACTATGGGCTATAAATGTCCACACCTATACTTACTATGGGCTATAAATGTCCACACCTATACTTACTATGGGCTATAAATGTCAACACCTATACTTACTATGGGCTATAAATGTCCACACCTATACTTAGTATGGGCTATAAATGTCAACACCTATACTTACTTGAAACAGGCTATAGTAAATCTGGGGTTACCAGGAATACTTATTATCTTGAGGGGAAGTATGTCGGTTTTCTAGACCTCCTTCTCCCTATGTTAACCCCCATTAGTTTCGAAATGTTAAGACATTCGCCTGATTAGTTTTTTGTTTTGTTTAGGGTTGATGACCTTAGGGCCTAAGGAGCAAACTAAAATAATAAATAATTAAACAAATAATTATATAAACAAACAAATTAATAACACCTACTGTAGCTCCTTAAGGGGGGTGGCCTGCTTTTTGTTATTTCTGTCCTTTTCTCTCTTTCTCTGGCTTGTATCCATTCGGCCCCATTCAGCCAACTATTTTAAGACGTTTATCCCCATCTAGGTGTCGAATTCTTCCTGGCGAGCGATAGCGAGCCAGCATTATATGAAGAAATCCGGCTTCGCCGGAGAAATTTTATTATCGAAAAATGTACAAATTTAGCCTGCTGTCAAACAAAACTAAAAAATATGCTGGCTCGCTACCGCTCACCAGTAAAAAAAATACATCTGGATGGGGATAAACGTCTTAAAACAGTAGGCTGAATGGGGCCAAATGGATACAAGCCAGAGAAAGATAGAAAAGGACAGAACAAAAAACAGGTCACCCGCCTTAAACACCTTGCGGGGATAGACTGGAACTCTTCGTGTTATGGGAATGTGGAGAGATAGAGACACAGATAAAATGGACGACAGAGAGAGAAAGGAGGAAGAGGATGGAGAAAACCAGGAGGAAGGAAATAGAAAACGAGATTGATATAGAACGACGATGGTTCTTCCCTTGTAGTTCCGGGAGAGTAAATTATGAGAGAGAGAGAGAGATAGAGAGAGAGAGAGAGAGAGAGAGAGAGAGAGAGAGAGAGAGAGAGAGAGAGAGAGAGAGAGAGAGAGAGAGAGAGAGAGAGAGAGAGAGAGAGAGAGAAAAAAGAAGGGTGATAAAAGAGAGAATAGAAACGGATAACGAGAATGGAAGGATATAGTACACAAAAGGATAAAACAAGAAAGAAGGGTTGATAAAAGAAAGAATAGAAGGGATAGAAACAGATAATGAAGGTGGAAACATAATAGCTCACAGAAGGATACACAAATGAAAGAAGAGTGATACACAAATATATTAATTTCACTCCCAACACCAAACACCTCCCAAGAAAATTAATGAAAGCATGTGATCCTACCGGGATTCGAACCTGGGTTATCACATACAGATCTTAGACACTAACCATTACACCATCAAGACAGTGCAAGATAAGAAGGGAGTAGAATCAGATAATGAAAGTGGAAGGATATAGGACACAGAAAGATAAAACAAGAAATAAATGTGATAAAGAGATAAGAATGGGATAGAAACAGATAACGAGGGAATGGAAGGAAATAGCACACAGAAGGATACGAAAATAAAGCAGGTTGATAAAGAGAGATAAGAAGAGAGTAGGAGCAGATAATGAAAGTGGAAGGATATATAGCAACACACAGTCAACATAAGTATAACCATGTCGGACACAAACCCAGACATCTATATAATTGACAGCACATTATACCACCATCATCAGGGGAACATGGAGGGACCTAAACCTACTCGGATCAGGTCAGCTAGTAGGTCAAGGTCGGGTTTTATTATCATTGTGTTTTATATGTGCATGAAGGAGACAAAAGGCAAAGCTGACTGCAACAAGTGAGAGAGAGAGAGAGAGAGAGAGAGAGAGAGAGAGAGAGAGAGAGAGAGAGAGAGAGAGAGAGAGAGAGAGAGAGAGAGAGAGAGAGAGAGAGAGAGAGAAAAAGAGAGAGAGAAAGAGACAGACAGACAGAGAAAGAGAAAGAAAAAAAGAGAGAGAGAGAGAGAGAGAGAGAGAGAGAGAGAGAGAGAGAGAGAGAGAGAGAGAGAGAGAGAGAGAGAGAGATAACATAGAAGATGGAGCAATATAAAAGGCCAACAAAGCGAGGTAATATAGTGGAATCTCTGTGTTGACTCCCAGCCTTTGTGATCCGAGGGTAAATATAGGCCGCTTACCGTTGATTGAGGTTAACAGAATAGGCCTATAACGTGCGAAAATTATATCAAATACAGATAGGCCCTATATTTAAAAATAATCAACATATTTAAAGTGTATTATTCATTATTATTATAATAACACAAGAACCATTACTTTAGTAAGATGAAGTTTAATACATTTAGAAACACCCCGTTCTTAACATTAATCATCCATTACAAACGCTAATGTACTTGAATAAACTAATGAAAACATATTATGGTCCTCCCGGGATTGGAACTCGGGACACCACACATAATAATATAACAATAATCTATAATAATAAGATATTAATTTAAAAATGAAAAACATAATATATATATTATCATATTTTATATTTATTCGACTCTCAACACCAAACCCCCCCCCCCCCCAATCAAATTAATGAAAGCATGTGATCGTCCCGGGATTCGAACCTGAGTTACCACATACAGATCTTAAATTGCCAAGAAATCCTTGCCAACTTTTAATTCCGTATTTTTCTATTTTCCTTCCAGTTTCTAATATTGTTCTTACCTACCACAGTTTCCTCCCCCCCCCCCGCCCCCCACACACACACTCACTCACACACACTCTCTCTCTCTCTCTCTCTCTCAGGCCAATGTGTAAAGTATGCAACACAGCATTAATATTTCTCTGAGTTTTTCTTTTTCTCTTCCTCGCAGAACGAGATACTCCTCGTTTCCCCCCCTCCAGCATCCTTCCAGCCTTTGCGAACCCACTGTACAGTCGGCCTAATAAGTTATGGCTCGGCACCAAGTATATTTTGTTGTATGTCTCGGCTCCAAGTATATTTTGTTGTATGTCTCGGCTCCAAGTATATTTTGTTGTATGTCTCGGCACCAAGTATATTTTGTTGTATGTCTCGGCTCCAAGTATATTTTGTTGTATGTCTCGGCACCAAGTATATTTTGTTGTATGTCTCGGCTCCAAGTATATTTTGTTCTATCATTTGTATCGGCAATATCTAAAAAGGATTTCTTCATTTCGAGTGAGATATACAAACAGATGTTCCTACACTTACCCACCCTATTCAACATCTGACAGACATTAATACAGCACAGAGCAAGCCAAACGTAATGACAGCTGAGTAATGACTTATTAGCGCGACCGTACAAACATGATCCTACACTCACCCACCCTATTCAACATCTGACAGACATTAATACAGCACAGAGCAAGCCAAACGTAATGACAGCTGAGTAATGACTTATTAGCGTGACCGTACAAACATGATCCTACACTTACCCACCCTATTCAACATCTGACAGACATTAATACAGCACAGAGCAAGCCAAACGTAATGACAGCTGAGTAATGACTTATTAGCGCGACCGTACAAACATGATCCTACACTTACCCACCCTATTCAACATCTGACAGACATTGATACAGCACAGAACAAGCCAAACGTAATGGCAGCTGAGACATGACTTATTAGCGCCACAGTACAACTTTGCCAATTTAGCTATTTTTTCGCTAGATTGAGAGGATTTAACCCTTTCAGTACCGGCGACGTCTGTTATATTTTATTCTAGCTATATCTAAACGATGTTATGCAGCTCAGGAAGAATCTGTGGTAGTTAATAAAAGGGTTGGTCGAGATAGTTTGGAAGCCTTATTATTGCTAGAGGCCCATCCAAAGCTGAATAAAATCGTCTAATAGTTGAAAGAATATAATGAAAAAAACGTCCCTGGTACTGAATGGGTTAAAGAACGTCCCTGGTACTGAATGGGTTAAAGAACGTCCCTGGTACTGAATGGGTTAAAGAACGTCCCTGGTACTGAATGGGTTAAAGAACGTCCCTGGTACTGAATGGGTTAAAGAACGTCCCTGGTACTGAATGGGTTAAAGAACGTCCCTGGTACTGAATGGGATTAAAGAACGTCCCTGGTACTGAATGGGTTAAATGAGGTCCCTGGTACTGAATGGGTTAAAGAACGTCCCTGGTACTGAATGGGTTAAAGAACGTCCCTGGTACTGAATGGGTTAAAGAACGTCCCTGGTACTGAATGGGTTAAAGAACGTCCCTGGTACTGAATGGGTTAAAGAACGTCCCTGGTACTGAATGGGTTAAGGAGTTCGATGATGAATGACAAATCGGAGCAGGTTTATAAAGCAAGGTTCTAGGTCATACTCTCAAAATGTGTACCAATGTGTACCAATGTGTACCAATGTGTTTACGGTTAAGGGGAGACAGACCTTTTTTTTTTTTTTTTTTTTTTTTCCTCTCTCTAGACCTCCATCAAAAAACACCCCCAAGATAAATTTGTACATTTTTCGGTAGAAAAATGTCCCGGCCAAAGGCCCTTTCCTCTTAAAATTTCAGGCTCGCTATCGCTCGCCAGGAAATAATCGACACCTAAATTGCACGAATGGTCTTAAAATTGACAACAAAATGGGGCAAAAGGTGTTAACATTTCCAAACTAATGGACCAAACGTCTTAAAATCTCAAAACTAATGGGGCTAAACATGAGGAAAAAGAGGGACAAGAAAAACAACCGATCACCCCTTAACATAACAAACCAGACCAAACTATAGATTGCAACCACCTTAAGGGGAGGCAGACCGTTTTTCTGGACCCCCTTCTCCCTAACGTTTAGCCCCACTAGTTTTGATATTATAAGACGTTCGGCCCATTAGTTTGGCGATTTTAACACCTTTCGCCCCATTCGTTGTCAATTTTAAGACCTTTCGTGCTATTTAGGGGTCGATTTTTTTCCAGGCGAGCGATAGCGAGCCTGCAATTTTAAGAGGAACCGGCCTTAGGCCGGGAAATTTTTCTACCGAAAAAATTTACAAATTTATCTCGAAGGAGGGTCTAGGGGGTGTTTTCTAAGTTTGATGGAGGTCTAGGGAGGAAACTAAAACAAATTGTGAATAAATGAATTAATAGACCAAACTAAATAGTCTAACCCACTTAACAATAGACCAAACTAAATAGTCTAACCCACTTAACAATAAAAGTGATACAAGTGGGTAGAGATAAAGAAGACTGAATTCCTTCGAGCGAGGATTCCGAACCTTCTCCACACCATTGGCCGCAATTGGCAGGACACTACTCGCCATTAAGGGGGGGTCACCGGTTTTTTTGTATCTTTTTCTCCTGTTCTCTCTTTCCCTGGCTTGTATCCATTCGGCCCCATTCAGCCAACTGTTTTACGGTAAGACGTTTATCCACATCCAGGTGTCGATTTCCTCCTGGCGAGCGATAGCGAGCCAGCATTGTATAGAGAAATCAGGCTTCGCCTGACACATTTTTCTATCGAAAAATTTACAAATCTAGCTTGCTGTCAAAACAAAAATATATATATGCTGGCTCGCTACCGCTCGCCAGGAAAATATTGACACCTGGATGGGGGTAAACGTCTTAACACAGTAGGCTGAATGGGGCCGAATGGATACAAGCCAAAGAGAGAGGGAGAGAAAGAGAAAACAAGCGAGGTGGGCCCCCTTAACCTGCCCTCTGCCTTCTAGTTAATTTGATCACCCTACATTTATTGTCTGATACAGAGACCATTGCATTGCGTCATTAACCCTTTCTATACCAGCGACGTGTTTATAATTGGATTCGAGCTATATTTATACGATTGTGTGCAGCTTAAGGGAGCCCACCTCGCCTTTTTTCGCTTTCTCTCCCTCTCTCTTTGGCTTTTATCCATTCGGTCCCATTCAGCCTACTGTTGTAAGACGTTTACCCCCATCCAGGTGTCAGGTAGCGAGCCAGCAGTTATATTTCTTTCTATTACGGCAAGCTAAATTTGTACATTTTTCGATAGAAAAATTTCTCCGGCGAAGCCGGATTTCTCCATACAATGCTGGCTCGCTATCGCTCGCCACGAAGAAATCGACACCTGGATGGGCATAAACGTCTTAAAACAGTTGGCTGAGTGGGGCCGAATGGATACAAGCCAGGGAAAGAGAGAAATGGAGAGAAAGATAAACAAAAAAAGCCGGTGACCCCCTTAAAAAGGATCTGTGGTAGTATAGTTCAAAGCCTGGTAATTGTTGGAGGCCATTCTAAAACGGACTAAAATCGTCTAATAGTAACCAGAATAAAAAAAAAACGTCACCGGTACAGAAGGGGTTATTATTTATCACCGGTACAGAAGGGGTTATTATTTATCACCGGTACAGAAGGGGTTATTATTTATCACCGGTACAGAAGGGGTTATTATTTATCACCGGTACAGAAGGGGTTATTATTTATCACCGGTACAGAAGGGGTTATTATTTATCACCGGTACAGAAGGGGTTATTATGTATCTACGTTGTGTTTTGGCAAGCTAAAACCCCTGAAAAAAAAAAAAAAAAATTATATATAATTATATATACCGGTATAATATACCGGTTATAAATATATATATGATATATATATATATATTATATATATATATATATATATATATATATATATATATATATATATATATATATATATAATATATATATACCGGAATATATATATATATATATATATTTTTTTTTTTTTTTTTTCCCAGGGGTTTTAGCTTGCCAAAACACAACGTAGCTAAATAATAACCCCTTCTGTACCGGTGATAAATAATAACCCCTTCTGTACCGGTGATTTTTTTTTTTTTTTTTTATTCTGGTTATTATTAGACGATTTTAGTCCGTTATATATATATATATATATATATATATATATATATATATATATATATATATATATGTGTGTGTGTGTGTATTTCTTCCTGAACAGAGGTATGTGTTTTTGTTTAGATTTGTCTTGTATTTACCATCAAGCGGAGAATTTGTTACCACTTATTTACATTCCTTCTGTCACACGAGCGCTTTTTCCGTCAATTTTCTATGAGCAAGTTTTTTCTCGTATTATTTCGGGACTTTTTCGAACTGGTATCGGTAACTAGATTGAAGGTAGATTATGTTGGCCGGCTGAAGTCTGATAAAGTGTATTTTCTTTAACTTCCTGACCACAATTGCCCGTAAAAATTGGTCGTGTGACTCCGGCTTTAACCCACGCCATAGTGAGTGATATATTGGTAACCTCAGATCCCGCCATGTGTGCTTATCATATCACACACTACCAAAGCGGGTAATAATTTCAAGAGTATTAAGGGAGCTCAGACGGTATTGTGCAGCATAATTTACTGGTTCGGCTCAATGGTTTAAGGGGAGGTTTTTAGTTATTTCCTTAGACCTCCATCAAGCTTAAAATTACTCCCCCTTGACCCCCTTTCAAGATAAATTTGTACATTTTTCGGTAGAAAAATGTCCTGGCCGAAGGCCGGTTCCCCTTAAATTACAGGCTCGCTATCGCTCGCCAGGGAAAATCGACACCTAAATGGCACGAATGGTCTTAAAATTGACAGAAATGGGGCGAGGGTTCTTAAAATCGCCAAACTAATGGGGCAAGCGTCTTTAAATCTCACAAGCAATGGGGCTAAACATGAGGGAGAAAGAGGTTCAGAAAAAAATCCTCCAGGTGGAAATCTCCCCTTAAGGAGGGGGTTTAGTTTGCTCTCTAAACCTCCATCAAACTTAAAAAAACACCCACAAGACCCTTCCATCGGCCGAAGGCCGGTTTATCTTTAAATACAGGCTCGCTATCGCTCGTCAGGAAAAAAATCGACACCTAAATGGCACGAAAGGTCTTATTATTGGCAAAGGAATGGGGCAAAAGGTCCGAAAATCGCCAAACTAATGGGGCGAATGTCTTGAAATCTCATAACTAATAGAGCTAAACATGAGGGAGGAGGACTCGAAATACCAACACATTCTAGAAAGTCTCAGTAATCTGTCAGTAGATTAAATCACAGGTGTACCATACTGAATACCAGAAATATACTCTGGACTTATACTGCAATCGATTATTACACACTGATTATCATGTACCAATCGATTATTACACACTGATTATCATGTACCAATCGATTATTACACACTGATTATCATGTACCAATCGATTATTAC
This sequence comes from Paralithodes platypus, assembly GCA_032716605.1. Taxonomy (NCBI): domain Eukaryota; kingdom Metazoa; phylum Arthropoda; class Malacostraca; order Decapoda; family Lithodidae; genus Paralithodes; species Paralithodes platypus. The sequence continues at coordinate 8,152,867 of CM064573.1, forward strand.
ACACTGATTATCATGTACCAATCGATTATTACACACTGATTATCATGTACCAATCGATTATTACACACTGATTATCATGTACCAATGTTGTTACTGAATATTGGGTTCTATTTTGAATCAACATATTGTAAAGTGTTGGATAGTATTATTGTTTAGTGCTAGGCCTGATTCACTGCTTGGTATCTCTCATCTTAGCCACGTATACTCCGCTTGGTACAGTCTTAGAAAGGATAACGTCTCGAGAAAGCTTAAGGGAAGGTATTTAGTTTGTTCCCTAGACCTCCATCAAGCTTAAAATTACACACCCTTGAGTCCCTTTCAAGATAAATTTGTACATTTTTCGGTAGAAAAATGTCCCGGCCGAAGGCCGCTTCCTCTTAAATTACAGGCTCGCTATCGCTCGCCAGGATAAAATCGACACCTGAATTTCACGAAAGGTCTTAATATGGGGTGAAAGTTCTTAAAATCGCTAAACTAATGGGGCAAACGTTTTATAATATCAAAAGCAATGGGGCTAAACATGAGGGAGAAAGGGGTCAAGAAAACAATCCCTCAAGTGGAGACCTCCCCTTAATCCAAACTAATAATTATCTATATTCTTGACTTAATTTTCACATTTTTACTCTATTCTTGACTTACTTCTTTCGGTGACTTGCCTAATGATTAATTTGATATGATAAATAAATAAAGACGTCTAGCAATAATAAGACTTCAAACTATCTCAACCAACCACTTCAACTACCGCAAATCCTTCCTAAGCTGCATAATATCGTCTAAATACAGCTAGAAAAAAATATGACACGTCGCTGGTTAAAAGGCATTTCAAATTGTTCACTAGGCCTAGGCTACTTTCACAGGAGCTCTCATAATCATCGTCCATTGTGCAGGTTGGTATACAACGAAGTTAAAGTTACGAAATTACCGCTCATAGGCCTAGGACTCTAAGAGTCAGCCTCACAAATCACGAGACATCTAGGCTAGTCAAGCTTTTCAGCCTCTCAGGCGTCTTCCTGAATCCTCTTGGTGCTGTTATTGTTTACAATTTTCCTGGTGTGACGTCACGAAGATCGCCTTAACTCCGAATCATGCACACCTTCCGCAAGGTATAAAATTCGATATATTGAGATTATTGTTTGACAAAATTTAATAATAACACTCAAAGTGCGTTACTTGCATGTTGGTATTTCCCATTATAAGTAGAGCCCATGTCATGCACCACCACCTTTAAGCTTTCTCGAAACTTTATCCTTTCCGAGACTGCATTGACTTTCAATATTAGACAAATTTGTACAATCAGACCATCATCTATTATAAAATTTGAAATTCATAAATTAATTATTCAGGTGAAAGAAGACATGTACAGTTGGCCAAATAAGTCGTGTCTCCGATGTCATTAAGTTTTGTTCGCTGTGAGTTGTATTAATGTCTGTCAGATGTTGAATAGGCTGGGTAAGTATAGGAATAGGTTTGTATATCTCACTCGAAACGATGAATTAATGCTTAGATAGTGCTGATACCAATTATTGATCGAAATATAATTGGTGCCGCGCCATCACTTATTTGGCCGAGTGTACAGTCGCGCTAATAAGTGATGTCTCGGCACCAAGTATCCTATTGTATCAATCATATAGCATTAATATACGGTTGAAATAATGTGTTGACTATACAAACATGTTCCTACACTTACCACCATATTCGGTCTCGACCCCTTTACATTCTGGTGTGAGGACTATCCCACGCGCTGTGTGTGTGTGTGTGTGGACACGTACAAGCCACACACCACACACACACACACACACACCAAATATTGTTTCAGGAAGGCCGTGTTACACTGTTTTCGGGAATACCGTCTTAACAAATTTTTTGGAATCCGTAAAATATTTTTTGCAGGTGTTTTCCCGGCCCTAATTTTCGTCAATATACAGTAGTGCATTACCAAAAGTGTATAATTAAGCCACTTTCGCTGTGTCATGATGTGTCGAACAGTCACACATTAATGACACAGAAACGAACAAGGCTACCGTGGCTTACCTTACCTTACCTTTGGATACACCGTGGATGTGTTCTAGCGGCACCAAGGAGCGCGACGCCCCTCGTTATGGGTGGTGATTTGGTGCAGTAGACTGTTTGAAGCGACAGCTCGCTCCCTTGCGAGGATGGGCTCGTCTGGCACTTTTTGCAGTTCGACATCTAGGGCTCTCTTGAAGTTGTCTAACGAGATGTCCCTCATGTCTCTTACTCGCCGTGGGAGTTTTGTTGAAGAGACGTGGGCCTCTGTGTGATAACCAGCCCTCTCGCAGAGAGCCCATAGCACCCCTGTTATTCATTCGGGGGATTTCGCATTCCCAGCCTCTCCTATCACTGAATTTCATGACTATCGGAGTATGTAGGTTTGGTACTAAACCCTCTGCGATTTTCCACGTGTATATTATTAGGTAACGTTCTCTTCTACGTTCCTATGAGTACAGATTCAGTGCTCTTAAACGCTCCCAATAGTGTAGATGTTTTATCGAACTTATATGCGAAGTGAAATTTCTTTGTACACTCTCTACGTCATTTATTTCACCTGCTTTGTATGGGGATGTTAATACGCTACAGTATTCAAGCCGCGGTAGCACTAGAGATTTGAAGAGCGTTATCATAGGCAATTCACCGCGTGTTTTAAAAGTACGCAGAATCCAACCCGTTAGACGTTTCGCAGCCGCCACTTTGACCTGGTTATGTACTTTGAAACCCATATTTTCAGACATTAATACCCCAAGGTCTTTCACACTGTCTTTCCGTTCTATTATGTGGTTAGATTCTGTTAAGTAATTTGTAATTTCTTTAACACCATTATTATCTCCGTACCGTATTAATTGGAATTTTTCCTCATTGAATTGCATGTTGTTTTCCCTGGTCCACTGGAACACTACATTCATGTCTTCCTGCAGTCGGCCCGTGTCCTCTTGTGTGTTTACTATCTTGCTTAATTTTGTGTCATCAGCAAAAGACGACACCGTACTGTGTCTGGTGTTGGTATCTATGTCGCAAATTAGTATGAGGAACAGAAGGGGCGCTAGCACTGTTCCTTGGGGCACTGAGCTTTTGACATCCGAAGGCTCAGAAGTGACTTGGTTTACTGCTACCGATTGTTTTCGGTTTACGAGGAAATTGTATATCCACCGTCCGATTTTCCCAGTTATACCTTTTGCTTTCAGTTTGTGGGCTATTATACCATGGTCACATTTATCAAATACCTAATAGCAAAATCGGTGTAAATGACATCCACGTTTTTCTTTTCTTCTAGCGCTTTAAGAATTTTGTCATAGTGTTCCAAAAGTTGTGAGAGACATGATCTTCCCGCTCTGAACCCATGTTGGCCGATGTTGTGTAGTTCATTTGTCTCCATGAATGTTGAAATTTTGCTTCGCAGGACTCGCTCGAAAACTTTAATGATGTGAGAGGTTAGAGCTACCGGGCGGTAGTTTTTGGTAGTGCTTTACTCCCTCCTTTATGCAGTGGGGCAATTATTGCGTTTTTCAAGCTATCTGGTATGTCACCAGTGTCTAGACTCCTCCACATTATAGCCAGGGGTTTTGAGAGGTTTTCCTTACATTTTTTCATTAGGATCGAATTCCATGAGTCCGGGCCTGGTGCCGAGTGGGATGGCATGTTGGAAATGGCCTCTTCTATGTCTTTTGGACCGAAATCAATATCCAGCATCTGAGGGGTTTCCTGTGAGAACTACCAAACCATTATTGCTCCTCCATCAAACAAGGTGTTATCACCCACCACCCAACCCTACTATCGCCTTTAAATTCTAGTTACCTGTCAATATCAAATATAAATATACAAAAGTATGTTTTTTTGTATATTTATATTTTGATATTGACAAATAATTTGAATTTAAAGGTGATAGTAGGGTTGGGTGGTGGGTGATAACTACCGTGTTTGATGGAGGAGCAATAATGGTTTGGTGGTTCTCACAGGTAAGCCACGGTAGCCTTGTTCGTTTCTGTGTCATTAATGTGTGACTTTAACCTCATGACACAGGGACAAGTGGCTTAATTATACACTTTTGGTAATGCACTACTGTATATTGACGAAAATTAGGGCACGGTGTGAAAAAACCTGTGTCAAAATATCATACTGATCCAACTGTTTGTTAAGAAGTTATTCCCGAAAAACGATGTAACACGGCCTCTGAAACCCATAGTAGTCATGACCCTTTTTGTTTTGGAACTATTCTGAGTTTTGCTTATCAATGTTTTGCTTATCAATGTTTTCTTATCAATGTTTTGCTTATCAATGTTTTGCTTATCAATGTTTGCTTATCAATGTTTTGCTTATCAATGTTTTGCTTATCAATGTTTGCTTATCAATGTTTTGCTTATCAATGTTTTGCTTATCAATGTTTTGCTTATCAATGTTTGCTTATCAATGTTTATCAATGTTCTGCTTATCAATGTTTTGCTTATCAATGTTTGCTTATCAATGTTTTGCTTATCAATGTTTTGCTTATCAATGTTTTGCTTATCAATGTTCTGCTTATCAATGTTTGCTTATCAATGTTTTGCTTATCAATGTTTGCTTATCAATGTTTGCTTATCAATGTTTGCTTATCAATGTTTGCTTATCAATGTTTTGCTTATCAATGTTTTGCTTATCAATGTTTGCTTATCAATGTTTTGCTTATCAATGTTTGCTTATCAATGTTCTGCTTATCAATGTTCTGCTTATCAATGTTTTGCTTATCAATGTTTTGCTTATCAATGTTTGCTTATCAATGTTTTGCTTATCAATGTTTTGCTTATCAATGTTTGCTTATCAATGTTCTGCTTATCAATGTTTTGCTTATCAATGTTCTGCTTATCAATGTTTTGCTTATCAATGTTTTGCTTATCAATGTTTTGCTTATCAATGTTTTCTTATCAATGTTTTGCTTATCAATGTTTTGCTTATCAATGTTTTCTTATCAAAGTTTTGCTTATCAATGTTTTGCTTATCAATGTTTTGCTTATCAATGTTTGCTTATCAATGTTTTGCTTATCAATGTTCTGCTTATCAATGTTTTGCTTATCAATGTTTGCTTATCAATGTTTTCCTTATCAATGTTTGCTTATCTATGTTTGCTTATCAATGTTTTGCTTATCAATGTTCTGCTTATCAATGTTTTGCTTATCAATGTTTTGCTTATCAATGTTTTGCTTATCAATGTTTTGCTTATCAATGTTTGCTTATCAATGTTTGCTTATCAATGTTTTGCTTATCAATGTTTGCTTATCAATGTTTGCTTATCAATGTTTTGCTTATCAATGTTTGCTTATCAATGTTTTGCTTATCAATGTTTTGCTTATCAATGTTTGCTTATCAATGTTTGCTTATCAATGTTTGCTTATCAATGTTTGCTTATCAATGTTTATCAATGTTCTGCTTATCAATGTTTGCTTATCAATGTTTGCTTATCAATGTTTTGCTTATCAATGTTTTGCTTATCAATGTTTTGCTTATCAATGTTCTGCTTATCAATGTTTTGCTTATCAATGTTTTGCTTATCAATGTTTGCGATCAATGTTTTGCTTATCAATGTTTGCTTATCAATATTTATCAATGTTCTGCTTATCAATGTTTTGCTTATCAATGTTTGCTTATCAATGTTTGCTTATCAATGTTTTGCTTATCAATGTTTTGCTTATCAATGTTTTGCTTATCAATGTTTACTTATCAATGTTTGCTTATCAATGTTTTGCTTATCAATGTTTGCTTATCAATGTTTTGCTTATCAATGTTTAGCTTATCAATGGTTTGCTTATCAATGTTTTGTTCGTTGCTTCATCGCTGCTCGGGATGGAAAAAGACATTACAAAGCCATATCGGTCTGTTGTTTCTGGACCCCCTTCTCCCTAATGTTTAGCCCCACTAGTGTTGAGATTTTAAGACGTTGGTTCCATTAGTTTGGGGATGTTATGACCTTTCACCCCATTTCTTTGTCAATATTAGGACCCTTCGTGCCATTTAGGTGTTGATTTTTTCCTGGCGAGCGATACCGAGCCTGTAATTTTAGGAGGAATCGGCCTTTGGCCGGGAAATTTTTCTACCGAAAAATGTACAAATCTATCTTGAAGGGGGGTATAGGGGGCGTTTATCTAAGCTTGATGGAGGTCTAGGGAGGAAACTAACAAAATATATGAATAAATGAATTAATAGACCAAACAAACAGCCATAATTACAATGGCATAATAACATAATTACAATGCCATCAATGCTAAAAGATAGGTCATAACCGGTTATTATAACTTACAACAGTCTAGCTTTCCAGAGTATGAGGCAGTTATGACATCATGGGTAAGGAATATACAGTAGAGTTAAGGGGGGGTATTTAGTTTCTTCCCTAGAACTCCATCAAGCTTAACATTACACCCCCTAGATCCCCTTTCAAGATAAATTTGTACATTTTTCGGTAGAAAAATTTCCCGGTTCCTCTCAAATTACAGGCTCGCTATCGCTCGCCAGGAAAAAATCGACACCTTAATGGCACGAAAAGTCTTAAAATTGACAGAAATGGGGTGAAAGTTCTTAAAATCGCCAAACTAATGGGGCGAACGTCTTAAAATATCAAAAGCAATGGGGCTAACCATGAGGGAGAAAGGGGTCAAGAAAAAATCCCTCAAGTGGAAATCTCCCCTTAATTCATCAGTCTGTCATGTCTCTTACCTGGCCCTAAGGTATGGCATATTTGAGTAGCCAATCCCAGGTCAATTATGAAGCTACAAGTGAAATGTGGTCAATGTGATCCTCCTCAAACAATGTGGTCAATGTGATCCTCCTCAAACAATGTGGTCAATGTGATCCTCCTCAAACAATGTGGTCAATGTGATCCTCCTCAAACAATGTGGTCAATGTGATCCTCCTCAAACAATGTGGTCAATGTGATCCTCCTCAAACAATGTGGTCAATGTGATCCTCCTCAAACAATGTGGTCAATGTGATCCTCCTCAAACAATGTGGTCACTGTGATCCTCCTCAAACAATGTGGTCAATGTGATCCTCCTCAAGCAATGTGGTCAATGTGATCCTCCTCAAACAATGTGATCCTCCTCAAACAATGTGGTCAATGTGATCCTCCTCAAACAATGTGGTCAATGTGATCCTCCTCAAACAATGTGGTCAATGTGATCCTCCTCAAACAATGTGGTCAATGTGATCCTCCTCAAACAATGTGGTCAATGTGATCCTCCTCAAACAATGTGGTCAATGTGATCCTCCTCAAACAATGTGGTCAATGTGATCCTCCTCAAACAATGTGGTCAATGTGATCCTCCTCAAACCATTATGAAGCTACAAGTGAAATGTGGTCAATGTGATCCTCCTCAAGCAATGTGGTCACTGTGATCCTCCTCAAACAATGTGGTCACTGTGATCCTCCTCAACCAATTATGGGAGCCCACCTCGCTATTTGTATCTTTCTCTCCCTCTCTTTTTGGCTTGTATTCATTCGGCACCATACAGCATACTGTTTTAAGACGTTTACCCCCATCCAGGTGTCAATATTTTCCTGGCGAGCGGTAGCGACCCAGCACATATAGTATATATTTTTGTTTTGACAGGAAGCTAAATTTGTGCATTTTTCGATAGAAAAATGTCTCTGGCGAAGCCGGATTTCTCCATGCAAGGCTGGCTCGCTATCGCTCGCCAGAAAGAACTCGACACCTGGATGGGGATAAACGTCTTAAAACAGTTGGCTGAATGGGGCCCAATGGATACAAGCCAGGGAACGAGAAAAAGGGAGAGAAAGATCAAAACAAAAAAACGGTGACCCCCCTTAACAAAAATGACAATTCAATTTCCCAGCTAGATTTGCCTTACCTATCTGTCTCGTCAACTACATTTATCTAACAGCCATTCCTAGGTTACCCTGTCTGTCACACACCTTATCTAACAGCCATTCCTAGGTTACCCTGTCTGTCACACACCTTATTGGCCTTACAGCTATATAGACTGCCGTGACCTCAAAAGCCTCTCATCTGCGCCCTCAACCGGTAAGTAGAATACCTTTATTGCCATCTGGAGTCTAAGGCAACTACTCAACAGATTTCATTAAGGGGGGTCACCGGTTTTTTGTTTATCTTTCTCTCCTTTCCTCTCTTTCCATGGCTTGTATCCATTCGGCCCCATTCAGCCAACTGTTTTAAGACGTTTATCCCCAACCAGGTGTCGATTTCTTCCTGGCGAGCGATAGCGAGCCAGCATTGTATGGAGAAATCCGGCTTCGCCGGAGAATTTTTCTATCGAAAAATGTACAAATTTAGCTTGCTGTCAAAACAAAAATATATATATGCTGGCTCGCTACCACTCGCCAGGAAAATATTGACACCTGGATGGGGGTAAACGTCTTAAAACTGTAGGCTGAATGGGGCCGAATGGATAAAAGCCAAAGAGAGAGGGAGAGAAAGAGAAAAAAAAAGCGAGGTGGGTTCCCTTAATTTAAGTGACACAGCCCTTGTATCCAACACAATACCCCAGACAACGTTGCTCGAAACTTTATTTATTCTGGGTGTGGTGTCCCGAGTTCGAATCCCTGGAGGACCATATGCTATCATTAATTTATTCAAGTACATTGGGGTTTGTAATTGATGAATAATGTTAAGAACGGGGTGTTAATTATAATCAATATTTATAGCTCTCTCGTACTCACTGTTTTTGTCTTTCAGATTTTTTTTTTCTTACATCCTAAACATGTATTTACAGTATATATTCTTTCCTTCACTTAAATCCTTCTCCATGTACTATATACTTCACTTTACTCTCTCTCTCTCTCTCTCTCTCTCTCTCTCTCTCTCTCTCTCTCTCGTCTGCTAGTCCTCCGTGAGCTGCATAATGACAATACTGATTAAATGGTAACTAGTTTGGGGAGTTGGGCGACGATTGGAGAGAGAGAGAGAGAGAGAGAGAGAGAGAGAGAGAGAGAGAGAGAGAGAGAGAGAGAGAGAGAGAGAGAGAGAGAGAGAGAGAGAGAGAGAGAGAGAGAGAGAGAGAGAGAGAGAGAGAGAGAGAGAAGGGGGAGAGAGGGGGGGGGGGGGGGGAGTTGCAAGGAGTTACATCGACCAGTCCCACTATTTACTCTGTGTGGGTGAATGTTACATGTATTGGAACAGTACCGGTACGTAATTAGCCCGTTCAGTACCAGGGACGTCTTTTCCATCATATTCTGACAACTATTAGACGACTTTATTCATCCTATGAAGGACCTCTAGTAATAATAAGGCTTTCAACTACCTCCACCAACCCTTTTAACTGCCACACATCCTTCCTAAGCTTCACAATATTTTTTTACATAAAGCTAGAATAAAATATAACGCACGTCGCTGGTACTCAAAGGGTTAGAATACAAAGGAATACAAAGGCAGACAAAGGCAGACAAAGGAAGAAAACGGAATACAAAGGAAGACAAAGGAAAACAAAGGCAGACAAAGGAATACAAAGGCAGACAAAGGAAGACAAAGGAATACAAAGGCAGACAAAGGAATACAATGGGAGGCTAGCATACAAAGGAATACAATGGGAGGCTAGCATACAAAGGAATACAATGGGAGGCTAGCATACAAAGGAATACAAAGGCAGACAAAGGAATACAAAGGAAGACAACGGAAGACAAAGGAATACAAAGACAGACAAAGGAAGACAAAGGCAGACAAAGGAAGACAACGGAATACAAAGGCAGACAAAGGAATACAAAGGCAGACAAAGGAATACAAAGGCAGACAAAGGAATACAAAGGCAGACAAAGGAAGACAAAGGCAGACAAAGGAAGACAACGGAATACAAAGGAAGACAAAGGAATACAAAGGCAGACAAAGGAATACAAAGGCAGACAAAGGAATACAAAGGCAGACAAAGGAAGACAACGGAATACAAAGGCAGACAAAGGAATACAAAGGCAGACAAAGGAATACAAAGGCAGACAAAGGAATACAAAGGCAGACAAAGGAATACAAAGGCAGACAAAGGAAGACAACGGAATACAAAGGAAGACAAAGGAATACAAAGGCAGACAAAGGAATACAAAGGCAGACAAAGGAATACAAAGGCAGACAAAGGAAGACAACAGAATACAAAGGCAGACAAAGGAATACAAAGGCAGACAAAGGAATACAAAGGCAGACAAAGGAATACAAAGGCAGACAAAGGCAGACAAAGGAATACAAAGGAAGACAACGGAATACAAAGGCAGACAAAGGAATACAAAGGCAGACAAAGGAAGACAACGGAATACAAAGGCAGACAAAGGAATACAAAGGAAGACAACGGAATACAAAGGCAGACAAAGGAATACAAAGGAAGACAACGGAATACAAAGGCAGACAAAGGAATACAAAGGAAGACAACGGAATACAAAGGCAGACAAAGGAATACAAAGGCAGACAAAGGAATACAAAGGCAGACAAAGGAATACAAAGGAAGACAAAGGCAGACAAAGGAATACAAAGGTAGACAAAGGAATACAAAGACAGACAACAGAATACAAAGGAATACAAAGGCAGACAAAGGAAGACAAAGGAATACAAAGGCAGACAAAGGAATACAAAGAAAGACACCGGAGTACAAAGGAAGACAAGCAACAACACACCTAATACACCTTACTTATTTAAAAAAAAAAAATATTGAGACAGCTATCAACTGGAGGGCTTCCGATTAAAAAAAACTGTGGACGAGGAATCCAAATGATATTACTGTGAACGATAATAAGGGGGTAGTGCTTGTTGTTTGGTCTATATATTTATCTATCAACTATATTTTGAGCTTCCTCGCTAGACCTCCATCAAGCTTAAAGAAAAAAAAAACCCTAGACCCCCTTTCTAGATTTGTACATTGTTCGGCAGAAAAACGTCCAGGCCGAAGGCCGATTCCTTCTAAAGCTCCTACTGCCCAAGTTGAAAGAGTAACAGGAACCTAAATTCAAGGTACCGTACGCTAAAGTCAAAATGTCTGGACACACGGAGCTTGAAGCAGTTTAAGTCATAGTATGAAGGAAAGACAAATTCAGAAAGACAGACTCAGAAAGACCTTTCCAGAGCTTACTCGTTGAGTAGGAGAACGACTGGGCAAATCGGTTCACTCTTGGGTTAGGGAGTTAGACAGAATAGGAGTGACTGTGTATTGAAAGGCAGGTGCCCCCTACTCTCTGTAAGGGAGGAGGTATGCATTGATTATTGTATTAGTGGTAGAGGAGTGAGAGAGGTACTGGGTTGCAGAGTGTAGAGAGAGTTGTTGGGCATTAGTATGAGGAGGTGGATTGATGAGACGAAATGCTTTTGACTACTCTTTCGAGAAATGCGGTATGGGAAGAACCTCCCCACACATGTGAACAATGCTAGATAAATGGACGCACTGTGCCCCTATACAGAGCAAGAAGCTGTGTGAGGATGAACTCACTGAGACGGTTGAGCACAATTAACTTCTGGGAAATTGTTTTAGTAAGTGTGGCAATATGACCTTTTCAAGAAAGGTCAGAATAAAAAATAAATCAAACTAAGAATATTAAGAGAAGATGAAGGTTAATGTGTGTATTGTTGAAGAGTAAGGGATTGTCGTGTGGTAGATAGCGACGAGTAGATAGGCTAGATGAACAAAATGGGTTTTGGAAGCATTGAAAGTAACAAGATTATCTCTGCCTCAATCGGATGTAGTTAATAGATGAGAAGATACGCGTGTTATGGACTCATCACGTGAGTTTGGGAGAAATTGCGCGGTTAGTCGTTGTGGAAAACTAGTTGGATAGAATAGGAGGTAGACTAATCATCATATGAGTGGATAGGACCAGGTTTACAGTTGAAAAGATCATATATACTGTATATACAGTATATATATATATATATATATATAGATCCATATATCCATAAATTCACCATTACAAGCTACTATTCATCCATCCAAACATCTACATATCCATAAATACATTCATCCATCAGTCTAGTAATCTATCCATATATCTACTCTTCCACCTATCCATCTATCCAACCATCCATCCATCCTTCCGTCTACAATATCTACCCATCGAATCATTCTATCATCTACTTATCCATGTATCCATCCATCCTATTCTAAATACATCCATCTATCCATGCACTCATCCATCTATCCATGCACTCATCCATCTATCCATGCACTCATCCATCTATCCATGCACTCATCCATCTATCCATGCACTCATCCATCTACGGTATGTATCAACAATCCACTCAACCTTCCACTTGAGGGGAAGCAGACCGTTTTTCGAGTACTCCTCCTCCCTCATGTTTAGCCCTACTAGTTATGAGATTTCAAGACATTCGCCCCATTAGTTTGGCGCTTTCAGACCTATTGCCCCATTTCTTTGCCAATATTAAGACTTTTCGTGCCATTTAGGTGTCGATTATTTCCAGGGGAGCGATAGCGAGCCTGACATTTTTAGAGGAATCGGCCTTCGGTTGGGACATTTTTCTACCGAAAAATGTACAAATTTATCTTGAAGGGGGGTCTAGGGGGTGTTTTTCTAAGCTTGATGGAGGTCTGGCGAGAAAACTAAGAAATAAAGGAATAATTTAATAATTAGAAGAAGGAAAAAAAAAAAAAAAAAAAAAAACGATCCGTCTCCCCTTAAACTCGCATCTAAGGCTACCAAGCTAATCATTCATCATTTATATAACTCATCTATCCATCCATCCATCCACCCAACCATCCATCCATCCATCCCACTGAGAGAGCTTCCTTGTCCCCAGAGCACTATTGACCAGTCTCTAGTAAGGGGGGTCACCGGCTTTGTTTATCTTTATCTCCTTTTCTCTTTGGTTCGTATCCATTCGACCCCATTCAGCCTACAGTTTTAAGACGTTTACCCCCATCCAGGTGTCAATATTTTCCTGGCGAGCGGTATCGAGCCAGCATATATACATTTTTGTTTTACAGCAAGCTAAATTTGTACATTTTTCGATAGAAAAATGTCTCCGGCGAAGCCGGATTTCTCCATACAATGCTGGCTCGCTATCGCTTGCCAGGAAAAAATCGACACGTGGATGGGAATAAACGTCTTAAAACAGTTGGGTGAATGCAGCCAAATGGATACAAGCCAGAGAAAGAGAGAAAAGGAGAGCAAGAGAAAAAAGCGAGGTGGGGTCCCTTAACCCCCCATACTCCCCATCCCCCCCCCCCCCCCCCTCTTTACCCCTTACACATTATAAGGGGTCGATACTTTATTAGCACAAGCATGTGAGACCTGAGAGAGAGAGAGAGAGAGAGAGAGAGAGAGAGAGAGAGAGAGAGAGAGAGAGAGAGAGAGAGAGAGAGAGAGAGAGAGAGAGAGAGAGAGAGAGAGAGAGAGAGAGAGAGAGAGAGAGAGAGAGAGAGAGAGAGAGAGAGAGAGCTAGAGCTAGTTAAAGTTACAAGGAATAGTTTGTATCTCAAAGACATTGTGGTCCATTCCGGGGAGATACATTATTATCTACTCTCCTCTTGAACTGCTCTACTGAACAACTTCCGAGGCAAGTGTCTTCCAGGTAGAACAGATCGTATATGTGAACAAATATCCACAAATACTAGTGCTGAACATTTTCAATTCTAAATTCCAGCCATGGTTGCGTGTTGTATTCATATTAAGGGGAGACGGACCTTTTTTCTATTAATTAATTTATTCCTTTATTTCTTAGTTTTCTCGCTAGACCTCCATCAAGCTTAGAAAAACATCCCCTGCAAGATAAATTTGTACATTTTTCGGTAGATAAAAGTCCCGGCCGAAGGCCGTTTCCTCTTAACATTTCAGGCTCGCTATCGCTCGCCAGGAAATAATCGACACCTAAATGGCACGAAAGGTCTTTAAATTGACAACGAAATGGGGCGAAAGGTGTTACAATCGCCAAACTAATGGGCCAAACGTCTTTAAAACAAATGGGGCTTAACACGAGGGAGAAAGGGGACCAGAAAAACGCCCCATCTCCCCTACCAGATAGTGACAAGTAAGAGTTTTGGTTCGAGGTGACATATGACGTGTAGATACGGTGACAATGACAGCTGAGATAGGCAGGTCGGGTGGAAGGTGAGAGATAGTGAGGGAAGGGAGACAGGTAGGGAGAGATAGGCCTAAGTGTGTGGTAGTGAGAGACGAGAGATTGGTTTGTTATAGTGAGAGACGAGAGATAGTGAGGGATGGGAGATAGCTGTGTTATAGTACAAAGGAGTACAAAGGAAATCAAGCAACAACAGGTCTAGTGACCCTTCTAGGTTGCTTGTCCTCCAAAACACTGAGGATCAAGTGTCCAAACAGTGGTTTAGAGTGGGTAAGGGAACATTGGAAAGGGAATTACTGCCCTGGAACTAATGTCCGTGGCAGGATTAGGAAGTTAGTAGGGGACAGATGGGTTAGTAACTGAGGGGGGGGATAAAATAAAGTTATTCATTTACAAACGCAGTCAGTCGCGGGTTTGATGCGAGATATTTGTCTAGGCGGAGTTTAAATGAATCAACGGTGATGCAGTCTATAACGTTTCGGGGAAGCCCATTCCACAAGTTGACAACTCGATTGAAGAAGAAATTCTTAGATTCGTGTGAGTTAAAAGATTTACCAATAATTTTGCAACCGTTTCCCCGCGTGTAATTAGATTGGTCGATAGTGAAGTACTTACTACAGTTCATATTGTCGATGCCTTTGATGATTTTGAACACTTGAATTAAGTCACCTCTTAATCTGCGCTGGGTTAAAGGAAATAGATTTAATTCTCTAAGACGCTCTTCGTATGGTTTGTTCTTTAGGCTAGGTATCATTTTGGTAACTCTACGTTGAACTCGTTCTAGCTTGTTTATATCTTTTTGGTAATAAGGGCACCAGGATTGAACGCAGTATTCCAGAAGAGGGCGGACTAATGAATTGTAAAGGGTTAGGATAACTTCTTTGGATTTATGCTCAAATGACCTGCCTATAAAGCCAATTATTTTGTTTGCCTTCTTAACAACTTCTGAACATTGTTGACTCGGTTTTAGGTTACTCGATATTGTTACTCCCAGATCGGTTTCTCTGTTTACATTCTTAAGCTGAGTGCCATTCATCGAATAGTTTGCTTTCTCATTTAGGTATCCGATATGTAGTACTTTACATTTATCCGCATTGAAACTCATTTGCCAAATTTGGGCCCAACATGACAATTTATCTAGATTGTGTTGCATATCGTCAACTTGTTCTTTTGAGAGTACGCTATTTGCAATTTTTGTATCGTCAGCAAATTTTGAGATTGTACAGGTGAGACCCTCATCTATGTCGTTGATGTAAATTAGAAAGAGAATTGGTCCTAGTACCGATCCCTGGGGTACCCCGCTACTTACATTGGTCCATTTTGATGCCTTACCGTTTATGACTACTCTTTGCTTTCTGTCGCTGAGCCAATTTTCTATCCATTTCAACACACCGTCTTGTATTCCATGCGCTTTTAGTTTTAGCAGTACACGTTTGTGGGGAACTTTGTCAAAGGCCTTTTGAAAATCAAGGTATATATCTACAGCTTTACTCTCATCGTAGAGGTTGAGGATATCGTGGAAGAAGTCTAAGAGGTTTGTTAAACAGGAACGTTTTTTACGAAAGCCGTGTTGAGTATCTTTAAGTATGTTATTTTCCTCTAAGTGATTTACGAGTCTGTCTCGTATGACCGTTTCTAGCATTTTACATACAACTGAGGTTAAGCTAATTGGACGATAGTTACTGGGTAGGGATTTGCTGCCTTTTTTGAATATCGGTGTTACGTTGGCTAGCTTCCACTGATCGGGCATAGTTCCAGACTGCAAGGATTTATTGAATAGTAATGTCAGTGGTTTAGAGAGCTCATCCTTAGCTTCCTTTAGAACTCTAGGCGAGATTGTATCAGGTCCAGGCGTTTTATTTACCTTGAGTTTATCTAAACAATTCAATACTTCTCTCTCTGTAACGGTGATATTGCTTAGAACATCTGAATTATCAATCTGAATCGGCGATGGTGTAGGGATATCACTGAGGTCTTCTGTTGTAAAAACTGATGCAAAGAAGGTATTGAGGGCATTACTCATTTGTTCTTCGTCTTTGGTGTATTATCCATTTTCATCGACTAACGGTCCAACAGTTGAAGTAACAACTTTTTTCTTTCTGATATAACTATAGAATTCTTTCGGGTTTGTTTTACTTTGATTCGCAATATGTAACTCTAAGGTCTTTTTACTTTGCTTAATTAACTTTTTGGCTTTGCGTCGTAGCTCTACAAATTTCAGCCGTTCTTCGTCATTTTGTGAGGATTTTAATCTATCTTTAGCAAATTTTTTAGCAAGCAGGCAGTTTGAAATATCTTTATTCCACCATTTGGGCTTATTATTATGGCCTGGACGCCGAGTTTTCGATGGTATGCAGTCTTGCACTGCTTTTAGGTAAGTGGCTTCGAATAACTTCCAAGATGTATTTATGTCGTTATTGTGAATTAAAAAGCTCCAGTCAGTTTCTTTAAACATAGCTCTAAGTTTATGGAAGTTTGCTTTCTTGAAATTAGGGACTTTTTCGATGCTACTATTTGGTTCGTTACTAGTAAACTTTAAAGTGAAAGTTATCGTACGATGGTCGCTGTTACTGAATTCATCACCAACATTCAAATTCTCTATTAATTCTTCTTTTGTTGCAAGTACAATGTCAAGAACGTTATTACCACGGGTCGGCGTTCCAACAAATTGATAAAGCGAACTCTCTTGCAAGTTCGTATACAAGTCATGTATATAGTCATGTATATAGTGAGAGATAGTGAGGGATGGGAGGCAGGTGGGGAGAGATAGGTGCGTTATTGTGAAAGATAGTGAGGGATAGGGAGAGATAGTGAGGGACAGGGAGAGATAGCTGTTTTATAGTGAGAGATTGTGAAGGATGGGAGATAGCTGTGTTATAGTGAGAGATAGTGAGGGATGGGAGGCAGGTGGGGAGAGATAGGTGCGTTATTGTGAAAGATAGTGAGGGACAGGGAGAGATAGTGAGGGACAGGGAGAGATAGCTGTTATAGTGAGAGATAGTGAAGGATGGGAGATAGGTGTGTTATAGTGAGAGATAGTGAGGGGTGGGAGACAGGTGGGAAGAGATAAGTGTGTTATTGTGAAAGATAGTGAGGGATAGGGAGAGATAGTGAGGGACAGGGAGAGATAGCTGTTATAGTGAGAGATAGTGAAGGATGGGAGATAGGTGTGTTATAGTGAGAGATAGTGAGGGGTGGGAGAGATAGGTGTGTTATAGTGAGAGATGGGAGAGATAGGTGTGTTATAGTGAGAAATAGTGAGTGATAGGGATATATAGGTGTGTTATAGTGAGAGATAGCGAGAGATGGGAGAGATAGGTGTGTTATAGTGAGAGATGGGAGAGATAGGTGTGTTATAGTGAGTGATAGGGATATATAGGTGTGTTATAGTGAGAGATAGTGAGGGTGGTGAGATAGCTGTATTATAGTGAGAGGTGGGAGAGATAGGTGTGTTATAGTGAGATATAGTGAGGGGTGAGAGATAGTGAGGGTTGGGAGAGATAGGTGTGTTATAGGGAGAGATAGATGTGTTATAGTGAGAGATAGTGAGGGTGAGGAGAGATAGGTGTGTTATAGTGAGAGATAGTGAGGGTTGAGAGATAGCTGTGTTATAGTGAGAGATAGTGAGGGTTGGGAGAGATAGGCATGTTATATTGAGAGACATAGTGAGGGTTGGGAGAGATAGGTGTGTGTGTGTTTTTTTTTTTTTGTTTTTTTTTTTTTTTTAAGAGACAATGAACGGAGGAAGGAAAAACACAGATAAAACAAAAAGGTCCATGTTCCTAAAGGCATCCTCCATTCATAAAATGTTTGTAACAACTGGATTTAAACATTTGTAGATTGTAAGTTCGTGGAAAGCAATTCGAGGGAAGTGAATTCCAAAGAGTAGTAGCTCTGGGGATAAATGAATTCTGATAAGCAGAAGTTCTGCATTGTGGAGGAGAAAGTGTAAATTCATGGGCGCTCTCAGCTGCCCTAGTTCTACGGGGAAAGATGTGGAGAGGCGGCACAATTGAAGCAAGTTCCTCGGAACAATTGCTGTGAAAATATCTGTAGAATAATGCAAGGGATGCAACGTTTCTTCGTATGGCTAATGTAGGAAGGTCCTGTGTGATTGCAGGGTTATTGATTAATCTAATAGCTTTATTTTGAATTTTGTCCAACTGCCTCAATGCAACCACTCCACTTCCACCCCACAGAGGTGAACAGTAATCCATCTGAGAGCGCACATGACTTTTATATATTACGGCCAACTGCTCGTCAGTGAAGAATTCTCGAACTCTGTACAGGAGTCCCAGTTTTTTAGAGGCATTCTTAGCAATGCTTCTAACATAATGTGTCCAGCTCAAGTTAGTAGTTAATGTTACACCGAGAATGTCAATACTAGGGGAAGTGGGAATATTTACATCATTAAAAAATATATGGGAGTCAGTGAGATTCTGTCGGTTAGAAAATTGAATGTACTTGGTTTTCTGTGCATTAAAGGAAACTAGATTCTCTTGTCCCCATTCATTAATTCTAGAAAGGTCCTGGTTCAGAGAAATTGCAGTGTTTATTTTTGAATTTATAAGATCGGGTTGGGTGAAAGAATTGGTAAATGTGAAGGAACTGTGGAGTGTTGAGTCATCTGCGTAGGAATGTATTGGATTATGAGTGGTAGATATGAGATCATTGATATGAATGAGGAACAGAGTTGGGGCCAAAACTGATCCCTGGGGAACACCAGCATTTATTGAGTGAAATTGAGAATAAAGGCCATCTACCATTACACGTATTTTTCTGTTATGAAGATAAGAAGAAATTAGTGGAACTAATGATGCAAGGCCGTAGTGTGACATCTTCGACAATAAGGATTGATGCCAGACTCTATCAAATGCCTTTGATATATCCAGTGCTATTGTATGTGTTTCACCATGTTGGTCTGTAGCTTGGTTGATTTGATGCGTAAGAAGGCAAAGAATGTCTGCAGTTGATCGACATCGTCTAAAACCATATTGCCTATCACTGATTAATTTATTATTCTCCAGATGCTTAATTATGTGATTATTTAATATAATTTCAAAAACTTTGCCAAGAGTGGAAGTTATAGCTATTGGTCTGTAGTTTGATGGATCTGAAGAGGCACCTTTTTTAGGAACTGGATGGATGTTTGCTTCTTTCCAGGGTACTGGGAAGCATGAGGTATGAGTACACAGACGGAAAAATTTTGCCAATACAGGAGCGAGCACCAAGGAGCAATTCTTAAGTACTATTGGAGGAATTTCATCTGGACCAGAAGCCTTATCTACTGAGATATTCTGCAAAATAGTTTTGACATGTCTGGTGTGGATCTTAAGTGAGGGAATTTCAGGCGAATTAAAATTAAGTACAGGGACATCTTGATTTATTTCATCTAAGGTTGAGTTGGTGGAGAAAATATCCGCAAGAAGGTTAGCTTTACCTCGTGGGTCACTTACAAGATTGCCAGTCGGAGATTTTAATGGTGGAATGGATGAAGCAGTAGTGAAGTTGGATTTGAATGAGTTAAGAGTAGACCAAAATATTTTGTTATCATTTGGATTATTTAGAAGTTTATTTGCCTGCTTATGGAGAAAGTTTGATTTAGTTAGGTTTAATACAGTTTTGGCATGATTTCTGATGTTTCTAAAGTAATTAAAGGCTTCATGTGTTTTTGATCTCGTGAATGCATTGTAGGCTATTGCTTTTTGTTCAGTTACTCTAGCACAATTATGGTCAAACCATTTAGGTGAATTAGATCTTTTACTGTACTTTTGATGAGGAATAAAAGTTTCCATTCCAATTTTTACAAAATCTTGTATGTGGCTCAAGGTGGAGTGTGCATCATTAGAAAAGAAAGAGGTCCAGGGAATATCAATAAAGAAACCTTGAAGACCCTCCCAGTCTGCCCTATCGTAATGCCATTTAGTCACCAAAACAGGTTCAGAGTGGGAAGGTGTGGTAGGTGATAGACAGGTGGCCTGTATCAGACAGTGATCAGAAGATCCAAGTGGGGACCTCACTGTAACATCATAATTTTCTGAATTGGTTGTTAAAAAGAAGTCCAGTAGGTGGGAATTATGATTAGGATTATCTGGTACACGGGTGGGTTGGTTGACTAGTTGAATGAGATTAAATGAGTCTGCAAATAGCTCACATTCAAGACCAGCATCATCAGTCCTGGCTGAATGAGTGAGCCATTCAACATTATGGACATTAAAATCACCCAACACAGTGATTTCAGAAGAAGCATTTAAGTTGAGGACACTGAGTTGTGAGGACAGAGAATCAAAAAGACTTTGCTCTGGAGGAGTATTTGGGGAACGGTAGATGCAACACATGTATTTAAATTTACCAGCAGAAATTAATTTGTATATAGAATAATCAAAATAGGGACAATTGAAACTAGTAACCTCCTCCAGGGCAATTTCAGATTTTGCGAAGCAACACACACCACCTTTAGGTCTGAAATTTTGGAGCAGTTGATAACCTGGAAAATTAAATCTAGATGTGTCAGATGTGGATGTTACTTGAGTCTCTGTCAAAAAAAGGAGAGTAGGGGATTCTGCTTGAAGAAATTGGTGTACAGAATTGATGTTAGAGTGAAGTCCCCTTATATTACTAAAGAAATAGCTGTACTGACAAGCAGCTTTGGGACGTTGCAATGCTCTTGACACAGTCGCATGATGACGACCGGGAGGGCCCTGTGTCAATAACCTAACCCTGCTATAGTGTTATAGTGAGAGATAGTGAGGGTGGGGAGAGATAGGTGTGTCATAGTGAGAGATAGTGAGGGTGGGGAGAGATAGGTGTGTCATAGTGAGAGATAGTAAGGGATGGGATACAGGTTGGGAGAGATAGGTGTGTTATAGTGAGATATAATGAGGGATATGGAGAGATAGGAGACTGGAGAGAGCGAGAAGTGAGATAGTGAGAGATGGGAAACATATTGAGAGAGAGAGAGAGAGAGAGAGACGTGTGATAGTGATAGATAAGAGACAGGTGGAGAGAGAAGTTAGACTAATGAGAGATACTGAGACGGGAAACAGGTGGAAAGAGAGAGACGTGTGATAGTGAGAGACGAGAGACAGGTAGAGAGAGCCTGAGATACGTGAGACAGGTGTTGGGTGAAGGGGATGTACAGGTAGATACAAATCGGAGGCCATATTTTTAGTCAGTTTTTCTCCATTTACTATTAATTCACTACCAATGTCCCTACCTGATCTTTTGTAAATAATCTAAAGTATTTCAAGAGTCATTAAACTACCCAAAACTATAAAATGTCTGGTTAAATAATATTTGAGTTTGTTTTTCTATATTATTAAATAAAAAACAATGAAGAAGTTGATTGTCTACTTCCAAAATAATGTTTTCTAGCGTACATAAATCTACATTGTATTTTTTATTTTTTTATTTTTTTTTGCAGGAATGAGCACATAACTAAATTAACACGTATTCTAAAAATATTAATATTCGCTCATTTTTTTAAATGTCACAATTTTGACATTCTTTGCTAACCTTCTTGCGGATATTTTCTCCACCAACTCAACCTTAGATGAAATAAATCAAGATGTCCCTGTACTTAATTTTAATTCGCCTGAAATTCCCTCACTTAAGATCCACACCAGACATGTCAAAACTATTTTGCAGAATCTCTCGGTAGATAAGGCTCCTGGTCCAGATGAAATTCCTCCAATAGTACTTAAGAATTGCTCCTTGGTGCTCGCTCCTGTATTGGCAAAATTTTTCCGTCTGTGTACTCATACCTCATGCTTCCCAGTACCCTGGAAAGAAGCAAACATCCATCCAGTTCCTAAAAAGGTGCCTCTTCAGATCCATCAAACTACAGACCAATAGCTATAACTTCCACTCTTGGTAAAGTCTTTGAAATTATATTAAATAATCACATAATTAAGCATCTTGAGAATAATAAATTAATCAGTGATAGGCAATATGGTTTTAGACGATGTCGATCAACTGCAGACATGCTTTGCCTTCTTACGCATCAAATCAACCAAGCTACAGACCAACATGGTGACACATACAATAGCACTGGATATATCAAAGGCATTTGATAGAGTCTGGCATCAATCCTTATTGTCGAAGATGTCACACTACGGCCTTGCATAATTAGTTCCACTAATTTCTTCTTATCTTCATAACAGAAAAATACGTGTAATGGTAGATGGCCTTTATTCTCAATTTCACTCAATAAATGCTGGTGTTCCCCAGGGATCAGTTTTGGCCCCAATTATGTTCCTCATTCATATCAATGATCTCATATCTACCACTCATAATCCAATACATTCCTACGCAGATGACTCAACACTCCACAGTTCCTTCACATTTACCAATTCTTTCACCCAACCCGATCTTATAAATTAAAAAATAAACACTGCAATTTCTCTGAACCAGGACCTTTCTAGAATTGATGGATGGGGACAAAAGAATCTAGTTTCCTTTAATGCACAGAAAACCAAGTACATTCAATTTTCTAACCGACAGAATCTCACTGACTCCCATATATTTTTTAATGATGTAAATATTCCCACTTCCCCTAGTATTGACATTCTCGGTGTAACATTAACTACTAACTTGAGCTGGACACATTATGTTAGAAGCATTGCTAAGAATGCCTCTAAAAAACTGGGACTCCTGTACAGAGTTCGAGAATTCTTCACTGACGAGCAGTTGGCCGTGATATATAAAAATCATGTGCGTCCTCAGATGGATTACTGTTCACCTCTGTGGGGTGGAAGTGGAGTGGTTGCATTGAGGCAGTTGGACAAAATTCAAAAAAAGCTATTAGATTAATCAATAACCCTGCAATCACACAGGACCTTCCTACATTATCCATACGAAGAAACGTTGCATCCCTTGCATTATTCTACAGATATTTTCACAGCAATTGTTCCGAGGAACTTGCTTCAATTGTGCCGCCTCTCCACATCTTTCCCCGTAGAACTAGGGCAGCTGAGAGCGCCCATGAATTTACACTTTCTCCTCCATAATGCAGAACTTCTGCTTATCAGAATTCATTTATCCCCAGAGCTACTACTCTTTGGAATTCACTTCCCTCGAATTGCTTTCCACAAACTTACAATCTACAAATGTTTAAATCCAGTTGTTACAAACATTTTATGAATGGAGGATGCCTTTAGGCACATGGACCCTTTTGTTTTATCTGTTTTTTTCCTTCCTCCGTTCATTGTCTCTTTAAAAAAAAAAAAAAAAATAATACTGGCCACATCTATATTGATGTACGGTGGC
>CM064573.1:8181154-8224203 GCA_032716605.1 Paralithodes platypus
TGGGAAGGGGGGCTCGTGGGCTCCGGTCTTGAGAAGGGGGCCCGTGGGCTCGGGTGTTGGGAAGGGGGGCTCGTGGGCTCCGGTCTTGGGAAGGGGGGCTCGTGGGCTCCGGTCTTGGGAAGGGGGGCTCGTGGGCTCCGGTCTTGGGAAGGGGGGCTCGTGGGCTCCGGTCTTGGGAAGGGGGGCTCGTGGGCTCCGGTCTTGGGAAGGGGGGCTCGTGGGCTCTTGCATACTTCGTGACTTTTCGTGGGCTTAATGATTCTCTAGGGTCGATAGCCTCTGAAGGAATTAATTGACATGAACTTATCTTGATTATTCAGCTATTACGAGGATTCTGTAGTGAAATGCGATGTTAATTCAGGAAAACTTGGAATTAAGGGGAGATTTCCACCTGGATTTTAAGAACCCTCGCCCCATTTCTGTCAATTTTAAGACCATTCGTGCCATTTAGGTGTCCATTTTTTCCTGGCGAGCGATAGCGAGCCTGTAATTTAAGGGGAACCGGCCTTCGGCCGGGACATTTTTCTACCGAAAAATGTACAAATTTATCTTGAAAGGGGGTCAAGGGGGAGTAATTTTAAGCTTGATGGAAGTCTAGGGAATCAACTAAAAACCTCCCCTTAACACGACGCACAGCCACAGTATGTCTATATATTTCCAGTAAGTATTGATAAATCAGCTGCTACGGGATTGAGTTTACCGTCAGCTGAAAACAGACTATAGTATTTGAAACATTCCCTTCAGTCTCATGGCTCTAGTCAAGTTTATAAAGTTTATAGTCATGTACTATCAACGACAAAAGCTCGTTCCCCCAACCAGTTATTGAGTGAATCTGAACACCTGGTGGTCGACAAACGAAGCTTCTGAATGAAGTGTCATTTACACCCAATAAATGTTTCGTTTTTCGACCCTCATGTGATTCGGATTCAAACAGTGGCAGGTTGTCGTAGTGTATATATATATATATATATATATATATATATATATATATATATATATATATATATATATGACAGTCGTAGTCATTTTTCTTGTAGGGTTACCCAGCATTGGCCGCGCCCACCCCAAGGAGTTTAGGGTGGGAAGACCGGCTGGTATAGGGTTACATCAACACAAGGAGCAACATAGGCCACTTCCCGTTGGTCTCCAAGGCCTAATAGGGTTGACCGAAATTACTCATGCTCACGGCAAGGAGACTAGGGTGGTATGGGGGGGTAACTGAATCCAGGGAACGACATAGGGTGTTTAGAGGCCAGCCATCCACCCTTGCTCGCTCAGCTAGGACCACAGGCTCCAACTGTGCTATAATCTATTCATTATATTTAGGCAACACATCTTGAATACTAACATCTATTACTCAAAAAATACTAAAGTAATCGAGATAATAATGCTACCATTTGGGAAAGGTGGTGTCACACGAGCGATTTTTCCGCCAATTTCTACGATCAATTGTAGTCTGGCAGGCTTAAAATGTCAGTTATATCAGCAATCGGCCATTTAACATAATCTACCTTCAGTCTAGTTTCCGATACCAATGTGAAAAAGCCTCAAAATATCACGAGAAAAAACCTTGCTCATCGAAAATTGCCGTTAAAAGCGCTCGTGTGACACTGGCTGAAGAGTCGGTCAAAGAATAGGTGTGCAAATTGACAGCCCGTTTGCCCTTGCCCCTTGTTAGTTAAAGAGGTTAGGGGTTACGAGGTATGCCCTACTTATAGTGGATGGACTATAGTGTATTATGTGTGTGTGTGTGTGTGAAGGTATGCAGGCGGAGGATGTAAGTACGCTCTAATCTGTGTGTATGTATGTGAGTAAGTGAGTATGTGTGTGTGTGTGTGTGTGAAGGTATGCAGCGGAGGATGTAAGTACGCTCTAATCTGTGTGTATGTATGTGAGTAAGTGAGTATGTGTGTGTGTGTGTGTGTGTGAAGGTATGCAGCGGAGGATGTAAGTACGCTCTAATCTGTGTGTATGTATGTGAGTAAGTGAGTATGTGTGTGTGTGTGTGTGTGTGAAGGTATGCAGCGGAGGATGTAAGTACGCTCTAATCTGTGTGTATGTATGTGAGTAAGTGAGTATGTGTGTGTGTGTGTGTGTGTGTGAAGGTATGCAGCGGAGGATGTAAGTACGCTCTAATCTGTGTGTATGTATGTGAGTAAGTGAGTATGTGTGTGTGAAGGTATGCAGCGGAGGATGTAAGTACGCTCTAATCTGTGTGTATGTATGTGAGTAAGTGAGTATGTGTGTGTGTGTGTGTGTGTGAAGGTATGCAGCGGAGGATGTAAGTACGCTCTAATCTGTGTGTATGTATGTGAGTAAGTGAGTATGTGTGTGTGTGTGTGTGTGTGTAGGTATGCAGCGGAGGATGTAAGTAAGTACGCTCTAATCTGTGTGTATGTATGTGAGTAAGTGAGTATGTGTGTGTGTGTGTGTGTGTGAAGGTATGCAGCGGAGGATGTAAGTACGCTCTAATCTGTGTGTATGTATGTGAGTAAGTGAGTATGTGTGTGTGTGTGTGTGTGTGAAGGTATGCAGCGGAGGATGTAAGTACGCTCTAATCTGTGTGTATGTAGGTGAGTAAGTGAGTATGTGTGTGTGTGTGTGTGTGTGAAGGTATGCAGCGGAGGATGTAAGTACGCTCTAATCTGTGTGTATGTATGTGAGTAAGTGAGTATGTGTGTGTGTGTGTGTGAAGGTATGCAGCGGAGGATGTAAGTACGCTCTAATCTGTGTGTGTATGTATGTGAGTAAGTGAGTATGTGTGGTGTGTGTGTGTGTGAAGGTATGCAGCGGAGGATGTAAGTACGCTCTAATCTGTGTGTATGTATGTGAGTAAGTGAGTATGTGTGTGTGTGTGTGTGTGAAGGTATGCAGCGGAGGATGTAAGTACGCTCTAATCTGTGTGTATGTATGTGAGTAAGTGAGTATGTGTGTGTGTGTGTGTGTGAAGGTATGCAGCGGAGGATGTAAGTACGCTCTAATCTGTGTGTATGTATGTGAGTAAGTGAGTATGTGTGTGTGAAGGTATGCAGGCGGAGGATGTAAGTACGCTCTAATCTGTGTGTATGTATGTGAGTAAGTGAGTATGTGTGTGTGAAGGTATGCAGCGGAGGATGTAAGTACGCTCTAATCTGTGTGTATGTATGTGAGTAAGTGAGTATGTGTGTGTGAAGGTATGCAGCGGAGGATGTAAGTACGCTCTAATCTGTGTGTATGTATGTGAGTAAGTGAGTATGTGTGTGTGAAGGTATGCAGCGGAGGATGTAAGTACGCTCTAATCTGTGTGTATGTATGTGAGTAAGTGAGTATGTGTGTGTGAAGGTATGCAGGCGGAGGATGTAAGTACGCTCTAATCTGTGTGTATGTATGTGAGTAAGTGAGTATGTGTGTGTGAAGGTATGCAGCGGAGGATGTAAGTACGCTCTAATCTGTGTGTATGTATGTGAGTAAGTGAGTATGTGTGTGTGAAGGTATGCAGACGGAGGATGTAAGTACGCTCTAATCTGTGTGTATGTATGTGAGTAAGTGAGTATGTGTGTGTGAAGGTATGCAGCGGAGGATGTAAGTACGCTCTAATCTGTGTGTATGTATGTGAGTAAGTGAGTATGTGTGTGTGAAGGTATGCAGCGGAGGATGTAAGTACGCTCTAATCTGTGTATGTATGTGAGTAAGTGAGTATGTGTGTGTGAAGGTATGCAGCGGAGGATGTAAGTACGCTCTAATCTGTGTATATGTATGTGAGTAAGTGAGTATGTGTGTGTGAAGGTATGCAGCGGAGGATGTAAGTACGCTCTAATCTGTGTGTATGTATGTGAGTAAGTGAGTATGTGTGTATGTGTAGCGGTAAATCTAAGTATATTTGCATAGACATACACACTAACGCCAGTATAATAACACCTCTTCTCCCGGGCCAGAGTAAACAATGAAGAGTAAAGCCGGTATCACACGAGAGCTTTTATAGTCAACATTCGATGATCAACATTTTTCTGGCAACATTTCTGGAATATTTTGCACTGGAATCGGAAACTAGACTGTTGATTGACGAATTTAGGTGACCGGAATATTCTAAATTCTGACCTCATAAGCTGCCAGACCAATGTTAAGGATAAATGTTAGGTGAAAAAGCGCTGTGTGATACCGGCTTAAGGGGGGGTATTTAGTTTGTTCCCTACTTTTTCATCAAGCTTAAAATTACACCCCCTAGACCCCCTTTCAAGATAAATTTGTACATTTTTCGGTAGAAAAATGTCCCGGCTGGGACATTTACTAGAAAGCCGGTTCCTCTTAAATTACAGGCTCGCTATCGCTCGCCAGGATAAAATCGACACCTAAATGGCACGAACGTTCTTAAAATTGACAGGAATGGGTCGAAAGTTCTTAAAATCGTCAAAATAATGGGGCGAAAGTCTTAAAATTAGAAAAGCAATGGGGCTAAACATGAGGGAGAAAGGAATCAAGAAAAAAATCCCTCAAGTGGAAATCTGCCCTTAAGAGGGTAGTGGTTATTTTTTGGTCTATTTATTTTTTTACTTATATATTTTTTGGTCTATTTCCTTATTTACTTATATATTTTTTTGGTCTATTTACTTATTTACTTATATATTTTTTGGTCTATTTACTGATTTACCTATATATTTGTTTGGTCTATTTACTTATTTACTTATATATTTGTTTGGTCTATTTACTTATTTACTTATATATTTGTTTGGTCTATTTACTTATTTACTTATATATTTCATAGTAACCTCGCTAGACCTCCATCAAGCTTAACAAAACACCCCCTAGATCCCTCTTCAAGGTAAATTTGTACATTTTTCGGTAGAAAAATGTCACAGCCGAAGGCCGATTCCTACTAGAATTACAGGGTCGCTATCACTCACCAGCAAAAAATTGACACCTAAATGGCACGAAATGTCTTTATATTGACTAAGAAATGGGTGAGTGGTTTTAAAATAGCCAAACTAATGGAACGAACGTCTTAAAATCTCAAATCGCTCACCAAGAAAAAATCTACACCTGGATGGGGATAAAAGTCTTAAAACAGTAGACTGAATGGGGCAGAATGGATACAACCCTCAGAAAGAGAGAGAGAAAAGAAAGATCTATCTATCTATTGCCTGACGCCGTGATCCCCGAAGGGGTGGCCACGAACGAACCGCCCCCATGCACCTCTGTCCCCAGTCAGTCAACGCCCCTCCCCCCAACCAGCACCGCCTTCGTTCATATACTTCCTCACTCCATCCTTCCACCTCTCCTTCGGTCTACCTCTCCCTCTCTGTCCCACCACCTCGCTCTCGTACACCCTCTTAGTCAATCTCTCGCTTTCCATACGTTCCATATGGCCGAACCATCTCAAGTTGTTCCTTTTCACACTTTCCAGCACATCTACCTCCACACCACACCTCCTTCTATCTTACTTCCTCATTAGTTTGTCTATCCCTCCATGTAACTCTGCACGCACTTCTTAAGTAATTCATTTCCACTGCTCTCACTCTTGGTCTGAGTCTCTCAACCAACGTCCATGCTTCGCTTCCGTAAGTCAGTGTCGGGATTACCACACTGTCATGCAAGGACTTCTTCACTTCCATACTGACCACCCTA
This sequence comes from Paralithodes platypus, assembly GCA_032716605.1. Classification (NCBI taxonomy): domain Eukaryota; kingdom Metazoa; phylum Arthropoda; class Malacostraca; order Decapoda; family Lithodidae; genus Paralithodes; species Paralithodes platypus. The sequence goes on from CM064573.1 coordinate 8,186,756, forward strand.
TTTCTTGTTACTGCTTTCAGCGTTCCTACAACCCTCTTCCCCTATTGTACCCTCTCCAGCACCTCTTCATCCATAGTCCCATCTTTACTCAACACACTGCGCAGATACATAAAAGAGTTGACGATCTCCATAGCCTGACCGTTCAGCTTCACCTCACACTCTGTGACTTCACCCCTTTCGAAGACCATAACCTTGCTCTTCCTCGCATTTACCTTCAAATTGCGTTTTTCGCACACTGTTCCAAACTCATTTACCAGACTCTGCAACTCCCATTCATTATCACTCATCAGAACTGTATCATCCGCAAACAGCAGTATAGGTAGCTTCCACTCAATTCCCTCCCTTTTCAGCGATACACCAACATCCACTGCTCTTGATAGTATTTCTTACATGACTCCATCCATATATATACAGTAGTATACCGATGGTATACCGATGCTTTCTTTATATTTGACAGCTAGAATTGTATGGGCCACCGCTGACAATCCACCGCTCATGCCAGGGCCCAGCAATGTTAAGGGGAGACAGACATTTTTTTTTTTTTTTCCTAATAATTCATTTATTCCTTCAGTTCTTAGTTTCCTCGCTAGACCTCCAAGCTTAGAAAAACACCGGAAAAACACTTAGAAAAATTTCCCGGCCAAGGGCCGGTTCCTCTTAAAATTTCAGGCTCGCTTTCGCTCGCCAGGAAAAAATCGACACCTAAATGGCACGAAGGGTCCTAATATGACAAAGAAATGAGGTGAAAGGTCATAAAATCCCCAAACTAATGGAATCAACGTCTTAAAATCTCAAAACTAGTGGGGCTAAACATTAGGGAGAAAGGGGTCCAGAAAAACGGTCTGTCTCCCCTTAATTACAATACCTACTATTAATACCTGTTGATCTTGGATTGCGTCGTTGTGTACATGAAATTTTGAATTAATTCAGCCAGCATTTGTGTATCATTTCCAGGCAAATATCACATGACTCGAACCGAAAATCCTATTTGTGAACTCGAGTATTGCAGTAAGAGAGAGAGAGAGAGAGAGAGAGAGAGAGAGAGAGAGAGAGAGAGAGAGAGAGAGAGAGAGAGAGAGAGAGAGAGAGAGACAGAGACAGAAAGCGAAAGCGAGAGCGAGAGAGAGAGAGAAGGCAGAGAGGGGGAGAGGTGGACATAAAGGCCAGATTAAGGTGATGGAAGGAGTGTGTTTCAGGAACCAACCCGCGAGCCTCGGGGATAATCTTCTTATCTGTCACGTCAAACAGGGTTCGTTCCATTAGGTCCGCGATTTAAGGGGACATGGGCCGGTTTTCTGGACCACTTTCTCCCTCATGTTTAGCCCCATTAGTTTTCAGATGTTAAGATGTTTGCCCCATTAGTTAGTCGATTTTAAGACCTTTCGCCCCCATTTCTTCGTCAATATTTAGACCTTTCGTGCTATTTAGGTGTCGATTTTTTCCCTGGCGAACGATAGTGAGCCTGTAATGTTGGAAGAACCGGCCTTCGGCCGGGAAATTTTTCTACCGAAAAATGTACAAATTAATCTAGAAGGGGGATGTAATGGATGTTTTTTTTTCTAATTTGATGGAGGTCTAGGGAGGAAACTAGAAAAATAATGAATATATGCAAAAATCTCCCAAAAAGTGAACCATCCCCCCTTAACCCCGACTGTACCGGCGACGTCTTGTATTCTAGCTAGATTTAGACGATATTATTCAGCTTAGGAAGGATCTGTGGTAGTTAAAAAGCTTGGTTGAGATGGTTCGAAGCCTTATTATTGCTAGAGGTCCTTCCTAAACTGAATGAAATGGTCTAATACATGCCAGTATATGATAAAAGGAACGTCCCTAGTACTGTACCTTTCGACCCATATCGTTGTCAATTTTAAGAACTTTCGTGCCATTTAGGTGTCTATTTATTCCTGGCGAGCGATAGCGCGCCTGTAATTTTAAGAGGATGCGGCCCTTGGCCTGGAAATTTTTCTATCGAAAAATGTACAAAATGATATCGAAGGGGCATCTGGGGTGTGTTTTTTTAAAGCTTGATTGAGGTCTACGGAGGAAACTAAACACATAATAATAAGATTCATAAATGAGCAAATAAATACGCCCATCTCCCCTTAAGGGGGGTCACCTGCCTTTGTCCTCTCTTTCTCTGGTTTGTATCCATTTGGCTCCATTCAGCCTACTGTTTTAAGACGTTTACCCCCATCCAGGTGTCAATACTTTCCTGGCGAGCGGTAGCGAGCCAGGATATAATATATATTTTTTGTTTTGACTGCAAGCTAAATTTGTAAATTTTTCGATAGAAAACTGTGTCCGGCGAAGCCTGGTTTCTCTACACAATGCTGGCTCGCTATCGTTCGCCAGAAAGAAATCGACAACTGGATGGGGGTAAACGTCTTAAAACAGTAGGCTGAATGGGGCCGAATGGATACAAGCCAGAGAAAGAGAGAAAAACAGGTGACCCCCTTAAGGATTTTCAGCTTATATAATAAATGGAATATTCAAATGTCTGGTGAATGAAGTATGCATTCCGTGCCTTAAGTTAAGGGGGGGGGGGGGGGATGGTGGCTTTATCGGGTCACCCTTCTCCCTCGTGCTTAGCCCCATTAGTTTTCAGATTATAAGTAGTCCGGTCCCTTAGTTTGGCGATTTTAAGACCGTTCGCCCCATTTTTGTTGTCATTATTAAAACTGTTCGTGTTATTTAGGTGTCAATATATTCCTGGCGAGCGATAGCGAGCCTCTAATTTAAGAGGAACCGGCCTTGGGCCGGGATATTTTTCTATCGAAAAATGTACAAATTATTCTTTAAGGAGGGTATTAGGGATGTTTAATTAAGCTTGATTGAAATCTAGGGGGAAACTAAAACAAATAATAAATCTAGGGGGCAACTAAATACAAATAATAAATCTAGGGGGAACTAAATACAAATAATAAATCTAGGGGGAACTAAAACAAATAATAAATCTAGGGGGCAACTAAATACAAATAATAAATCTAGGGGGCAACTAAATACAAATAATAAATCTAGGGGGAACTAAAACAAATAATAAATCTAGGGGGAACTAAATACAAATAATAAATCTAGGGGGAACTAAATACAAATAATAAATCTAGGGGGAACTAAATACAAATAATACAAAGATTCATAAATGAGCCAATAAATACGCCCATCTCCCCCTTAAGGATTGTCAGCTTGGAATATTGACATGTGTGGTGAATAAAGCATATATCCCGTGCCTTAGTTAACGGGCTAGTCGCTTTTTTGTTTTGTTTTTTTGGTCTAGTAATGTATATATTCATTTATTTTTAGTTTCCTAGCTAGACCTCTATCAAGCTTAAAAAAAACACCCCTTAGACCCCCCTTTACGATGAATTTGTACATTTTTCGGTAGAAAAATGTCCCGGCCGAAGGCCGATCTCTGTTAAAATTACAGGCTCGCTATCGCTCGCCAGGACAAAATCGACTCTTAAATGGCACCAAAGATCTTAACATTCACAACGAAATGAGGGGAAAGGTGTAAAAATCGCCAACTAATGGGTCGAACGTATTAACATGTGAAAACTGATATGCTAAACATGAGGGAGAAGGAGGTCCAGAAAAACGACTCATCTCCCTTTAAGTCAATGCAGGGCTTACTATCCAATGAATAATCTGCTATTTTTACATAAGACGGGAAAGCTGGTTATGTTCGATCCTGTGTGTGTGTGAGAGAGAGAGGGAGGGGGGGGGGGGTAATTGTGTGTACATAGGCTCAGTGGTATATGATCCAAGATGCTCGTTATCTTGGTCCCCCCCCCCCCCCCTCCTCCACACTCTCACTCTCTCTCTTCTATTCACATACACACAATATGTCCACATCTACATGCATACACTCAGTAGACTACACTGATATGCCCTTAGGAATGTGGGAGCCTCACCACCTCTTCCCGTTAAAAAAAAAACACATGACCTATAGCTTCAAAGAACATCGGAGTCCAGAGGGCAGCAGTGTTTATAGACACTGGAAATTACCTACACCAGAAACACTCACAAGCCAAAAATCTTCACTCACACGACTCAGAACAAGAAGGATCCCTTATGCTCCAGCTGCCCGTTTTCCACTTAACTCTGCCACAGCCAATGACATCCAGAAAGCCAAGGGTAACTCTCATCAATTTTTAGTTGGCATGTTATTGTGACAAACCAGTAAAGGTATGCCCAATAAAAGTACCCTGAAACAAAACTGCAGACTAGTGAGGAGACATGAAGCCCGTCATACTGTTACCTCCATCAGTAGTGCATCGCATGAAGAATGTAAATGTAGCAGTGCCTCACAAGAAGCATGTAAGTGCAGCAGTACATTGCAAGACGCATACAATTGTATTAGCGTGTCGCCAGAAATGCGCATTGAGTGCGCAAACGTAGCTGTGAGTCACAGGATGTGCCCAAATTCATCACCTTATACCAGTCGCCAGCCTTGCCATTGATTGATGAAGCAATACTAAACTACGATACCAAAGGTCTGTTCGACGAGACCCTAAATGCCAGAGCAGTTACACCTTCGTCTACGAGCATCTACGAGCAATACTCAACACCACCACCATCACCAGAGCCACCAATGTGTCCTGAAACATCCACTCCACACCGAAAACTCTAAAGTATTGTGGGAGTCGTATTTAAGGAGCTTTGGTGAACATTCTTGCCCAATATATGCAACCAACTATTTTGTCCTTTGTTTACAATAGATAAGTCTACTTGAACAGTGTATTGTTGAACCCGGTCATAACGGCTATTTCATATACAATACACACCACACACACACACAGACACACGCACGCACGCACACACAAACATAAAACGCACCACACCCTCACACCTACACACACGACCACACTCCCCCACACACCCATGCTCACCCATACACACACACACACACACGCACGCACGCACACACAAACATTAAACGCACCACACCCTCACACCTACACACACGACCACACTCCCCCACACACCCATGCTCACCCACACACACACACACACACACACATAAAAACGCTACCTATGATCACAGAACTATCCCTCTATTAAAAATTCATCCCTTCCATTAAAATACACTCTCTTTCCAATCACAATGTACTGGCTCATCCAAAGGTAACGATGAACTTCCATAACAATTTGCTTCTTTATTTGTTCTCTTTCTCTACCCCCTCTCTCTCTCTCTTCCCCCCACCCACCTTCTCCCTCTCTCTCTCTCTCCTACAGGAAGAAACTTTCATAACGTTTATGACAAAAAATTCGCAAAACTTGTGGTTTAAAGGATAGCAGTTAGATAGAGAAATAGATAGATGGAAATGAAGAAGATGGATATCTCTCTCTCTCTCTCTCTCTCTCTCTCTCTCTCACTCTCACTCTCTCTCTCTCTCACTCTCTCTCTCTCTCACTCTCTCTCTCTCTCTATATATATATATATATATATATATATATATATATATATATATATATGCAGTATATGTTGAAAATATAAACGAAACTCTAATACCTGGCAGAAATATTTGCTTAAGGAACGAAAAATGTGAGCATATATTTCGAGGAAAAGCAAAGCCGAAATATTATAATTATCCGAGTTTTATGCTCTCTCTCTCTCTCTCTCTCTCTCTCTCTCTCTCTCTCTCTCTTTTTATATTTTCCAGCCAACATAGTTAATCCCGTTTGCAAATTCTTGAGCGTGCTTGATGTCACGCGCAAGCAGGAGTTAATTTTCTCAGAGAGGCTGACAAGGGAGGCAAACCAAAATTATAGGGTCGGGAAAACAAGGAAAGCAAAGCAAAACTCGAGAAAAGACTAGGAATTTTGGGGGGAAACTGGGAAAAAGTAATAGAAAACCCGATGGAATTAGTTTGGAAGTTATTGGAATTGTTTGATAAAAAAAGAATTGGCAATATTAGGGATATTGTTAAAAATAGTGTGGAAGTTCCTTGAAACTTTGGGAATAATGAGAAAACATTTAGGGATTTCGGGAAAATATTTGGGAACTTTGGGTAAATTTGGGAAAAGTGAAAAAAAGTATTGAGGTAATTGGATGTCTCTGAAACGCATGAGGTATATTCTGAGAAGCTTACAGGAGAGGAAAGTAGAGTTAGGAGTAGATAATATAGGGATAATACTATGGACAATAATAAGGGGAGATGGGTCGTTTTTCTGGTCCCCCCTTCTCCCTCGTGTTTAGCCCCATTGGTTTTTAGATTTTAAGCGGTTTGACCCATTAGTTTGGCGATTTTAACACCTTTTGCCCCATTTCGTTGTCAATTTTAAGACCTATCGTGCCATTTAGGTGTCGATTATTTTCCTGGCTAGCGATAGCGTCCCTGTAATTATAAGAGGAACCGGCTTTCGGCCGGTACATTTTTCTACCGAGAAATGTACACATTTATCTTGAGGGGGTGTCTAGGGGTATTTTTCTAAGTTTGAGGGAGGTCTAGCGAGGAAACTAAAAATATATATGAATAAATGAATCAATAGAAAACGAAATGGGAAAACTTGGGAACTTTGAAAATAAAACTGGGCAAAATATTGTGGGAAATCTGGAGAACCCTGAAGAAGCATTGTATTATATTGGGATATCATATTGAACACGTGAAGTAATTGAGCAAACTAAGGCAATTATTGACGAGCATTGGAAATGTTAAGAATATCTGAATCTATCTGTCTATCTATTGCCGGACGCCGTGATCAACGAAGGGGTGGCCACGAACAAATATCTGAATAATATTGAGACATAAAAATCAACCTTTGCATAAATAATGGAATAAATGGACAACTTTCAGGAATGTTGATAAACTACTTGATAATATATCAAGGAAACCTGAATTAACTATTTGAGAATAAAATGGAAGCGAGGGAATAAATAGCAGTTAGTTAAGAGTTAATCTGGAGAACATGAGGCACAATTATAGCTTGGAAGAAAATACTAAACTAATTAAGGGGATAGTGACTGTTTTTGTGTTTTGTTTTTGGTCTAACAATTAATTTATTCATATATTTTTGTTTGTTTCCTCGCTAGACCTCCATCAAGCATATAAAAACACCCCCTTCAAGATGAATTTGTATTTTTTTTTTCGGTAGAAAAATGTTCCACCCGAAGGCCGATTCCTCTTAATATTACAGGCTCGGTATTGCTTGCTAGGAAAAAAAATCGACACCTAAATGACACGAAAAGTCTAAATATTGACACAGAAATGGAACGAAAGGTCTTATAATCGTCAAACTAATGGGCCGAACGTCTTATAATCTGAAAACTAATAGGGCTAAACATGAGGGAGAAGGGGGACCAGAAAAACAACCCATCTCCCCTTAACTTGGAAAAGAGGCATGGACTGCAGAACATCAAAACAATTAAGCAATGAAAACGCAAAGGATAATAACATGCATTTCAGGAAGAAGAAGATACATTTACAAAAACAGGAAATTTCGATATTTGGCAGTTGTAATTATTAGAGAAAAGCTATATTGACGAAGGCAAGAAAGATACATTTGAGTTATAAGAATCTAACAGGAGAGCTAACACACAAACACACACACACACAAACACACACACACACAAATACATTATATAGTATAGATACACACTCATACACACATATACACGAGTGAAAACACACACACACACACACAAACACACACACACACACACACACACTCAAACACACACACACACACACACACAGTGAGGCTAATATAAGGCAATTCACAGTTTTAGGCAAGTTAACGGAGAACAAATGTAACGAATTACCAGTAGTTTGGAGAATAACAGCAGTTAAGAAGGAACGAGGGCGATAAACGGCTTAATTCATTTGGTTGTATTGATTAATGTTTCGAGAGCGTAAATGCATACACAATACAACACACCTCAGGGGAGGTGTGGTGGAGTGGTCTTGCCACTGGATTGGTAATCCAATGGACCCGGGTTCAAATCCCCATATGTCAATGGGAAGATATTATTGGGATTGAATTTGTGCTGTACCTAATATCAGTGCATTACCACAGCACACCGAAATGCCAAAAAAATACCCTCATTGTTCCCTGATTAAATAGCACTGTATGAATATTCCCATATTCAAAATATGCTACAGGGGGACAATGCCTAGTGAGTTCACTGCTCAATAGGTGGCATTCTGAGAGTGAGGGTCTGAGTCTGAAGGGTGAGACAGTGAAACACTTGAACGAAGCAACCAGCGGCTTCAGAGATGGAGCTGCTTCGAGCCATGAATGGATGCTTCACATGTCTCACTCCCCAGACTGGAACGAGACCTCACGGGCTTCATCGTGTTGAGCGTAAGGGTTCTCAGCCTATGCCCGAGAGGGAGTAGTTGGAATATAGAAAAAAACAACAAAAAAACACACAAACTCTCAATACATACACAGTGTTCATATGCAGGAACACACTCTCACACACATACACTCTCACACAAACACACACATAAAGGACATTCACACAGTCACATACAGTCTAAGGTATGATTACTTAAAAGAATATGATGATCATTAACAAGTGAATCCCATTATTTTTATCTTTGTGGCTCAAACAATTTATCAAAATAGTTCATAATTATGCTTGTCCACGACTGTGCATACATGGACCCCTCCACACACACACACACACACACACACACACACATATATACGTATAAACACACACAAACACCACCTCCGCACACACTAACACTCCTCTCATGTCCACACAAAGCACGCACACACACACACACAGGTGGTCCCAGGTGTTCTCTAGCCATTCTTTACCCCAATTGTTTCTAATTAAGGTTATTTTTTACCAACAGGTGAGCGCGTGGGAGGAGCAACAAGGGAGCAAGGTAGGAGGAGGAGGAGGAGCAAGGTAGGAGGAGGAGGAGGAGGAGGACGAGATAGGATCGAGACAGTAGGTGGGGAAAATGAGGTAATTGGTTGAACAAAGTTAGAAAAAGAAAATAGAGGAGGAGGAGGAGGAGGAGGAGGAGGAGGAGGAGGAGGAGGAGGAGGACGAGATAGGATCAAGACAGTAGGTGGGGAAAATGAGGTAATTGGATGAACAAAGTTAAAAAAAGAAAATAGAGGAGGAGGAGGAGGAGGAGGAGGAGTACAGAGACGATAAATAAGTTAAAGTAAGTTAAGCGATGAACGAAAGACTAACCACGAAAGGAAAGAAAGCAATGCGTGAAACAGGACAGATGAATGTATGAATGTATGAACGAATGACTAAACCCAGGAACAAGATAAAACAACGGTAGCAAATAATGCAAAGAGGAATGGAGAGAATAAGGTAAATGCATATCCTACAGTACATGAATAACCACACAATCAATGGGGAAGGAATAATAAGATGGAGGATTGATTAAGGGGGGTCACCTGCTTTTTCTCTTTCTCTCCTTTTCTCTCTTTCTCTGGCTTGTGTCCATTCTGCCCCATTCAGCCAACTGTTTTAAGACTGTTATCCCCGTCCAGGTGTCGATTTCATCCCGGCGAGCGATAGCGAGCCAGCATGGTATGGAGAAATCCGGCTTCGCCGGAGACATTTTTCTATCGAAAAATGTACAAATTTAGCTTGCTGTCAAAACAAAAATATATAGATGCTGGCTCGCTACCGCTCGTCAGGAAAATATTGAAACCTGGATGGGGGTAAACGTCTTAAAACAGTACCGGTAGGCTGAATGGGGCGGAATGGATACAAGCCAAAGAGAGAGGGAGAGAAAGAGAACAAAAGGCGAGTTGGGCTCCCTTAATATATGAACGACTGAATAGACAACATAGGAGAACTACAATAAGGAAGGAGGGAGATTGGAGGAAAGGAAGATAAAACAGGAAGCCTTGATATATTAGAAGACACATCAAACACCATCATTCAATACTATTAACAAAGACTAGACAACAACAAACAATAATAACCAATACATTAATAGTAGTAGTAGTAATAATAATAATAATAATAATAATAATAAAAATAAATATAATACTAATACCAATAATACTAATAATAATTATGATGATAACACTAAACACTATAAATAAACAACAACAACATAAATACAACAGCAAAACAAACGAGCCAATAGATCAAGAAATACAACCAGGTTAACAAGAAAAGAACAACAACAAACATTAAACAAAAGTGTAGACAGAATATATAAGAAAACACTGAAAATAAAATATATATATACAATCCCAAACCACTCTGGCTCGGAGGTTAAGTGCTCGCTACGCCCCCCCCCCTCCTAAAAAAAAATAAATAAATCCCACCTTCACCCAACGAGGTATTTTTACGCAACCCAAATCCAATACTTCAAGTTGTATGTGTGGTAAGGGGAGATGGGGGCGTATTTATTCAGTATTCATTTAGTTTCCTCCCTACACCTCCTTCAACCTCAAATGTCCTGGCCGAAAGCCGATTCCTCCTAAAATTACAGGCTCGCTATCCCTCGCAAGGAAATAATTGACACCTAACTGGTATTGATATTGACAAAGAAATGGGGTGAAAGGTCTTAAAATCGCCAAACTAATGGAACCAACGTTATAAACTATCAAACCTAATGAGGCTAGACATGAGGGAGAAGGGGGGCCAGAAAAATCGGCCCTCTGCCTTTAAGACCAATAATATATGCTGTTCATTGTAGTCTAGTTATACGCAGACAATGGTATACAACTTTGGAAGGATCTCAGGTAGTTTAAAGGGTTAAGGAGGGTTGAACGTATTTATTTGCTCATTTATATATCTTTATATTAGTTTTTTTTAGTTTCCCTCCCTAGACCTCCATCGAATTTAAAGAAACACCCGCCCAAGACCCTCCTTCAAGATAAATTTGTACATTTTTCGATAGAAAAATTTCCCAGCTGAAGGCCGGTTTCTCTTAAATTACAGGCTCACTATCGCTCGCCAGGAAAAAATCGACACCTAAATGACACGAAAAGTCTTAATATTGACAAATAAATGGGGCGAAAGGTCTTAAAATCGCCAGACTAATGGGCCGAACGTCTTATAATTTGAACACTAATGGGGCTAAACATGAGCAAGAAAGGGGACCAGAAAAGCGACCATCTGCCCTTAAGACCAATATTATATTATATTCAGTGTAGTCTAATAATACAAAGACGATGAAATACAACTTTGGAAGGATCTCGGGTAGTTAAAAGGGTTAATTGGGATAGTATGTACTGTAGCCTTGCATTACAAATTTGCATACAATCGTCTAGGAATACCCAGAGGAAAGGGAAATGAAGGCCCGCCGTACTGAAATGCTTATACCCTGTTTATTCTAGGCAGGCGAGGATGGGTCCTGCCTTGGAAACGGGTGCAATACCTACTGACCCATCTCGGTTGCACAAAAATAACACGCCGCCCCGAAAGAAATGTTGCGAATCTGATATTTTAAAACGTCTATGTCATCTTTCCTGGCTTGATGGAGAGGCTTGACTTTCCGCTGACGCTAAAATCTCCACTCCCTTGCAGTTTTCATCTATTAAAACTCTTACAGTAGGTGGCCTTGGGTAACAGTTTATTTGTTTACATTTTGTGTTTTAGATTTTGGGTGATTCGAGATCATATAGTAAAGGCGATGCAGATCAAAACTATAGGGGCTAAACATGAGGGAGAAGAGGGTCCAGAAACCCCCCCCCCCCCACCCACCCCTCTCTTTTAAGTGAAAAATACACCTTTATTTCAATCACACTCATTTTACTTCCATACGTATGAATAAAACTAATGTAAGCGACTGCATACAAACAATGGTATCATACATTGAGACACAACCAATTAGGCAAAAGGTAAATATTTTAACCAACAGAGGAGGTCATTATTGTAAGCCAGAAGCAATATCGTAGACAGTTTCCATCCCTGTAGAATAATGACATACAGGAGAACAAACATTCAGACATGGATGAAAACAAACAGACAGACAAACAGGCAGCAGACAGACACACAGACAGACATATATCCAGACATAGACACTCAGACAGACACACATACAGACAGGCATCTCAACATACAGACCATTAACAGACACACAGACCTGTAGCTGGATTTACAGACAGGAACAGGCTTGACGGGTGACAGCAGAAGGAGAGGGTCAATTCCCTTAGAGATATTTTTGACAGGGGAGGGAGGGAGGGAGGGAGGGAGGGAGAGAGGGAGAGAGAGGAGAGACACACATACAGACACAAACCTATATACACTCGCACTCACTCACTCTCAATTACAGTCATCTCTATATAAATTTCCTACATCTCTTATTATATACAGTATATCATCATTGTGTTTTATAATTATATAAGCTATTTATTTATCTATATCACAATATATATTTTGTTATCAGTTGCCCCTCTTAACACACACACACACACACACACACACACACACACACACACACACACACACACACACACACACACACACACACACACACACACACACACACACACACACACACACACACACACACACACACACACTTTCACTTTCCCTCTCGCCCTTTGAGCCAAAATAGACTTACTCCCTTTTTACCTTTCAGTAATGGTCGGCCTTAAAAATTCTCTTTTCGTGTGCTTCTTTTTCTATTTCCTCTCTTGCTCTTCCTTCATACTCTTCTTCACCCATCTCTCTTCATTGTTTACACTTAACCCCTTCTGTACCGGCGACGTTTTTAAATATTATTCTAGCTACATTTTGACGTTTTTTTTTTATTAAGCTTAGGAAGGATATATGGTAGCAAAAAAAAGGATGAATTGAGATAGTCTGTAGCCTTTTTCATTGGTCGACGTCCTTCCTAAGCTGAATACAAATTATGAGTTATGTGTCTTGTTGTTTTCCACCGTTATGGCTGTTCTGCAGTAAAATTGTTGCTTATTACCGTCGTTTGTGTTCGTGTAATGCTGTTATTAAAATATGAAAATAGTCAGATAAGCTATTAAAAAGTATTATTGTTATTTTTACTCAAGTAACTACATTGCCTTTGAAATACATTGTGTATTCCTACGAGTGTGTGTATGATACGTATTAATCTGGTTATAAATCATTGCACGTGTCATTGCAGAGTCAAGCTCACCTCGTTTTTTTTTCTATTTATCTCCCTCTCTCTTTGGCTTGTATCCATTCGGCCCCATTCAGCATACTGTTTTAACACGTTTACCCCCATCCAGGTGTCAATATTTTCTTGGCGAGCGGTAGTGAGCCAGCATATATATATATATTTTTGTTTACAGCAAGCTAAATTTGTAAATTTTTCGATAGAAAAATGTCTCCGGCGAAGCCGGATTTCTCCATACAATGCTGGCTCGCTATCGCTCGCTCGCCAGGAAGAAATCGACACCTGGATGGGGATAAACGTCTTAAAACAGTTGGCTGAATGGGGCCAAATGGATACAAGCCAGAGAAAGAGAGAAAAGGAGAGAAAGAGAAGAAAAGCAAGTGACTCCCATTAAGTTTATAGCCTCTGAAGTTATACGGCGTGTTCTTTCATTTGTTAACCCTTTCACGCATTTATGACGCAGAGGTTGCCAGATTAGCAATAAGAAATAGAGTTCTCTTACTCTTATAATTACCTCTCCAAAATTAGTTTTCTGCCCACAGCTAACTCAAAGATAACTGCAGGGGTTGAAGTAACTAAACTAAAGGTTTATAAATACCCCTGATGGTAACAAAGGTTTTAAAGTATCCCTAATAGGCTCAAAATCGCGTCATGTGTCAGAGAGGGTTAATGCTATTGATAGATGATTTTATTAGGCTTAGGACGAGACACTAGGTATCAAACTTAGAGGTTTTATTGGAATTACCCCTATTTCGCCTCCTTACTTTAGCGATTTTAGGCATTTTCGTTTCCTTAATTTATCGATTATAAGACGTTTCGTATCATTCACTTGTCGATATTTGCTGGGCAAGCGACAGGAAGCCCAATATTTTGGACAAACCAGGCTTCGACCGGGGCATTTTTCTACCGAAACATATACACATTTAGATGGAAGGGGGTCTGGAAGTCACTTAAGGGGAGGTTTTTAGTTTGGTCTCTAGATATCCATCAAGCTTAAGATTACACCCCCTTGAGCCCCTTTCAAGATAAATTTGTACATTTTTCGGTAGAAAAATGTCCCGGCTGAAAGCCGGTTCCTCTTAAATTACAGGCTCGCTATCGCTCGCCAGGATAAAATCGACACCTAAATTGCACGAAAGGTCTTAAAATTGACAGAAATGGGTTGAAAGTTCTTAAACTCATCAAAATAATGGGGCGAACGTCTTAAAATTAGAAAAGCAATGGGGTTAAACATGAGGGAGAAAGGTATCAAGAAAAAAATCCCTCAAGTGGATGTCTCCCCTTAATAGCTGAAGGGGGTTCTGGGGAAGCGTTATTTTGTATTTTACAGAACATACTATAAATACATTGACCAAACATGGTAAACATATCAAAACAATCAATGATAGTGATAATGGAGAAAGAAAAAAAACATAAAAAAAAAGAACTTCCAACACATCGGATGAAGTAGTGTTAAGGAATATCTCAGTTAACCCATTAACTCAGACAGAACCTTCCTAAGTTGAATAAAATCATCTGGAGGTAGCTACAATCATCTGGAGGTAGCTACAATCATCTGGAGGTAGCTACAATCATCTGGAGGTAGCTACAATCAACTAAAACCTGGCATGATTTATTTGAAAGGGTCCAATACTATCAACATCCTACAGATTATTATTACTATTGAATATACGTCTGTCGTAGCGTTCTCTAGCAACCATTAGACAATATTATCCTGATTAAGAAGATAAGACCTGTGAAAAGCCAAGAGTTCAATGATAAAGCTTGTACGCCTTTGTATACACTGAAACAACTAAAACAATACAAACACAAAACAGAGTATATAATTCTAATATTATAGTCATTGAATATATTGATAGTCCTTTATACTTTAACCCTTGTATTGCATTAATATATTACTACAAATATATCTCTATAAGAACAACTAATTATAGACAAAGTAACCTTTTCATACTTTCCTTAACCTTATATATTTTACAGTGTAACGTTTGTCTGAGGCTACCCAGGATAATGTGGTATTATGTTTGGGTATTAGTATTACATAAATTAATACAGGCAGGATAATAAAGTCTGTAACATTACCCACAACTTGGAATGTATTTGTATTTTAAGGTGTTTGATGTAGTTTCCTCGTAATGCACCTGAGGCTGGCTTTCTTATTTTCTCACACACACACACACACACACACACACACACACACACACACACAGTTGCATCCACACACATGAACACACGCACAATAACTCCCATGGGCATACATAAATAATCACATATACTGTAGACACACTGGTATATAACACATGGATATATATATATATATATAATTATATATATATATATATATATATATATATATATATATTTATATATATATATATATATATATATATATATATATATATATATATATATATATATATATATATATATATATATATATATATATATATATATATATAGAGAGAGAGAGAGAAAGAGAAAGAGAGAAATAGATAGATAGATAGATACATAGAGACCACACACCCATGACAGACAAGAAGGCACCACCACTGCCAAAGGAGATATAACTTGTGTGAATATCAAGGTCAACTTCTGCCACACTTCCTTATACTTCCTTCTGTCTGTATGTATGTATGATTATCTATCTGTCTGTTTATTTATTTATCTGTGTGTCAACTTCTGGCAGACTCTTTATACTTCCTTCTGTATGTCTGTCTGTCTATCTATCTATCTATCTGTCTGTCTGTCTATCTATCTATCTGTCTGTTTATTTATTTATCTGTGTGTCACCTTCTGGCAGACTCTTTACACTTCCTTCTATCTGTCTGTCTATCGGTCAGTCTATTTATCTATCAAAGGTCAACTTCTGTCTCATTTCCTTACTTCCTGCTGTCTGTCTGTCTATCTGTCTACGTTTTCAAACTAATCCTACCACATTTCACTGTATTATCCTTTATTGTCTTTACATAGGCTGGTTAGTTAAGTTACAAGCAGCCTCGTAAGGATAAATACATATGTTATTGTTTGTTTTCCTTAGTAGTTCTTCGTACCTTTGTGCTTTTATGTCTGTTGTCTGGCTGTTTTTATAATTATTTATAAAAATCAACTTCTGGCAGACTTCAGGAGCGGTTACACACGAGTCTCCTAGGAGCAACTTTGGTCACCGATTCGGACAACTCGGGCATGTGTAACCCCCCCCCCCCCTTTAGTGACAACCATTGTTTACAATTCATGTCGGGCTGTCTAGTAAGGTTGTAAAAATGTATACCGTAGCTAACTCTCACTCTCTCACTCTCTCTCTCTCTCAGCCACCTCTATCCCACCCATAAACTAGTAAGCGAATGAAACTGCCTCACAAAATCTCAAATCCGTCCCCCCCCCCCCCCCACCCTCCTTCACTTTTTTTTGCCCCCCCTTGGTGGTCCGTGAACGCTAATGCAGTGCAGTTTTGAGTGTTGCGAAAAGTGTGATTCACGAGGAAAGTTGGTGAAAGATGAGGGGAGGGGGGGGGGGGGGGTCTGTTTTGGGGAAAAATATATCTTGGTGGGGGGTTAGGAGCAAAGGGGAGAGGGAGACTTTATTACTTTCTCTAACTTTTAGTAAACACATAACAGTTTTATTGTTTCAGTAGTATATTTTATATATTGATGGCTAATAAAATTAGTTTGAGTTTGAGGTTAAATTTGACTAAGTTATAATGTACCGTAAGATTTGTATACTGTATAGCTGTATGTGCTCAAACAAATGTATCTAATGAATATCTATTGTCAAAAAAGCTAATGGTAATCCATGTATCTGATATGTATTGCTATGGCTTACATATACAAGAAATAGTCAATTCTGGAGATATTCTGGAGATATGTTAAATAGATTGTCAAGTGGAGTACCCCCGATGCACAGTAAGTAAACAATTTTCCACCGACTTCTTAAGGGGAGGTTTCCACTTGAGGGATTTTTTTCTTGACTCCTTTCTCCCTCATGTATAGCCCCATTGCTTTTCAATTTTTAAGACGTTCGCCCCATTATTTTGACGATTTTATAACTTTCGACCCATTTCTGTCAATTTTAAGACCTTTCGTGCCATTTAGGTGTCGATTTTATCCTGGCGAGCAATAGCGAGCCTGTAATTTAAGAGGAATCGGCCTTCAGCCGGGACATTTATCTACCGAAAAATGTACAAATTTATCTTGAAAGGGGCTCAAGGGGGTGTAATCTTAAGCTTGATGGATACCTAGAGACCAAACTAAAAACCTCCCCTTAAGCTGCTCTACTGGAAAAAACAAACACAAAACAAAAAAACTAATTCCAAATAACGAGGGAATTTTGTATCGGGTAGAACAGGCATTAAACCTACACGTGCAATTGTTTCCACGTAAACTAGTGCCAAATCTCTGCAGCTTTAACCCCTCAGTACGATGACATATTTTTCATCTTATTCTGGTTACCATTAGACGATTTTCTTCAGCTTATAATATACCTCCATGACTCAAAGGGGTAAATACGATCCCAATATGTTTTGTAGAATATTAAAAAAAAAAATAAAAAATAAAATAATAACTATTTGCGCAACGATTTTAATAAAGCACTCCTACAATGGTGTCTTTTTCATTCGAGTATTGTAGACCTACCTGGGACTCTTATTGATTGTTCTATATATTATTGTAGACCTACCTGGGACTCTTATTGATTGTTCTATATATTATTGTAGACCTACCTGGGACTCTTATTGATTGTTCTATATATTATTGTAGACCTACCTGAGACTCTTATTGATTGTTCTATATATTATTGTAGACCTACCTGGGACTCTCATTGATTGTTCTATATATTATTGTAGACCTACCTGGGACTCTCATTGATTATTCTATATATTATTGTAGACCTACCTGGGACTCTCATTGATTGTTCTATATTATTGTAGACCTAACTGGGACTCTTATTGATTGTTCTATATATTATTGTAGACCTACCTGGGACTCTCATTGATTGTTCTATATATTATTGTAGACCTACCTGGGACTCTCATTGATTGTTCTATATATTATTGTAGACCTACCTGGGACTCTTATTGATTGTTCTATATATTATTGTAGACCTACCTGGGACTCTCATTGATTGTTCTATATATTATTGTAGACCTACCTGGGACTCTCATTGATTGTTCTATATATTATTGTAGACCTACCTGGGACTCTTATTGATTGTTCTATATATTATTGTAGACCTACCTGGGACTCTCATTGATTATTCTATATATTATTCTTGTATCCTGGAGCCGAACATTGCACCATCATATTATTTATGGGGCCGTATCCGAGCATTGTACAATATCAAACATTTCTTGTTCCTATATAGAAATCTTAACATATAGTATACTCAGTAATATCTGAGAGAGAGAGAGAGAGAGAGAGAGAGAGAGAGAGAGAGAGAGAGAGAGAGAGAGAGAGAGAGAGAGAGAGAGAGAGAGAGAGTAATGAGCTAGGATAGTAAGAGGTGGTAAAGCCGACTTAGGGGATATAAAGATGATGAGGTGTGGGTCGTGCGTGAGTGAGTGAGTGTGTGTGTATGTGTGTGTGTGTGTGTGCTTGTCATTCTGCATATTTCTATGGATTCTTCCGGCTATATACTGTATATGAGTGTGTCGGTGCGTTTATATATATCTGCCATTTTATCTATCTATCTGTCTATCTATCCGTCCGTCTACCGATCTATCTATTTACCAGGTTCTTCATCACACCGCAGCCACCTATTCCCCCGAGTCCTTCAAATGACAAGACACCCTCCCTTTTAATCTTCCACCTTCAAATGACAAGACACCCTCCCTTTTAATCTTCCACCTTCTATTCCTGGTGCCCCCTATTCAGCAGCCAGACCTCAATATGTGGTTTAGGTGGCAATTCCGGATCGAGGCCCCTTGGCAATCCAGACCCACTATTCAACTACTCAACGACAGATTATTAGTGGTATTGCCAATTGAGAAGTATTTTAAGAACGAGATTTCATTCATGCCGTACCATTCTCGGCGCTATATATTGAATATTAATAATGCTTTTCTGGCTCAGCCATATGCACACTTTAATTTAATAATGTTCTTGGGATGTGAGTAGTAATTTTAGAGTTCAGGGTTGTACCACCTTCAGTGAACATTTTAATTATAAAAATCTTTCTTACAGCTATGGCCAATATTTAACCCACGTATTATTTTAAATTAAAAGTGTATTTTGAACTGGATGTCATATATCTGCACCTGTTTTGTATCATTCAAATTATAAGCCTAATACAAAAATTGATAACAAAAACAATTTCAGTCTTCGCCAATATACTACCCGGTGCTGAACAAATAATTGTTTTCCTGAATATAGATTATTATTTATACAAAATACTGATATCAACATCAGAGTGTGTGTGTGTGTGTGTGTGTGTGTTCCTCCATCTTGAATATTATGTTTATATTCTCTCTCTCTCTCTCTCTCTCTCTCCATACTGTACAAGGTAGTATTGTTGCTCTAGTAAACACCCCCTTCCCTCCCCCCCCCCCCCTCTCCACCCACATATGCAGTAGCCGAGCGCAATGAGTCACTGTACTCTAGTGACTTGGCTCAAATACGGTGGGTTCGAATCCAGTTAACTTCGGGTGATGTTTCCGTCAACTAAACAATTATGATTGAGGAGGTTAAGTGTGAATGCGCCACCTCTGGGTTTCACTTGGTTCCCTGCCCACATCCTTCCTCTTCCAGAAATATGTAGGCGGTCTTGTGGCAGCCAAAAGTCAACCTGTGACTATTTAGGATAAGTTAGCTTAAGGGGAGATTTCCACTTGAGGGATTTTTTTCTTGACTTCTTTCTCCCTCATGTTTAGCCCCATTGCTTTGCTAATTTTAAGACGTTCTCCCCATTATTTTGACGATTGTAAGAACCTTCGACCCATTTCTGTCAATTTTAAGACCTTTCGTGCCATTTAGGTGTCGATTTTATCCTGGCGAGCGATAGCGAGCCTGTAATTTAAGAGAAACCGGCTTTCAGCCGGGACATTTTTCTACCGAAAAATGTACAAATTTATCTTGAAAGGGGCTCAAGGGGGTGTAATCTTAAGCTTGATGGATATCTAGAGACCAAACTAAAAACCTCCCCTTAAGGAATTGTGTATTTTCAGCCTCATTGGCTGTCGAATCGAAATGAACTGATTATTTGTATTGATGTAATTGTATTCACACACCCATACACAGGCACACTCTGGTACACTAATTGTATTCACACACCCATACACAGGCACACTCTGGTACACTAATTTATGATAAACTTGACACAATGAACAATTTTGTTTTTAAATCACTGACTCTGGTGTAATCCTATACAGGCTGAGAACTGTACACCACCTACCACCGCAAGCAACTGTACACCACCTACCACCGCAAGCAACTGTACACCTTATACATCCACAAAGCACAATACACAAGCGTAAAGCCGGTATCACACGAGAGAGCTATTATAGTCAACATTCGGTTATTAAACAAAATTCTGGCAACATTTCTGGATAATTTTGCACTGGTATCGGAAACTAGACTAATGATAGTTGCATTTGGATAACCAAAATAATGTAAATGTTGACCTCATAAGATGCCAGACCAGTGTTGAGGATAAATGTTGAGGGAAAAAGCGCTGGTGTGATACCGGCTTAAGTATTGTAAGGCATGATACCATAATATTTCAACCCCCCCTACACACTTACATAATATTACAACCCCCCCTACACATTTACATAATATTACAACCCCCCCTACACATTTACATAATATTAAAACCCCCCTACATACTTACATAATATTACAACCCCCCCTACATACTTACATAATATTACAACCCCCCCTACACACTTACATAATATTACAACCCCCCCTACACACTTACATAATATTTCAACCCCCCCTACACACTTACATAATATTTCAACCCCCCCTACACACTTACATAATATTTCAACCCCCCCTACACACTTACATAATATTACAACCCCCCCTACACACTTACAAGCATTTACAAACACCATTATACTCACCCCAAGTATGGCAAGGTGCTTAGTCAAGGGGAGATGGGCGGTTTTTCTGGTCCCCCTTCTTCCTCATTAGTTTTCAGATTATAAGACGTTCGGCCCATTAGATTGGCGATTTTAATACCTTTCGCCTCATTTCTTTGTCAATATTAAGACCCGTCGTACCATGTATGTTTCGATTTTTTCCTGGTGAGCGATAGCTAGCTTTTAATTTTAGAAGGAAGCGGCCTTCGGCCGGGACATTTTCTACCGAAAAATGTATAAATATATCTTGAAAGGGGATCCTGGGGTTGATTGTTTAAAGTTTGATGGAGGTCTAGGGAGCAAACTAAAATAATAAGTAATTGAAAAAAAAATCGATCAAAAAGTGAACCATCTCCACTTAAGAAAACACACACACGCACACATAGGACCAATTCTCTTTCTAATTTACATCAACGACATAGATGAGGGTCTCACCTGTACAATCTCAAAATTTGCTGACGATACAAAAATTGCAAATAGCGTACTCTCAAAAGATCAAGTTGACGATATGCAACACAATCTAGAAAAATTGTCACATTGGGCCCAAATTTGGCAAATGAGTTTCAATGCGGATAAATGTAAAGTACTACATATCGGATACCTAAATGAGAAAGCAAACTATTCGATGAATGGCACTCAGCTTAAGAATGTAAACAGAGAAACCGATCTGGGAGTAACAATATCGAGTAACCTAAAACCGAGTCAACAATGTTCAGAAGTTGTTAAGAAGGCAAATAAAATAATTGGCTTTATAGGCAGATCATTTGAGCATAAATCCAAAGACGTAATCCTAACCCTTTACAATTCCTTAGTCCGCCCTCTTCTGGAATACTGCGTTCAATGCTGGTGCCCTTATTACCAAAAAGACATAAACAAGCTAGAACGAGTTCAACGTAGAGTTACCAAAATGATACCTAGCCTAAAGAACAAACCATACGAAGAGCGTCTTAGAGAATTAAATATATTTCCTTTAACCCAGCGCAGATTAAGAGGTGACTTAATTCAAGTGTTCAAAATCATCAAAGGCATCGACAATATGAACTGTAGTAAGTACTTCACTATCGACCAATCTAATTACACGCGGGGAAACGGTTGCAAAATTATTGGTAAATCTTTTAACTCACACGAATCTAAGAATTTCTTCTTCAATCGAGTTGTCAACTTGTGGAATGGGCTTCCCCGAGACGTTATAGACTGCAGCACCGTTGATTCATTTAAATTCCGCCTAGACAAATATCTCGCATCAAACCCGCGACTGACTGCGTTTGTAAATGAATAACTTTATTTTATCCTCCCCTCAGTTACTAACCCATATGTCCCCTACTAACTTCCTAGTCCTGCCACGTTAGTGGCAGGGCAGTAGTTCCCTTTCCAATGTTCCCTTACCCACTCTAAACCACTGTTTGGACACTTGATCCTCAGTGTTTTGGAGGACAAGCAGCCTAGAAGGGTCACTAGACCTGTTGTTGCTTGATTTCCTTTGTACATACATACCTACATACATATACACACACACACACACACACACAGTTACATACACCAAAATCCTCAGGCCCAAATATTTATAAGGCGCTAATGGAAACATCCATAAGTACGCACATACGCACACACTCACAGGCATCCAAAAGCCTCTCAAAGCACAACCGTGTCCAAGCCACTCACTCACACTTACACACAAACACTCCTCTCTCTCTCTCTCTCTCTCACACACACACACACACTCAGAGCTTTCCCAGTGTATACCACCTCCTTTACGTAGGGCACGTGGTACCCGTCTTGCAACACAATCCCACCCCTACTCTGTGCAACTCCCCAACCCAAGAGTGAAACGTTACTCTCAAACTTTCTTCTATTCAACAGCTGAGCTCTGAAACTCTTTCCCAGAATCAGTCTTTCCCAGTTCCTATGACTTAAATTGCTTCAAACTCCGTGTGTCCAGGCATTTTGGCTCGAACGTCCCTTGATTTTGGCTCTGTTACTCTTTTAACTATGGGGGAGGCACTCGCTACAGGCAGTTCTGCCTTTTGCCTCCCTCACTCACATAGAAAATAAAAAATACACACGCAAAATCCTCTCAAAGGACAGCCGTTTCCAAGCAACTCACACGTATACTTAAGAACATACCCTCCCACTCTCTCTCTCTCACACACACACACACGCACAAAACCTCTCACAGACACTTCCTCTCACACTTATACACACATACTCTCTCTCTCTCTCTCTCTCTCTCTCTCTCTCTCTCTCTTGTAGATCGCGTTTATGATAATTTAGACATTCCTGTCATGTTATGCAAATTCTTGAAAACAGTCGTATCGTAAATCTCGTCCAGAATAATACATATAAACACATGAGTATCTGAACTATACATAATATATACATACATACATAATACATACATACATACACACACATGAGTATCTGAACTATACATAATACATACACACACGAATTCCTGAACTATACATAATACATACGGTACATACATAATACATACACACACGAGTATCTGAACTATACATAATACATAAATAATACATACATAATACATACATACATAATACATACATACATAATACATACATATACATACATACATAATACATACATGCATAATACATACATAATACATACAAACACATGAGTATCTACACTTTTCTACTGTCATTATATGTATTTATATTTATATTATTTATAAGGGGAGGCAGTTGGTTTTTCGACTTCTCCTCCTCCCTCTTGTTTAGCCTTATTAGTTATGAGATTTCAAGACATTCGCCCCATTAGTTTGGCGATATTCAGACCTTTTGCCCCATTTCTTTATCAATATTAAGACCTTTTGTGCCATTTAGGGGTCGACTTTTTCCCTGGCGAGCGGTAGTGAGCCTGTATTTGAAGATGAATTGGCCTTCGGCCGGGACATTTTTCTACCGAAAAATGTACAAATTTATATCGAAGGGGGGTCTTTTGGGTGTTTTTTAAAGTTTGATGGAGGTTTAGAGAGCAAACTAAATCCCCTCCTTAAACCATTGAGCCGAACCAGTAAATTGTAATACCGTCTGAGCTCCCTTAAATCCATCATTAAATACCCGTAAAATGTATCATATAGGTTTCTTGTTTAAGAATCATCAACTCTCTATCCATCAATCTAACAACTTAGAGAATCATCAACTATCTATTCAACAATCTATCAACTTAAATAATCATCAAATATCTATTGAGCCATCTATCAACTTAGAGAATCATCAACTATCTATTGAGCCATCTATCAACTTAGAGAATCACCAACTACCTATTGAGCCATCTATAAACTTCAAATAATCACTCAAACAGAAATTTCAATATTACTTACATTTTCCCTGAACAACAACAACAACAACAACAACAACAACAACAACAACATCAACAACAATACTGGCAGCTCTCAAGAGGCATTATTACCTTAGTGCCTGCAAGCCTACTTCAACAAGTACAGGCACCCTCAAAAGTTGCCTCAAACTATCACGACTTCTACTTATTTTACTCTCGTTTTTCTAGAGCCCCTTCTCCCTCATGTTTTGCCCCATTAGTTTTCAGATTTTAATAAGTTTGCCCCATTAGTTTGTCGAATTTAAGACCTTTCGCCCCCTTTCTTTGTCAATACTAAGAAATTCGTGCTATTTAGGTGTCGATTTTTTCCCTGGCGAACGATAGTGAGCCTGTAATAATGAAAGAACCGGCCTTCGGCCGTGACATTTTTCTACCGAAAAATGTACAAATTAATCTCGAAGGGGGATCTAATGGATGTTGTTTTATGTTTGATGGAGGTTTAGCGAGGAAACTAAAAACTAAATAAATAAATAAATAGACACCACCAAATAACCACTGTCCCCTTAAATATAATAATGGCATACTTCTAATGAGAATCAATAACGCCGTAATCCCTTTCGTTCGATGACACCATGACGGTATATTAATTGAATTGTAGCTCTAACAGTCATGATCTTAACCCCTTATGTACCGGCGACGTCTTCTTGATTTCATTCTAGCTATAATTAGACGATGGTGTGCAGAGCCTGGGAGGGATATATCCACAGTAGCTACAAGGATCAATTGAGACAGTCTGGAGCTTTTTAATTGGTAGACGCCCTTCCTAAGCTGAATAAAATCTTCTAATAGTTACCAGGATATGATGAAAAAGATGTCTCTGGTATTGAAAGGCTGAAGCAAATTAGGAAGGAACAGTGAGAATGAAAAAACAAAACAAATAATCTATTGAGATTTTTTCCTATTATTTTATAGTGGTCACTCCAAAGTTATAAACAATAACATAATGTTAAGGGAAGGAAGACCGTTTTTCAGGACCCCCTTCTCCCTAATGTTTAGCCCCACTAGTTTTGAGATTATAAGACGTTCGGCCCATTAGTTTGGCGATTTTAACACCTTTTGCCCCATTTCGTTGTCAATGTGAAGACCTTTCGTGCCATTTAGGTGTCGATTATTTCCTGGCGAGCGATAGCGAGCCTGCAATTTTAAGAGGAACCGGCCTTCGGCACATTTTTCTACCGAAAAAGGTACAAATTTATCTTGAAGGGGGGTCTAGGGGGTGTTTTTCTAAGCTTGATGGAGGTCTAGGGAGGAAGCTAAACAAATACATGAATAAATAAATTAACAGACCAAACAAACGGTCAGCCTCCCCTTAAGCCGGCATCACACCAGAGCTTTTATCGTCAACATTATTCTGGTAATATTTCTGGGATATTGTGCACTGCTATCGTAAACTAGACTAATGATAGATTAACTTAGTTGACATAATTATTATAGACGACCAGAACCACAGGTGAGGATTAATCTTGAGAACAAAAGTGCTCGTGTGGTAATTGTTTTAGACAGAAGTTAAAAACACTTTCAGGTCCGAGGGTTGCCGTTTAGTATGCAACAATAGAATTCTCATAATCTTATAATTACCTTTCCAAATGTAGTTTTCTGCCCACAACTCGCTCAAAGACAACTGCAGAGGTT
Organism: Paralithodes platypus; assembly: GCA_032716605.1. Lineage (NCBI taxonomy): Eukaryota > Metazoa > Arthropoda > Malacostraca > Decapoda > Lithodidae > Paralithodes > Paralithodes platypus. The sequence continues at coordinate 8,212,862 of CM064573.1, forward strand.
GAAGTAATTAAACTAAAGGTTTTTACACACCCCTGATGATCACAAAGGTTTAAAGTATCCCTGTAAGGACGCAATTGCGAAAGTGTTAACGAAAATGATATTATCTTTCTGTAAGGACGTTTTTCCATTTTTACTTGAGGGAAAAACCATGCTATAAAATGGAGGCATGCCACGACTTGTGATTGTAACTACAGACGTGCTTGGGGATCCAGCTAACACAATACTGCCCGTTATTGTACTCTGTGTGTGTGTGTGTGTGAGAGAGAGAGAGAGAGAGAGCGAGAGAGAGAGAGAGTGAGAGTGAGTAGGAGGGAGAGAGGGAAAGAGAGAGAGAGAGAGTGTGTGACGATCGGACACAAATAATCCCATATTATGAAACTATTTCCTTTCATTCCTTTCAAGAGACAGCATCAATAATAACGACAACAGGAGATCCTAATTACCGCTTTCGTAAACCCACTTCAATACATAGCTTCTTACCTGTCTTAAATCTATACATTACGATAATGAGACAGCAAATACATAACTAACTATTAATTAACAACAGCGCTGCCAATCCTCTGCTAGTAAAAAATAGATAATCTTAATAACGGAACTGCAATTTTGCCGCGTCCATGACTTTCCAACCACTCCTCCACGTTCCCAATATCGGTTTATTCGAATTTATTAATACCTCGACCAACTTCTCTCTGGAATTCACTCCTGCAAAGTAATTCTCAACCAACTTTCAATCAATAGTAAAATCCAGTGGTCATAATTTCTTCAAGAATGAAGGACAATATTTGGCGTATAGAGTTTTCAAATGAAGTTATGTTTCCTTTATTAATTATGTTATGGAAATAAACAAAATAATAATAATAATAAGTAATGAATAATCATATAATAAAAATTGAATGAGAAGTTTTCTGTCACACATTAAAACACAGAATATTATACTAAAATGTATACTGAAGTAATAACACTCTTTGGACAAGTTTAGAATACCGCTACGGTCGTGAGAACCATAGACATCTGATGGTGACAGCTGCTGGTTAAGGTTTGACACTCCCACTACTAACATGGGAGTAAATATTTGAGGCACAACACGATAGTACATTTCCAGGGGGAGGAGGAGAGAGGAGAGGGGGGAAGTGGTGGTTGTGATGGTGGTTGTGATGGTGGTGGAGGTGGAGGAGGAGGAGGTGGAGGAGGTGGAGGAGGTGGAGGAGGAGGAGGAGGAAGGGAGTCTTCTTACTCCCTATGCCTCTGTCCGCCTGGCATTACATTGGAATCTCGAGTTAGTGGTCATTTGTGTCGTCCATTTGTAGAAGTACACTATGCTATCCTGTACACCACACGGTAACTCCTGTGTACCACAAAGGATAACTTACACGAGTTACACACAGGCTATAAAGGGCAATGCTGAGGAAATTAGAGTCACCAGCATAGCCTAGCGTAAGCCCAAAATTATACAGCATAGTATATATATATATATATATATATATATATATATATATATATATACTGAATATATATATATATTATATATATATATATTAATATATTATATATATATATATATATATATATATATATATATATATATATATATATTTCTATGTGCAACGAGTGTCTCCCTCAGAAAAAATTACCAACTCTTGGGTTGAAGAGCTAGACAAAATAGGAGTGGGACTGTGTTGCAAGGCAGGTGCCTTGCACTCGCCGCAAGGGAGGGGGTATGCACTGAGAGAGCTCTGAACACCACTGATTGTTGTAATAGTGATAGAAGAGTGAAATAGATGCAACATCGCTGCGTGTAGAAAAAACAATGTAGGGAACTAGTAAGAGGAATTGAGCTGATGAGCCGAAATGCTTTTGATTCTACTCGTTCGAGAAGTGCGGTATGGGTGGAGCCTCCCCACACATGCGAACAATACTCAATAGAGGGGCCCATATCTATCTATCTATATCTATATATATATATATATATATATATATATATATATATATACAGTATATATATACCACGTACGGTAGTCAATTTGGCAAATGCAAAACTAAGGTAATTAGTATAATAAGACACTGTAAATACTTGCTTACACAGTCCACTATCGCGTGAGAGAAATATATTATGTGTGTAGCTTTATGAACATTACCAGGTATATTCCCACACGCTAGAGCCACCCACACACCTCTATATTACACCACTGACGTCATATGCAAATCACAGTTATAAAATGCCTTAGGGAGCCCACCTCGTCTTTTCTTTTCTGTCTCCCTCTCTCCTGGTTTGTATCCATTCGGCCCCGTTCAGCCTACTGTTTTAAGACGTTTACCCCGATCCAGGTGTCAATATTTTCCTGGCGAGCGGTAGCGAGGCAACATATATATATTTTTTTTTTGACAGCAAACTAAATTTGTATATTTTTCGATAGAAAAATGTTTCCGGCGAAGCCGGTTTTCTCCATGTACAATGCTGGCTCGCTATCGCTCGCTAGGAAGAAATCGACACCTGGATGGGGATAAACGTCTTAAAACAGTTGGCTGAATGGGGCCGAATGGATACAAGCCAGAGAAGGAAAGAAAGAGAAAAAAAAAGCAGGTGAACCCCCCCCCTAAATTAGTTTATATTTTTAGCCCATAGACCACGCCTGCTAACTGCTATATGGACACACACACACGCACACACCCAATCAACACGTACTCCCACATACGTACATCCGCACACACATACACACGAACACACACACACATACAATGACCACGTACACCCACATACGTACACACACACACACACAATGACACTTTTTTTTTTTTTTTTTTTAAGAGACAATGAACGGAGGAAGGAAAAACACAGATAAAACAAAAAGGTCCATGTGCCTAAAGGCATCCTCCATTCATAAAATGTTTGTAACAACTGGATTTAAACTTTTGTAGATTGTAAGTTTGTGGAAAGCAACTCGAGGGAAGTGAATTCCAAAGAGTAGTAGTTCTAGGGATAAATGAATTTTGATAAGCAGAAGTTCTGCATTGTGGAGGAGAAAGTGTAAATTCATGGGCGCTCTCAGCTGCCCTAGTTCTACGGGGAAAGATGTGGAGAGGCGGCACAATTGAAGCAAGTTCCTCGGAACAATTGCTGTGAAAATATTTGTAGAATAATGCAAGGGATGCAACGTTTCTTCGTATGGATAATGTAGGAAGGTCCTGTGTGATTGCAGGGTTATTGATTAATCTAATAGCTTTATTTTGAATTTTGTCCAACTGCCTCAATGCAACCACTCCACTTCCACTCCACAGAGGTGAACAGTAATCCATCTGAGAACGCACATGACTTTTATATATTACGGCCAACTGCTCGTCAGTGAATAATGAAGAATTCTCGAACTCTGTACAGGAGTCCCAGTTTTTTAGAGGCATTCTTAGCAATGCTTCTAACATAATGTGTCCAGCTCAAGTTAGTAGTTAATGTTACACCGAGAATGTCAATACTAGGGGAAGTGGGAATATTTACATCATTAAAAAATATATGGGAGTCAGTGAGATTCTGTCGGTTAGAAAATGGAATGTACTTGGTTTTCTGTGCATTAAAGGAAACTAGATTCTTTTGTCCCCATTCATTAATTCTAGAAAGGTCCTGGTTCAGAGAAATTGCAGTGTTTATTTTTGAATTTATAAGATCGGGTTGGGTGAAAGAATTGGTAAATGTGAAGGAACTGTGGAGTGTTGAGTCATCTGCGTAGGAATGTATTGGATTATGAGTGGTAGATATGAGATCATTGATATAAATGAAGAACAGAGTTGGGGCCAAAACTGATCCCTGGGGAACACCAGCATTTATTGAGTGAAATTGAGAATAAAGGCCCATCTACCATTACACATATTTTTCTGTTATGAAGATAAGAAGAAATTAGTGGAACTAATGATGCAAGGCCGTAGTGTGACATCTTCGACAATAAGGATTGATGCCAGACTCTATCAAATGCCTTTGATATATCCAGTGCTATTGTATGTGTTTCACCATGTTGGTCTGTAGCTTGGTTGATTTGATGCGTAAGAAGGCAAAAAATGTCTGCAGTTGATCGACATCGTCTAAAACCATATTGCCTATCACTGACTAATTTATTATTCTCAAGATGCTTAATTATGTGATTATTTAATATAATTTCAAAGACTTTACCAAGAGTGGAAGTTATAGCTATTGGTCTGTAGTTTGATGGATCTGAAGAGGCACCTTTTTTAGGAACTGGATGGATGTTTGCTTCTTTCCAGGGTACTGGGAAGCATGAGGTATGAGTACACAGACGGACAAATTTTGCCAATACAGGAGCGAGCACCAAGGAGCAATTCTTAAATACTATTGGAGGAATTTCATCTGGACCAGGAGCCTTATCTACTGAGAGATTCTGCAAAATAGTTTTGACATGTCTGGTGTGGATCTTAAGTGAGGGAATTTCAGGCGAATTAAAATTAAGTACAGGGACATCTTGATTTATTTCATCTAAGGTTGAGTTGGTGGAGAACATATCCGCAAGAAGGTTAGCTTTACCTCGTGGGTCACTTACAAGATTGCCAGTCGGAGATTTTAATGGTGGAATGGATGAAGCAGTAGTGAAGTTGGATTTGAATGAGTTAAGAGTAGACCAAAATATTTTGTTATCATTTGGATTATTTAGAAGTTTATTTGCCTGCTTGTGGAGAAAGTTTGATTTAGTTAGGTTTAATACAGTTTTGGCATGATTTCTGATGTTTCTAAAGTAATTAAAGGCTTCATGTGTTTTTGATCTTGTGTATGCATTGTAGGCTATTGCTTTTTGTTCAGTTACTCTAGCACAATTATGGTCAAACCATTTAGGTGAATTAGATCTTTTACTGTACTTTTGATGAGGAATAAAAGTTTCCATTCCAATTTTTACAAAATCTTTTATGTGGCTCAAGGTGGTGTGTGCATCATTAGAAAAGAAAGAGGTCCAGGGAATATCAATAAAGAAACCTTGAAGACCCTCCCAGTCTGCCCTATCGTAATGCCATTTAGTCACCAAAACAGGTTCAGAGTGGGAAGGTGTGGTAGGTGATAGACAGGTGGCCTGTATCAGACAGTGATCAGAAGATCCAAGCGGGGACCTCACTGTAACATCATAATTTTATGAATTGGTTGTTAAAAATAAGTCCAGTAGGTGGGAATTATGATTAGGATTACACGGTGGGTTGGTTGACTAGTTGAGTGAGATTAAATGAGTCTGCAAATAGCTCACATTCAAGACCAGCATCAAATTACACCCACGTACGTTTTTTTTTTTTTTTTTTTTTTTTTTTCTATGTGATTGAGGGAGGCAAAAGGCATAACTGCCTATAGCGAGTGCCTCCCCCATAGTTGAAAGAGTGACAGGGCCAAAATCAAGGGACGTTCGAGCCAAAATGCCTGGACACACGGAGTTTGAAGCAATTTAAGTCATAGGAAGAGGGAAAGACTGATTCTGGGAGAGAGTTCCAGAGCTCAGCTGTTGAGTAGAAGAAAGTTTGAGAGTAACGTTTCACTCTTGGGTTGGAGAGTTGCACAGAGTAGGGGTGGGATTGAGTTGCAAGACGGGTACCACGTTGCCCTACGTAAAGGAGGTGGTATGCACTGGGATAGCTCTGAGGAACACTGATTATTATAGTAGCGATAGAATAGCAGAGAGAGATGCAACATTGCGGCGGAGAGAGAGAGATTGCAGAGAGTTGGTGAGTGGACGGGAGTTAATGATACGAAAGGCCTTCCTTTCAACTTTGTCTAGGAGAGCGGTGTGAGAGGAACCTCCCCACACATGTGAACAATACTCACTACAAGGGCGCACTATGCCCCTGTACAGAGCAAGAAGCTGTGCAGGGGAAAAGAACCCCCTAAGGCGGTTGAGCCCACCCAGCTTCTGGGAGGCTGCCTTAGCAAGACTGGTAATATGGTCCTTCCAAATGAGAGCAGAAGAAAAAGAGACACCAAGAATATTGAGAGAAGATGAAGGGTTGATTTTTGTATTGTTGAAGAATAAGGGATAGTCCGCTGGGAGATCCTGACTGGTAGATAGATGGAGAAATTGGGTTTTGGAAGCATTAAAGTTAACAAGGTTTTCTCTGCCCCAATTGGAAATAGTATTTAGATCAGAATTTAAGAGTTCTATGGCTTCATTACGTTTGTCGTTGAGGGATTGCTGGGCTGGGGCGTTCTGAAAAACTAATGGAGTAGTGTAAGTTGAGTCGTCTGCGTATGAATGGATGGGAATTAAGGTACAGTTAAGGAGATCATTTATAAAAATTAGAAAGAGAATAGGAGATAGGACAGGAGCCCTGAGGAACACCGGAGTTTATAGGGTGAGGAAGTGAACAATGGCCGTCCACAACCGCGGCTATGGAACGGCCGGAAAGGAAATTAGAGACAAAGGCACAGATGGAGGGATAGAAACCGAAGGAGGGTAGTTTAGAAATTAAAGTTTTATGCCAGACTCTATCGAAGGCTTTCGATATGTCTAGTGCAATAGAAAAAGTCTCACCGAAGTCCCGGAAGGAGGATGACCAAGAGTTAGTAAGATATGAAAGAAGATCACCAGTAGAGCGGACCTTAACCCAGACTCATATGGCAGATGGAGAGTTGCCAGATTATGATAAGAGAAATAGACTTCTCTCACTCTTAAGTTACCTCTCCAAAATAGTTTTCGCCACAGCTAACTCAAAGACAACTGCAGAGGTTGAAGTAACTAAACTAAAGGTTTGTAAACACCCCTGATGGTAATAAAGGCTTTAAAGTATCCCTAATAGGCTCAAAATTGCGTCATATGTCGGAGAGGGTTAAGGAAGCCATACTGGCGATCTGAGAGCAGATTATGAGAAGAGGAAATGACAGAAATTTGGAAGCAAGAATAGTTTCAAAAACTTTAGAAAGACAAGAGATAAGAGCAATTGGACGATAGTTGGAGGGTTGAGAGCGGTCACCCTTCTTTGGGACAGGTTGAATGTGAGCAAACTTCCAGCATGAAGGGAAGACGTTAGAGGATAGACAGAGACGAAAGAGTTTGCCTAGGCAGGGAGTCAGCACGGAATCACAGTTATTGAGAAGAACAGGAGGAAGAGCGTCGGGAAGGTATGACTTATTAGTGTTAAGCACAGAGAGGGTAGAAGGTACATCTTTAGAAGAGATTAGGATATTACCCATAACTCAGAGAGAGGAGGGGCGAGAGGGAGGAATAGCACCGGAATCATCCAAGGTGGAGTTTCTAGCAAAGGTTTGAGCGAAGAGTTTAGCTTTGTCAGAGGAAGAAGTGATGGTTGTGCCATCAGAGTGGGAAAGGGGAGGGAAAGACGAGGAAGAGAAATTGTTGGAGAGGTTTTTGGCTAGATGCCAGAAAGCTTGGGAAGAGCTAGAGTTGGATAGTTCAGTGCATTTATTATTGATGAAAGAGTGTTTGGCAAGTCGAAGAACAGATTTGGCTTGATTCCGGGCAGAAACATATGAAGAATGAGAGTCTTGGAGAATTAAGGCGTCGGTACAGTTTGAAATGCTTCCTCCTTATTGCGGACAGCAGTAGAACAGGCGTGAGTAAACCAAGATTTTTTAGCATTAGTCTGAGAGAAAGAGAATGGAATGTATGCTTCCATGCCCGATAGGATTACCTCGGTAATGCGTTCAGCACTCTCCGAGGGTCCTCGGCCATGGAAGCAGAAATCATTCCATGGGAAATCAAAGAAGTACTGCCGAAGAGCCTCCCAGTCGGCAGCGCCAAAGTGCCACAAGCGCCGCCGGCTAGGAGGATCGGGTGGCTGTACTGGAGCGATAGGACAGGTGACAGAGATAAGTTTATGGTCGGAGGAGCCCAGAGGAGAGAAAAGATCGACAGTATAAGAAGAAGGGTTAGAAGTTAGAAACAAAGTCAAGAATGTTGGGCCGATCTCCGATGCGATCCGGGATACGGGTGGGTTGCTGAACTAACTGCTCTAGGTCATTTAGGATAGAAAAGACGTAGGCTTGTTCACCAGGTGGATCAGTAGTGTGAGAGGAGAGCCAATGGCGGTGGTGAACGTTGAAATCTCCTAAGATGGAGATTTCTGAGAAAGGAGAAATGGATAGAATGTGTTCCACTGTAGAGTTTAGATAGTCAAAGAATTTCGGAAAGTTGGTAGAGTTAGGGGAAAGATAGACAGCACAGAAATATTTAGTAAGAGAATGACAGGAAAGTTTGAGCCATAAAGTTGAGAATTCAGAGGAGTCGAAATCGGGAACACGAGAGCAAGTGAGTTTGTTGTGCACATATGCACCACATCCGCCATTGGCTTTGAACTAGGATAGAGAAAGTAGGAGGATACAGAGAAGGGTTGCTGGAAGTTGCTACAGAACCTGAGTTTCGGTGAGGAAGAGAAGATCACGTTTGTAGGAGGAGAGATGGTGCTCAACAGAGTGAAAGTTAGAGGAAATTCCGCGAATGTTTCAGAAATTAATAGAAAGAGTAAACAGGCCGAGGTCCAGGTAATTGTGTGGGGTCGTCAGGGGATGGTCGTTCGGGTGAGGGGGCATTTATGGTCCCCCCCCCTGGGGACTCCGAGGCTGGGCTACAATTCATCATTTTTTTTTTTAAATTTTGGTGTGGAGGAATGAAGTGTGGTGTGCATGTTTAGTGTAGTGAAGTGGATAGGAGGAGGAGGTGTTTGAGAGAGCTAGCTGGATTGCTCTCAGTGTAAATGAGGCACAAAGAAAATCAGTAAGAGAGGCCAAGCAAATGAAACGTACACCCACATGCGTACGTACATACATACACACACACTCACACACACACACACACACACATACACACAATGACCACGCACACCCACATACGTACACACACACACACACACACACACACAATGACCACGTACACCCACATACGTACACACACGCTCTGGCGCATGCAATCACATACAAAGCAAATAAACAAACATGCATGAACACACACACACATGCACACGAACGACCACGCGCGGGCAAGTAAATACACACACTCAGTTACGCACACAAGCACACGCACACAAACAAATATACTTACAAACATAAACATACACAGACGTACCCATGGCCACGCACAGGTACACACATATAACACAACTAATTACATACATGCTCTTACATACTAATTACATACATGCTCTTACATACTAATTACATACATGCTCTTACATACTAATTACATACATGCTCTTACATACTAATTACATACATGCTCTTACATACTAATTACATACATGCTCTTACATACTAATTACATATATGCTCTTACATACTAATTACATACATGCTCTTTCATACTAATTCCATATATGCTCTTACATACTAATTACATACATGCTCTTACATACTAATTACATATATGCTCTTACATACTAATTACATACATGCTCTTACATACTAATTACATACATGCTCTTACATACTAATTACATACATGCTCTTACATACTAATTACATACATGCTCTTACATACTAATTACATATATGCTCTTACATACTAATTACATACATGCTCTTACATACTAATTTCGTTTAGATTATTATATTCTTGGTAACGCTGCACGGTAAACGAGTGCAAACATTTACCTTTTACCGAGGCTATAATTTGCCACTTTAGTTTATTACCGAACTGCAGCTTCATTTTATGTTTGGTCATATATTTAAGTTGTTTTGGGTCCTTTGCAGTCGGCTAGTTTAGTTGCATATATTTGAGTAAGCTGAATAACTATTGTGAATAATACAAATAATGAAGATGCCGAAACTAATGCTAATAATGGCCAACTTAATAATCATAACAATAACAATGTAATAGTAATTACTTATCAATATATATATATATATATATATATATATATATATATATATATATATATATATATATATATATATATATATATACTGTACTTCTACAACAGCAGCAACAACATCTAATACTACTATTACTAGTCATACTACTACTACTACTACTACTACTACTACAAATAATATTTAAATGACTACCGGTAACAATACTCTTCTAAACATTGATATACAGTCATAGTTTTATATATATATATATATATATATATATATATATATATATATATATATATACATCTATATATATATATATATATATATATATATAGATATATTATATATCCCGGTATATATATATATATATATATATATATATATATATATATATATATATATATATATATATATATATATATATATTATAGAGAGAGAGAATGTGTGTGTGTGTGTGTGTGTATGTGTGAGTGAGAGCTGTCAACACCATAACCCCTAAACATCCATTAATACCACACATTAATTACACTAACGAACCTCCAACACTCGCATTAAAACCCACTCCAGGTACCATCAACAAAATACATCATAATCCTAGTAAGTTAGTTAAAATAGGACTTCAGAGGCTACCAACCCTTCTGGAATATGAAGCCAGCACACTGTAAGTCAAAAATAGCGTCAGGACTGGAGCCCCTTTTCGAGAACGCCAGTCCCTTGCATAATCCAGACCAGACCAGATGGCTGGAGTAAAATAGGAAAGAAGAGTAATTGGACAGAGGAAGAACAAGCTGAAAAGTGAGAAGTACAGTAGAAGACTGAAAGTATTGTCGTCGCTTAATCTTATAGTTGATACCATTTATATTATTTGTTTACTGAATACCTAGTGCGACCGACCGTGATATATACACTATGCAACCTTTAAGGGGGGATGATTCGTTTTTCTGCTCCCCCTTCTTCCTCATGCTTAGCCCTATTAGTTTTGAGATTTTAAGAAGTTTGTTCCATTAGTTTGGCGATGTTATGACCTTTCGCCTCATTTCTTTGTCAATATCAAGACCTTTTATACTATTTAGGTGTCGATTTTTTTTCCTGGCGAACGATAGTGAGCCTGTAACTTTGGAAGAACCGGCCTTCAGGGTCTCTGGGGGGGGGGGGGGGGGGGGGGGGGGGGTGGGTGTGGGGGGGGGGGGGGGAGGGACGGGGGGGGGGGGGGGGGGACATTTTTCTACCGAAAAATTTAACTATTAATCTAGAAGAGGCATCTAATGGATGTTTTTTTAAAGTTTGATGGAGGTCTAGGGAGGAAACTAAAAAAATAATATATATATATATATATATTTGTATAAGTAGGCAATATTTTTTCATTGAGGCAACATTTATTAAAGACCAAGGCATATTTGTTTTCTACTAACTTTTTACTTGTTGTTTTTTCAATATTACTCACTGTATGTCTGATTTCATCATTCAAATGATATATTAAGTTTCCAAAGTTCATTATTATTATTTATATAAATATATATATGAAATAATCGACCAATAAATAAACCCTTCCCCCCTCAGC
>CM064573.1:8224303-8331803 GCA_032716605.1 Paralithodes platypus
GGGTGAGGAGGTTGTTCAGGGCCTTGGCGATCTGGTAGGTGGCAGTGGGGATCTGGGAGATGATGGGGCGGAGGGGGTTCCCAGGTTTGTGAGTTTTGATGGTTCCGTACGCATAACCAGGGGTGTATTCTCCGACGAGTTTTTTAAGGTGGATCCCTCCTTGTTTGGCGTTGATGGCGGTGATGGTGGTGTTGGCAGTGCGTTTGATTTCGTCGGTTGGGTTGCGGGTGATCTTTTTAAATTTGGTGTTGTCACTTAAGATGACGTCCATTTTTCTAAGATATTCCTCCTTGTCATGGATCACGAGGCCCCCGGGGCAACATGTACAAGCAGATAGACGGTGTAGCGATGGGCAGCCCTCTAGGAGTTCTTTTTGCGAACTTTTTCATGGGTACCATCGAGGAAGAGCTCCTAGCTGCCCAACGACCCGCCGTCTACTGTAGATACGTGGATGACATCTTCGTGCAAATCAAGGACCTCCACGAACTACAGGAACTCCAGCGTCGCTTCATGACCTCCTCCGGACTTAACTTCAACTTTGAAAAATCTAACAATGGACAACTCCCCTTCCTCGACATCCTCGTAGCTCTGAACGACCATGGGTTCAAAACCACCGTCTACATTAAACCAACTAACACAGGACAATGCCTCAACGGCGATAGTGAATGCCCCCGCCGTTATCTTCTATCCTCCATCTCCGCCTATGTTAGGAGAGCCCTCACGCACTGCTCTACCTGGGCCGACACCCACCAGGAACTAGAAAGACTATCCCAAGTTTTAGTAAATAACGGATACTCCAACTCCGACATCTCCAGCACCATCAACCACCATCTTGAAAAATGGTACACCCAAAGCCCTCCCAACATTGACCCCCCCAATGAAATTAAGATCTACCGCAATTACATGTCCTCTGAACACAAAAATGACGAGGCCGTCTTAAAGAAATAATCTCCAAGCATGTCCACCCAACCAACCCGGAAAACAAAATCAAATTAATAATTTATTACAAATCCCCCAAGACCTCCAACCTCGTTCTCCGCAACAAACCAGCCTCCACCAAGATAAAGAGCCCGATGACCGACGGTCACGTCATTTACCAACATACCTGTAATTATGAGGACTGTGGACCTCATTCCTATATTGGTATGACGCAGACTCGTCTTTCACGTCGGCTAACTCTTCACCTTCAGGCTGGAGCCATCAAAGACCACTATCTCACCCCTAACCACCCTCACCTCACACGCAATGAGTTAGAGAAACACACCACCATACTCGATAAAGAAAGTGACCCAAGGAGATTACCTATACTCGAAGCTTTATATATCCAAGCCTTACATCCCAACATCAACAACCAAACTCTGGACCTTCAGATCCTTCCTTCTGCCAAAAGGCACTTTCCTACAGGACCTAACACCCCCCCTCGCCCCCCGGTGCCCTTGACGCAGCCCCCCGCGCTACCTCCTTCAGCTTCGTCTTCCGCAGGCGCCACACAACTTAGGCCACGCCCCTCGACACGCAGCCAATCAGCTTCGACTCCACCTACCGACCACCATCCCGCATCCAGTGCGCATGCGTGAAGCGGTTCCCCCCTTTCTCTTTCCCAAAATACCCCTCCACACGCACGCGCGCACACACGGCAGACCGTTTTTCTGGACCCCCTTCTCCCTAATGTTTAGCCCCACTAGTTTTGAGATTATAAGACGTTCGGCCCATTAGTTTGGCGATTTTAACACCTTTCGCCCCATTTCGTTGTAAATTTTAAGACCTTTCGTGCCATTTAGGTGTCGATTATTTCCTGGCGAGCGATAGCGAGCCTGCAATTTTAAGAGGAATTTTTCTACCGAAAAATTTACAAATTTTTCTTGAAGGGGGTCTAGGGGGTGTTTTTCTAAGCTTGATGGAGGTCTAGCGAGGAACTAAACAAATATATGAATAAATGAATTAATAGACTAAACAAACGGTCAGTCTCCCCTTAAACATTTCTTTCCCTTCGCAGCTCCTGGTACCGAACGAATATTGTGGGTATGAGTGTTGTTTATAGAGATCTGACGGTTTAGCACTCCTCCCATTTCTGAAGCTAGCGTCATTTTTTAGTCTGCGCGCGAAGCAAAGGACCTCTAGGGCTTGCACATGTCGTTGTTGGTGGTGTAATGGGTTAGATGCTTATGTTATGGGTGTGGTGTCCCGAGTTCGAATCCTGGGAGGATCATATACATTTATTAGTTTATTCTAGTGCATTGGGGTTCGTAATGGAGGATTAATGTTAAGAACGGGGTGGTCCTTAATTAGTACTATGTACATAAAATCCTGTAGTACCGCTCAAAATGACTTTGGCAGAGATCATCAGACAACTTCCTGTGGAAGGCACGAATGCTCTCAGAAAAAGAAAGAGATAGACAAGTAGCTGTACAACAACCAACTTGCCATAACCTTAAATTATATATATATATTTTTTTTCTTTACTACATACGAGGTTGAAAGAAATGGCAATTTCTGCGTTGGAAATTTTATTATTCAAAGTTTCCAGGTCTCTGATGAGTTTTCGCTGGGTGGCAGGAAGTAGATGAAGGAGATGAGCAAAATTCATGGTGGTACAGGGTTACATAAATGTAAATGATGATACAGGATATACGACGCGTTTCACTGGACAACCAGCATTATCAAGTAAGGATGGAATGATATAAAAGGTAAACAGGAAGGGTATATATAGGGGGTGGAGGATCAGAGGAGGCGAAAAACAAGGGGCAAAAGTCTTCTATTGGTGGAGGGGTATTTTGGGAAAGAGAAAGGGGGAACCGCTTCACGCATGCGCACTGGATGCGGGATGGTGGTCGGTAGGTGGGGTCGAAGCTGATTGGCTGCGTGTCGAGGGGCGTGGCCTAAGTTGTGTGGCGCCTGCGGAAGACGAAGCTGAAGGAGGTAGCGCGGGGGGCTGCGTCAAGGGCACCGGGGGGCGAGGGGGGGTGTTAGGTCCTGTAGGAAAGTGCCTTTTGGCAGAAGGAAGGATCTGAAGGTCCAGAGTTTGGTTGTTGATGTTGGGATGTAAGGCTTGGATATATAAAGCTTCGAGTATAGGTAATCTCCTTGGGTCACTTTCTTTATCGAGTATGGTGGTGTGTGGGGCAAAGGAAGGGGGCCTCCTTGGTACATAGCTCCAGTAGTGTTTTCAGGGCCTTCTCCGGGATGTCCAGTGTTGGGGTATCAGGGCAATGATAAATTCGACGTAGAATCATGTCAATGGTCCTATCCACTGGCACGTTGGTGAACAGGCTTTCTACGTCGAGAGAGGCGATTGTGTGGTTGTTGTTACGGGGGGCGTCTCGTAAAATTTCCAAGAAATCGTGGGCTGAGTTAAGGTTGAATTGGCTGGGCACGTAGGGGGTGAGGAGGTTGTTCAGGGCCTTGGCGATCTGGTAGGTGGCAGTGGGGATCTGGGAGATGATGGGGCGGAGGGGGTTCCCAGGTTTGTGAGTTTTGATGGTTCCGTACGCATAACCAGGGGTGTATTCTCCGACGAGTTTTTTAAGGTGGATCCCTCCTTGTTTGGCGTTGATGGCGGTGATGGTGGTGTTGGCAGTGCGTTTGATTTCGTCGGTTGGGTTGCGGGTGATCTTTTTAAATTTGGTGTTGTCACTTAAGATGACGTCCATTTTTCTAAGATATTCCTCCTTGTCTTGGATCACGAGGCCCCCGGGGCAACATGTACAAGCAGATAGACGGTGTAGTGATGGGCAGCCCTCTAGGAGTTCTTTTTGTGAACTTTTTCATGGGTACCATCGAGGAAGAGCTCCTAGCTGCCCAACGACCCGCCGTCTACTGTAGATACGTGGATGACATCTTCGTGCAAATCAAGGACCTCCACGAACTACAGGAACTCCAGCGTCGCTTCATGACCTCCTCCGGACTTAACTTCACCTTTGAAAAATCTAACAATGGACAACTCCCCTTCCTCGACATCCTCGTAGCTCTGAACGACCATGGGTTCAAAACCACCGTCTACATTAAACCAACTAACACAGGACAATGCCTCAACGGCGATAGTGAATGCCCCCGCCGTTATCTTCTATCCTCCATCTCCACCTATGTTAGGAGAGCCCTCACGCACTGCTCTACCTGGGCCGACACCCACCAGGAACTAGAAAGACTATCCCAAGTTTTAGTAAATAACGGATACTCCAACTCCGACATCTCCAGCACCATCAACCACCATCTTGAAAAATGGTACACCCAAAGCCCTCCCAACATTGACCCCCCCCAATGAAATTAAGATCTTCTACCGCAATTACATGTCCTCTGAACACAAAAATGACGAGGCCGTCTTAAAAGAAATAATCTCCAAGCATGTCCACCCAACCAACCCGGAAAACAAAATCAAATTAATAATTTATTACAAATCCCCCAAGACCTCCAACCTCGTTCTCCGCAACAAACCAGCCTCCACCAAGATAAAGAGCCCGATGACCGACGGTCACGTCATTTACCAACATACCTGTAATTATGAGGACTGTGGACCTCATTCCTATATTGGTATGACGCAGACTCGTCTTTCACGTCGGCTAACTCTTCACCTTCAGGCTGGAGCCATCAAAGACCACTATCTCACCCCTAACCACCCTCACCTCACACGCAACGAGTTAGAGAAACACACCACCATACTCGATAAAGAAAGTGACCCAAGGAGATTACCTATACTCGAAGCTTTATATATCCAAGCCTTACATCCCAACATCAACAACCAAACTCTGGACCTTCAGATCCTTCCTTCTGCCAAAAGGCACTTTCCTACAGGACCTAACACCCCCCCTCGCCCCCCGGTGCCCTTGACGCAGCCCCCCGCGCTACCTCCTTCAGCTTCGTCTTCCGCAGGCGCCACACAACTTAGGCCACGCCCCTCGACACGCAGCCAATCAGCTTCGACCCCACCTACCGACCACCATCCCGCATCCAGTGCGCATGCGTGAAGCGGTTCCCCCCTTTCTCTTTCCCAAAATACCCCTCCACCAATAGTAGAATTTTGCCCCTTGCTTTTCACCTCCTCTGATCCTCCACCCCCTATATATACCCTTCCTGTTTACCTTTTATATCATTCCATCCTTACTTGATAATGCTGGTTGTCCAGTGAAACGCATCGTATATCCTGTATCATCATTTACATTTATGTAACCCTGTACCACCATGAATTTTGCTCATCTCCTTCATCTACTTCCTGCCACCCAGCGAAAACTCATCAGAGACCTGGAAACTTTGAATAATAAAATTTCCAACGCAGAAATTGCCATTTCTTTCAACCTCGTATGTATTAAAGAAAATTTATTACCTGGCTTTACTAACATATATATATATATATATATATATATATATATATATATATATATATATATATATATATATATATTAATTATAGTTATTTAATAATATTTTGTGTTATTATCGTGTGGGGAGTTGAATGGCGGCCCCCCCAGCCTCCTGCCATGTGAGACTTAGTGACCTTAGCTGCCCCCTAGACGTGCCTTAGCCAACCGTAGGGGTCTCGTTGAGTTTTTTAGGCCACGGTAGTTGGGGGTGTGGGGTGGTTAGCAGTTCCGGGTGAGAGAGCGAGAGCGAGAGCGAGAGCGGACGAGGAGTGTTACGGGGGTAGTGGATATTTTTTGGTATATTTGTTGATTTATTCATTTATCTTTTAGTGTCCTCGCTAGACCTCCACCATCTTACAAAAACATCCCCTACATCCCCTACATCCCCTTCATCCCCTTCAAGATATATTTTGTACATTTTCGGTAGAATTTTTTTCTGGCCGAAGTCCATTTTTCTACTGAAAAATGTACACATTTATCTTGAAGTGGGGTCTAGGGGGTGTTTTTCTAAGTTTGATGGAGGTCTAGCGAGGAAACTAAGAAATAAAGGAATACATTAATTAATTGACCAAAAAAACGGCCCGTCTCCCCTTAAAACAAATCTGTGAAAAGTTTAGAGACACATTTGTGTGTATGTGTGCGTGTATGTATGTATATATGAATGGGTGCGTGTGTGTGTGGGTGCGTGTGTGTATGTGTGCGTGTGTGTGCGTGCGTGCGTGTGTGTTTGTGTGTGTGTGTGTGTATGTTGCCTTCGTCAAAAACATGATTGATGTGTCTTCTTTCTGGGCCCTGGAAGCTATGTGTACACGGGTTCCTTCACCACACACACACACACACACACACACATACAGTTATACACACAGCTACACACACACAGACACAACTACACACACACACACACACACACACAAAATAACATATACACCCCTCCCCCCCACATACTCATTCTCTCTCTCTCTCTCTCTCTCTCTCTCTCTCTCTCTCTCTCTCTCTCTCTCTCTCTCCTTCTCTTTACGACAGAAGAAGGTTAATCACTGACAAACTTCTCCATCACCTCAAGCAAAAGAAGAAAGTTAATAATAAAAACATGGCCATTACACAAGATACAGAGAGGTATACAATGATAAATACGAACTGAGGAGGACATTAAATAGTATATACATGCACAGTAGATTTATATATAGATAGATAGATAGATACGTATATATATATATATATAGAGAGAGAGAGAGAGAGAGAGAGAGAGAGAGAGAGAGAGAGAGAGAGAGAGAGAGAGAGAGAGAGAGAGAGAGAGAGAGAGAGAGAGAGAGAGAGAGAGAGAGAGAGAGAGAGAGAGATAACATAACATGATTGTGAAGTTCCCTTGTTACTTACAAAAGTATAAGGTGCCACACTTGGTACCCGGTAACCTACAGTAACCAGGGGGGGGGGGAGAGAGTGGGAGGAGGAGGAAGGGGGAGGGGTAGGGGAGGGAGGGGGGAGCAAGGATGATGGGGGAGGATGAAGGAAAAGAAAAACAGGAGGGTGGAAGGAGGAAGGAACAAGGGGAGTGAAGGAAGGAGGAGATATGAAAGGCGAAGGAGGAGGGGGTAAGAGAAAGCAGATGAGGGGAAAGAGGAAGGAGGAGGGGGGAAAGAGAAAGGATATGAAAAGAAGGAGGAGGGGAGAAAGAGAAGGAAAGTGAGGAGAGAGGAAAGGGGGAGGGGGAAGGAGGAGGGAGGATTCACGGGTGGGTTGAACCGTCCACTCTATCAAGTCAGTCAACCAGAACCTTAAGACTACCACACACCATTACCACTTGTGTCTGGTACCTGGACCATTATTCACTACCATACACTACACTACCACACACCATTACCACTACTGTCTGGTACCTGGACCATTCACTACCATACACTAGACTACCACATACTACACTACCATACACTACACTAACACACACACTACACTACCACATATACTACCACACACCATTACCACTACTGCCTGGTACCTGGACCATTCACTACCATACACTAGACTACCACATACTACACTACCATATACTACACTACTACATACTACACTACCATACACTACACTACCACACACACTACCACACACACTACACTACCACATATACTGTCTGGTACCTGGATCATTCACTACCATACACTAGACTACCACACACTACACTACCACATAATTATACTACTACACTTTCTACCTCATACACTACCACACAGCCATTCAGCCAAGTAAATGAACCAAGACCAAGACTACCCGCACTCACCCGCCTGTGGCCTAGACAACATAAGCAACATACACCTCAGACACCTGGGACCACAAGGCATACAAGCACTCACTAACATATCAAACTACAGCTATTCACACAACACAATACCAGACATTTGGAAGCATGGTATCATCATCACATTCCCCAAACCCAACAAAGACCCCACGCTACCCTCCTCGCACACCGCCCCATCACACTCCTTTGCTCCCCCTCCAAAGTCATGGAGCGCCTAGTATTACAATTAATTACACCTGACCTACCCCTAGCTCCAACACAACATGGCTTTAGGCCACTGCACTCCACAAACACTCTTCTCACAGACCTTGCACAAAGAGCTTTTGACGGCATCAACTCAGCTAGACCACCACACAGATCACTATTAGCCACACTCGACATTAGTAAAGCCTTCGATGCCATCCCCCGCTACAACCTAACAAACAAAATCTTCAACACAAACATGCACAACAACACAAAAAGGTGGCTGGCCAACTTCCTAGCAGGCAGATGTGCACACGTATCTTTTGCCGGTCAGTCATCTAAAATCAGAAACTTTCCAAACGGAGTCCCACAAGGATCCGTCCTATCGCCCGCACTCTTCAATCTGTACATGCACGATATAACTACACCCAATACGCCCCAAATAAACTTAGCCTCCTATGCAGATGACATAACACTCACATGCACACACCATGACCCAAAAAGAGCAACAGATCTCCTTCAACCCTATCTCAACACACTACATGGCTGGTGCACTACAAACAGACTTAATCTAGCCCCAGCCAAATCCACCGCAACCCTGCTCACAAGCTGGACAGGAGAACACGAATACATCCCTCAACTCACCATAAACAACACACCCCTAACACATACACACACACCCAAAATCCTAGGAGTAACATATGATACTCATATGATATTCAAACAGCACACCACAAACATTAAAAAGAAACTGACACCCAGACTTAACGCCCTCAGGTCACTTGCTCACACAAAATTTGGACACAACAAAGAAACTACCACCACAGTATATAAACAATACATAAGATCAGTGATGGAATACGCAAGCCCAGCCTGGGCTTCTAACCTAGCTGAAACACATCATAAGACCTTACAGACTATTCAAAACAAAGCCCTGAAGATCATTACAGGCTGCACAGCTACTGCACCCACAGGTCACCTACATCAAGAAACCAAAATCTTCAAAGTCAAAGACCATCTGGACATGAGAGGCACTCAATTCCTGGCAGCAGCCTCCACGAACCAAGACCACCCACTAAACTACATGGCAACACACCCACAGACACCAAGAAATATCAAAACAACACCCAGCACATGGTATCACACACAATTATTGTCCTCTCTCCCTCCCTGCCCACCCCGAACCAACTTCCAGAAGCACATCCATACTCATATCTCTCGCCGATCCATCCACTCACTCACAGACAACACGCAGCTGCATGCACGACCTCCCGAAATCCATCCTTCCGAATCCTCCCTTCCTCGCGAGGACAGAGTCCACCTGGCCAGGCTGAGATGCGGACACCATCCAGCTCTCCTGAGCTATCAGAAGAGACTGGATGACTCCGTTGTCGACGCCTTCCCGGGATGTAACACAGCACCCCATACCATTAAACACATAATAGAAGACTGCATTTCACACAACCACTTACGCCAACAACACAATCTACACTCAATGAGAGCTCTGTGGGAAAGCCCGATCGTGGCCATGGCCTTCCTCGGGGACTCGGGGCTGTTCGGCCAGGCAGCTTAGGGAACAACAACAACAACAACAACCAAGACCAAGAGTCTTCAACACCATTACCAATCTTCTCTGGGACCTGAATCATTTACTACCACATACACACACACACACACACAAGAAGACACACACACACCGAAACACAGTTGAGCACACCCAGCTTCTGGGAAACTGTTTTAGCAATTTTTTTTTTTTTTTTTTTTTTTCCTCTATATTCCAACTACTCCCTCTCGGGCATAGGCTGAGAGCCTGTACATTCCACCGCTCAACATGGTGAAGCCCGTGAGGTCTTGTTCCAGTCTGGGGAGTGAGACATGTGAAGCATCCATTCATGGCTCGAAGCAGCTCCATCTCTGAAGCGGCTGGTTGCTTCGTTCAAGTGCTTCACTGTCTCACCCCCCAGACTCAGACCCTCACTCTCAGAACGCCACCTATTGATCAGTGAACTCACTAGGCATTGTTCCCCTGTAATATATTTTGAATATGGGAATATTCATACAGTGTTATTTAATCAGGGAACAATGAGGGTATTTTTTTGGCATTTCGGTGGGCTTTGTGGTAATGCACTGATACTAGGTACAGCACAAATTCAATCCCAATAATATCTTCCCATTGACTTATCGGGATTTGAACCCGGGTCCATTGGATTACCAATCCAGTGGCATGACCACACCTCCCCTAATATGGTTTAGGTGTCGATTTTTTCCTGGCGAGTGATACCGAGCCTATAATTTAGAAATATGTACATTTATGCAAATCTCTTCCCTCTCTCTCTCTGTCTCCCCCAGCCCCCACAGGACCATCAGCCTTAGGTCTCTGGTGGTATTGTCACTTGTACAGGCTCTTATTTCCTGCTCTACCCACTTTTATTTACTTAGTGTTTTATTTACTAGTGTTTTATTACGTTAGTGTTATATTACGTTAGTGTTATATTTACTTAGTGTTTTTATTTACTTAGTGTTATATTTACTTAGTGTTATATTTACTTAGTGTTTTTATTTACTTAGTGTTATATTTACTTAGTGTTTTATTTACTTAGTGTTGTATTTACTTAGTGTATTATTTACTTAACATTTTATTTACTTAGTCTTTTATCAACCTATCATTTTATTTACTTAGTGTTTTATTTACTTAACGTTTTATATACCTAGTGTTTTATTTACTTATTTATTTACTTAGTGTTTTATTTACTTAACGTTTTATATACCTAGTGTTTTATTTACTTATTTATTTTCTTGGTGTTTTATTTACTTAGTGTTTTATTTACTTGGTGTTTTATTTACTTAGTGTTTTATTTACTTGGTGTTTTATTTACTTAGTGTTTTATTTACTTGGTGTTTTATTTACTTGGCGTTTTAGTTACTTAGTGTTTTATGTACTTAGCGTTTTAGTTACTTAGTGTTTTATTTTCTTAGTGTTTTATTTACTTGGTGTTGATATTTACTTGGTGTTTTATTTACTTACTGTTTTATTTAATTAGTGTTTTATTTACTTAGAATTTTATTTACTTAGTGCTATATTTACTTATTGTTTAATTTAATCAGTGTTTTATTTTCTTAGCGTTTTATTTACTTGGCGTTTTATTTATTTATCGTTTTATTTACTTAGTTTTTTTTATTTATTTAGTGTTTTAGAGGATTATATTAAGCTTAGGAAGGATATATGGTAGCTAGAAGGTCCCTGGTGGTATTATTGTCACTTCTTCAGGCTGTCATGTCCTGTTCTGGACACTTTTATTACCTTGAGGGGGGTGACCTGCTTTTTTATATTTCTGTCCTTTTCTCTCTTTCTCTGGCTTGTATCCATTCGGCCCCATTCAGCCAACTATTTTAAAATGTTTATCCCCATCTAGGTGTCGATTTCTTCCTGGCGAGCGATAGCGAGCCAGTATTATATGAAGAAATCCGGCTTCGCCGGAGACAATTTTCTATCGAAAAATGTACAAATATAGCCTGCTTTCAAACAAAAATAAAGTAGACATGCCGTTTTGCCCAAAATCAAAACGACACACCCAACTCTGCGATGGGTTACCATCATCACTACTAATATAATCATCAATCACAATCACCATCATCACTACAACTGCCACAATCATCACGACTACTTTCATCATCATCATTACTATGATCATCATCACTACTACAATTACAATCATCGCTACTACTCTCACCATCATCACTACTACTGTCACCATTGTCACTACCATCTTAAGGGGAGGTAATTTCTGCTGGTAAATTTAAATACATGTGTTGCATCTACCGTTCCCCAAATACTCCTCCAGAGCAAAGTCTTTTTGATTCTCTGTCCTCACAACTCAGTGTCCTCAACTTAAATGCTTCTTCTGAAATCACTGTGTTGGGTGATTTTAATGTCCATAATGTTGAATGGCTCACTCATTCAGCCAGGACTGATGATGCTGGTCTTGAATGTGAGCTATTTGCAGACTCATTTAATCTCATTCAACTAGTCAACCAACCCACCCGTGTACCAGATAATCCTAATCATAATTCCCACCTACTGGACTTATTTTTAACAACCAATTCAGAAAATTATGATGTTACAGTGAGGTCCCCACTTGGATCTTCTGATCACTGTCTGATACAGGCCACCTGTCTATCACCTACCACACCTTCCCACTCTGAACCTGTTTTGGTGACTAAATGGCATTACGATAGGGCAGACTGGGAGGGTCTTCAAGGTTTCTTTATTGATATTCCCTGGACCTCTTTCTTTTCTAATGATGCACACTCCACCTTGAGCCACATACAAGATTTTGTAAAAATTGGAATGGAAACTTTTATTCCTCATCAAAAGTACAGTAAAAGATCTAATTCACCTAAATGGTTTGACCATAATTGTGCTAGAGTAACTGAACAAAAAGCAATAGCCTACAATGCATTCACGAGATCAAAAACACATGAAGCCTTTAATTACTTTAGAAACATCAGAAATCATGCCAAAACTGTATTAAACCTAACTAAATCAAACTTTCTCCATAAGCAGGCAAATAAACTTCTAAATAATCCAAATGATAAAAAAATATTTTGGTCTACTCTTAACTCATTTAAATCCAACTTCACTACTGCTTCATCCATTCCACCATTAAAATCTCCGACTGGCAATCTTGTAAGTGACCCACGAGGTAAAGCTAACCTTCTTGCGGATATTTTCTCCACCAACTCAACCTTAGATGAAATAAATCAAGATGTCCCTGTACTTAATTTTAATTCGCCTGAAATTCCCTCACTTAAGATCCACACCAGACATGTCAAAACTATTTTGCAGAATCTCTCAGTAGATAAGGCTCCTGGTCCAGATGAAATTCCTCCAATAGTACTTAAGAATTGCTCCTTGGTGCTCGCTCCTGTATTGGCAAAATTTTTCCGTCTGTGTACTCATAGCTCATGCTTCCCAGTACCCTGGAAAGAAGCAAACATCCATCCAGTTCCTAAAAAAGGTGCCTCTTCAGATCCATCAAACTACAGACCAATAGCTATAACTTCCACTCTTGGCAAAGTTTTTGAAATTATATTAAATAATCACATAATTAAGCATCTGGAGAATAATAAATTAATCAGTGATAGGCAATATGGTTTTAGACGATGTCGATCAACTGCAGACATTCTTTGCCTTCTTACGCATCAAATCAACCAAGCTACAGACCAACATGGTGAAACACATACAATAGCACTGGATATATCAAAGGCATTTGATAGAGTCTGGCATCAATCCTTATTGTCGAAGATGTCACACTACGGCCTTGCATCATTAGTTCCACTAATTTCTTCTTATCTTCATAACAGAAAAATACGTGTAATGGTAGATGGCCTTTATTCTCAATTTCACTCAATAAATGCTGGTGTTCCCCAGGGATCAGTTTTGGCCCCAACTCTGTTCCTCATTCATATCAATGATCTCATATCTACCACTCATAATCCAATACATTCCTACGCAGATGACTCAACACTCCACAGTTCCTTCACATTTACCAATTCTTTCACCCAACCCAATCTTATAAATTCAAAAATAAACACTGCAATTTCTCTGAACCAGGACCTTTCTAGAATTGATGAATGGGGACAAGAGAATCTAGTTTCCTTTAATGCACAGAAAACCAAGTACATTCAATTTTCTAACCGACAGAATCTCACTGACTCCCATATATTTTTTAATGATGTAAATATTCCCACTTCCCCTAGTATTGACATTCTCGGTGTAACATTAACTACTAACTTGAGCTGGACACATTATGTTAGAAGCATTGCTAAGAATGCCTCTAAAAAACTGGGACTCCTGTATAGAGTTCGAGAATTCTTCACTGACGAGCAGTTGGCCGTAATATATAAAAGTCATGTGCGCTCTCAGATGGATTACTGTTCACCTCTGTGGGGTGGAAGTGGAGTGGTTGCATTGAGGCAGTTGGACAAAATTCAAAATAAAGCTATTAGATTAATCAATAACCCTGCAATCACACAGGACCTTCCTACATTAGCCATACGAAGAAACGTTGCATCTCTTGCATTATTCTACAGATATTTTCACAGCAATTGTTCCGAGGAACTTGCTTCAATTGTGCCGCCTCTCCACATCTTTCCCCGTAGAACTAGGGCAGCTGAGAGCGCCCATGAATTTACACTTTCTCCTCCACAATGCAGAACTTCTGCTTATCAGAATTCATTTATCCCCAGAGCTACTACTCTTTGGAATTCACTTCCCTCGAATTGCTTTCCACAAACTTACAATCTACAAATGTTTAAATCCAGTTGTTACAAACATTTTATGAATGGAGGATGCCTTTAGGCACATGGACCTTTTTGTTTTATCTGTGTTTTTCCTTCCTCCGTTCATTGTCTCTTAAAAAAAAAAAAAAAAAAAAAGGTATTTAGTTTGTTCCCTAGACCTCCATCAAGCTTAAAATTACACCCCCTTGAGTCCCTTTCAAAATAAATTTGTAAATTTTTCGGAAAATGTCCTGGCCAAAGGCCAGGACAGGCTCGCCATCGCTCGCCAGGATAAAATTGACACCTGAATGGCAAGAAAGGTCTTAATATAGGGTGAAAGTTCTTAAAATCGCTAAGCTAATGGGGCAAACGTTGTATAATATCAAAAGCAATGGGACTAAACATGAGGGAGAAAGGGGTCCAGAAAAAAATCCCTCAAGTGGAGATCTCCCCTTAATCACTACTATCATTGATACTACAACTATCAACCATCATTACTAATATCATCACCACCATCTTACAATCATCATTACTACTGTTAACATCATCACTACTACTATAACCATCATCATTACTACTGTCACAAATATTACCATCATTTATCCTACTGTCACCATCATCACTACTACTGCCATCATCACCATTACTATGATCTTCATCACCACAACTATTGTCATCATCACTACAACTTTAACCATCCTCACTACTACTCACCATCATCACTAATGCTCACACCATCCTCACTACCATCATCACTACTGTCATTATTATCACTACAACTATCATCATTATTTGTCACCATCATCACTACTATTATGACCATCATTACTACTACTAGTACTGTCACCATCATATCTACTACTGTCACCATCATATCTACTACTGTCATCATCATCACTACTGTCATCATCATCAATACAACTACAACCATCATCACTACTATTATCACCATCATCACTACTATCACCATCAATCCAAATATTACTACTATCACTTCTAGTGCCAACTAAACTAACTTAACCTAGCAAATACGTAGCGAGATGTTTTCGGTCCCAGAACGAATGCGTTCTTAGTGTGTGAGCCCCTTCGGGGCTCGCACACTAAGAACGCCATCATTGCTGGGTGGGGGGGGGGGGGGGGGGGAAACCATAGTTTGGACCTAGAATCATAACTATTGCATAAATTCATAAAATATTTTTTGACTGACGTTCGCATTCACGCAACAAATGTTTGAGTGAAATTTGTTGAAAATCCGTCCAACGGTCTAGGTGGAGCTTGGAGACAGACGGACGACAACAACGACGACAGAATACGCAGAGTTGATAATAAATATGCTGGCTCGCTACCACTCACCAGTAAAAAATTGACACCTGGATGGGGATAAACGTCTTAAAACAGTAGGCTGAATGGGGCCAAATGGATACAAGCCAGAGAAAGATAGAAAAGGACAGAACAAAAACAGGTGACCCCCCTTAACCCGTTCAGTACCGGCGACGTTCTAATACTTTATTCTGGCTACCGGTACTATTTTAACGATTGTATCAGTTTTCAAAGGGTCTGCTGCTATTAACATGCTTAGAACTATCTCGCTTAAGGGGAGATTTCCACTTAAGGGATTTTTTTTCTTTACCCCCTTCTCCCTCATGTTTAGCCCCATTGCTTTTGAGATTTTAAGACGTTCGCCCCATTACTTTGGCGATTTTAAGAACTTTCACCCAATTTATGTCACTTTTAAGACCTTTCGTCCCATTTAGGTGTCGATTTCTTCCTGGCGAGCGATAGTGAGCCTGCAATTTAAGAGGAATCGGCCTTCGGCCGGGATATTTTTCTACCGAAAAATGTACAAATTTATCTTGAAAGGGGGTCAAGGGAGTGTAATTTCAAGCTTGATGGAAGTCTAGGAAACACACTAAAAACCTCCCCTTAACCCTTTTTACTACTACAGATCCTTCTTGAGCTGCACAACACCGTGTAAATATACGGTAGCTGGACAAACTGTAAAAGACATCGCCGGTACAGAAGGGGTTAAGGCTAGATGGGTCGTTTGTCTTGTTCCCTTTTTCCCTTGTTTTAAACCCATTTGTTTTGTGATTATTAAGACGTTCTGCCTATTAGTTTGGCGATTTTAACACCTTTCGCCCCATTTCGTTGTCAATTTCAAGACCTATCGTGCCATTAGGTGTCGATGTTTCCCTGGCGAGCGATAGCGAGGCTGGAATAATAAGAGGAATCGGCCTTCGGCTTGGACATTTTTCTACCGAAAAATGTACACATTTATCTTGAAGGGGGATCTAGTGGGTGTTTTTCTAAGCTTGATGGAGGTCTAGCGATGAAAGTAAGAAATAAAGGAATACATGAATTAATAGAAACAAGAACAAAGGCCAATCTCCCTCTAACGTTTGTACTGACGGTAAAATAGTTGTAATGTGGTGTTGGGGCCACGGTCGGCGGTCAGTGGTGTGTGCTTGGCTTTAACCCATTCAGTACCAGGGACGTCCTTTTCATCATATTCTGGCAACTAATAGTCGATTTTATTCAGCTTAGGAAGGACCTCTAGCAATAATAAGGCTTCAAACTATATCAACCAACCCTTTCAACTAACACAGATACTTCCTAAGCTGCAGAATATCGTCTAAATAAAGCTAGAACAAAATATAACACAAGTTGCTGGTACTCCAAGGATTAAGGGGAAAGGGTTTATTCCTTGGTGTCCCGAGTTCGAATCCCGGGAGGACCATATGCTTTCATTAGTTTATTCAAGTACCGTACATTGGAGTTTGTAATTGATGATTAATGTTAAAAACGGGGTGTTAATTCTATGTAATTGTCAGTCAGTAGCCAGCCCTTACTCCCACAAGGGGTAGGGAGGATCAGCAAGAGACACAAGAAAGGTAAAAGAGGTGCCAGGAGAAGAACGCATATAACAGTTCTCCTACAAAAAGTAAGCACACAAGCACAGAAGCACCAATCACTCGTCAGCCCCCGAAATCAATGGCATCACCTCCGATATATATGTAATAAATTAAGGGGGTAGTGGTTAGTTTTTGGTCTATATATTTATTTATTTATATATTTGTTTTAGTTTCCTCGCTAGACCTCCATTAAGCTTACAAAAAACCCACACCCCCTAGAGATGAATTTGTATATTTTTCGGTAGAACAAATTTCCGGTTCCTCCTAAAATTACAGGCTCGCTATCGCTCGGCAGGATAAAATCGACACCTAAATGGCACGAAAGGTCTTAATATTGAGAATGAAATGGGGTAAAAGGTCTCAAAAACGCCAAATTAATGGAATAAACGTCTTAAAATCTCAATCCCAATGGGGCTAAACAAGAGGGAGAAAGGGGTCAAGAATAAACAAACCATCCCCCCTTAATACAAAGGTGCCTACCCCACAACAATACGTATGTATGTATGTATGTATGTATGTATGTATGTATGTACTCAGGCCTGATCCCCACTTTTCCTTCTTTCTTTTTTTGAGGAGCCCCCCTCCTCAAAAAAAGAAAGAAGGAAAAGTGGGGGGGGGGGGGGGGCAATCAAGACAAGAGCCCGAATAGGGACATCACAACAGAAAACAATGAACTCACAAACAAAATACAAATTCCCACACATCTAGGTCATCCGGGAGAAGACAATACGCGTAGCTGCACTAAACCTTCCAATCAAGGGTAGGGTTTTTTTTCTTCCCGGGAGTTTTCTGCGGGCGGCGAGGTCTCTGTCTACACCTCGTCCCATACCATGTACAGTCACTTGTACAAGTTTGTGGACCCCCTGTTGTTTGTCTTTATGCAATTATAACTATACGGATTGATTTTTGGATGGAACTTGCTTTTCAGTAAATAGTATATATAGTTTTGTAGTTGATGTAAAGACAATTATATTCATAAATTAGTTTCCAGGGAGATGTATGTATGTATGTATGTATGTATGATTGTATGTACGTACTCTGGCCCCCATTTTTTTTGTTTTTATTTATTTTACACATTATAGCCTATATATATTTTTATTGGGGGTGGCAGGTGGGGGTAGCGGGTTTCCACAGATATACTTCCATAATTAGAAATAGGTGAGGTCCACGAATTATTATGAGGGACTGTACCTACTGACTTAACCCTTTCACTCACAGGACGCGATTTGCGCCCTTTCTGAGATACTTACAAAACTTTGTGACCATCAGGGGTGTTTAGAAACCTTTAGTTTAGTTACTTCAACCTCTGCAGTTGTCTTTGAGTTAGCTGTGGGCAGAAAACTAATTTTTGAGAGGTAATTATGAGATTGAGATAACTCTATTTCTGAATGCTAAGCGGCAGCTACCGAGTCCACAGTCTAGCGGCAGAGGGTTAATTGGTTGTCTTACTTTATCAACATGTGGTCTTATTAAATGTTATCATATCTCCGTGCAGTAGGTCTGGTTGGTGATTATCCTGAGTGGAATAGAACTCCGGGAAGACCACATACTGTGTCTCAGGGTTAAGGGGGGAGGGTTGTTAATTTCTGGACTACCTTCTCCTTTATGTTAAGCCCCATTCGTTTTGAGATTGTAAGACGTTCCTTCCATTAGTTCGGCAATTTGAAGACCTATCACCCCACTTTGTCAGTATTAGGACTTGTAGCCATCTATTTATGTGTCGTTTTTTTCCTGGCGAGCGATAGCGAGCCTGTAATTTTAGGAGAAAGCGGCCTTCGGCCTGGATCATTCTCTTCCGAAAAATATAAACATTTATCTGGAAAGGGGGTCTAAGGGTTATTCTATTTGTATATTTTGTTTTATTTTTAAGCGTGATGGAGGTCTAGCGAGGAAACTAAACAAATATACAAACACACCCGGTAAGTATATAAATAGACCAACAAACCAACCATTTTCCCTTAATAGAAGTCAATCAACCATGTTATGTAGAGAGCTGTTTGTGATAGGAGGAGACGTGGCCTACACTCTCGCCAGGGGAGACCACCAAGAGAGGAGTCGTAGGTTGATTGTTGCAGACGCGCTATGACGGTGTATCTATCCAGGGTGTGTGTGTGTGATTAGTAAGATCTATCCTTAAACTGACAATACGACCACCTGTACGACGTCTAAATACAAATAAGAAAAGAATAAACGTTGCTAAACTTAAAAACAATGAATTTTGTAACAGCTTCCGCAGAGTTTTATCCGAGAAGCTAAGTGATGAAGATCCCATTAGCAACTTGACAATTCCACTAGATGAAATCTGGGCTTCACGTAGTGAATTAATTTATGAAGCAGCAAAGGATTCAATTGGTATAAAATCAAAAAATCATCAAGACTGGTTTGATGAAAATTTGGGCAACATCTCCATTCTTCTAGACAGGATGCACAGAGCTCATAGAGCAACTCTTAGCAACCCAGCCTCTGAAACCTTAAAAATGAACTGGCAAGAATTACGATCCGATGTAAAAAGAACCTTACGAAAAATGCAAAATGATTGGTGGACAAATAAGGGACAAGAAATACAAGGGTATGCCGATGCACATGAGATGCACAACTTTTATAATGCTGTAAAACAAGTGTATGGACCTACAAGCTGTCCACTTACACCATTAAGGAGTGCACACGGAACTACTCTTATAAAAGATCAAAAGGCAATTGTTGAGAGATGGGTGGAGCACTTCAAGGACTTGCTGAACCAAGACAATCCTGTAGATCCAACTTGCCAACAAGAGTTTGAAGAGCAACCCATTATTCAAGATCTTGATATACCACCAACCTTTAATGAAGTGACTAGAGCAGTTAAGACCCTGAAAGATAACAAATCTCCTGGTCCAGATGGTATACCAGCAGAGCTAATTAAATATGGAGGTTACCTACTGCTTCGAGATATTCACTCATTCATTTTGGAGGTTTGGGACCAGGAGTACATACCTCAGACATGGAAAGATGCAAATATTATCACAATTTACAAAAACAAGGGTGATAAATCTAATTGTGGCAACAGCAGAGGCATTTCTCTTTTAGCTGTGGCAGGGAAGGTGCTGTCAAAAATCATGCTTCAAAGACTGTTGACCAAAATTACCGAGGAAATACTGCCAGAGTCACAATGCGGTTTCCGTAAAGATCGAGGAACTATTGACATGATTTTTACTATACGTCAATTGCAAGAAAAATGCAGGGAACAAAATAAAGAATTTTTTATAGCCTTCATTGATCTGTCAAAAGCCTTTGATACCGTAAATCGAGAAACATTGTGGAATATTCTCCGTTGGCTGTCCACCAAAATTTGTGGCACTTGTAAGGCAGTTTCATGATGGCATGACTGCGAGAGTAACTGCAGGAGGCCATGCATCAGAACCATTTGCTGTTAATGCCGGAGTCAGACAAGGGTGTGTACTGGCACCAGTCCTTTTCAAAAAAAAATTAATATGCGTTATAATACTTCTTCATAGGACTATAGCAAACAGAAGTGGAATCAACATAGACTATAGACTAGATGGCAACCTCTTCAACATTCGTAGATTTCAAGCAAGAACAAAAGTCTCTATGGAAAATATCCTGGAACTTCAGTATGCAGATGATTGTGCTCTTGTAGCTCACTCGCCAGAGGAACTAGAAGTCGCGCTTGAAGTTGCAGCAAGTGCTTACTCCAGAATGGGCCTCTCAGTTAACATCCAGAAAACACAAATAATTTCTCAGTGGTCAGCTCAGATACCACCTGTGCAGCCAGTGTTCAGATTAGCAGGAGAGGAGATAGCACAAGTTCCTTCCTTCAAGTATCTGGGAAGCTTCCTGTCTGAAACGGCCAGTATTGACGATGAGGTACAACACCGACTGAGACAAGCTGCAGCATCTTTTGGCCGCCTACAAGAGAGAGTTTTCCAAAATAATCACCTGACTCTTTGTACCAATGTGGATGTATATAATGCTGTGTGTTTAACCACTTTGCTCTATGGTTGTGAGACATGCACGACATATAGACGCCATATACGACCCCTGGAGGCTTTCCACATCAGATGCCTCCGAAAGATTATGGGTATAACCTGGCAGGACTGTGTTCCTCATATAACAATACTTGAAAGAGCCAACAACACCAGTATTGAGACCCTTATCATCAAACAACAACTCAGATGGGTTGGGCATGTCATCCGTATGCCAGAGGAGAGACTACCTCATAAAATACTATATGGACAGCTGCATGAAGGCCGCAGAGCAGCTGGAGGACCAAATTTAAATACAAAGACAGTATAAAGAAAATACTAAAAAGGTGCAATATACAACCAACTGCACTTGAAAACTTAGCATCAGATAGACCACTATGGCGCTCACACTGCCAGCAAGGAGCGAAGGAACTGGAACGTCAGAGGAAACACCACCAGCAGGAGAAGAGGGCCCGGAGACATGCACACCGGGAACAACCAGCACCTCCTAACCCGGACTACCAGTGCCCAAACTGTGGCAGGATATGTGCATCACGGATAGGACTCTACAGTCATTGTAGAACTCACAACAGATGAATGCAGGAAGGGAACGTCATCATCGGACTACGATGGACTACCGTAAGCAAGTGTGTGTGTGTGTGTGTGTGTGTTTGTTTGTTTGTATGAGAGAGAGAGAGAGAGAGAGAGAGAGAGAGAGAGGGGTGTGGGGAGAGCGAGTGTTACACAGAGACTCAGACCACACAGACCTTGCGGTCTTTACTAGGTGGCCCGGCCTTAATAATACTAGACAGTGACAGTTTGTAGTAGAAGAAAAGTACAGCAAAGTAGAAGGCTATCTCCCCACCCTCCACTCCCTCCAACTAAAGAAAGAAAGAAAGAAAGAAAGAAAGAAAGAAAGAGAGAGAGAGAGAGAGAGAGAGAGAGAGAGAGAGAGAGAGAGAAATGAGGGCAGGGGGAAGGAAAAGTCATTAAAAGAAGGAAGGTCGGGGCACCGTGTTTATCAAAGAGGAAGAGGGAGATAATGAATGTTGGCAGAAGGGAACACGCCATGTATGAAACAAAACTACTATTTATATAAATAAAATAGAAAAGATGAAAAGAGGGTGACCTAGATGTGTGTGAATTTGTGTTTTGTCTGTGTGTGTTCGTTGTGTTATGCTGTGTTTTGTGTTTTTCCTGTTCTTGCTCTGTCTTGAGTCGCCCCCCCCCCCAAAAAAAAAAAAGGAAAAGTGGGGATTTGGCCTGAGTAAATAGATAGATAGAATATAAAAGAGGATATCAATAAACGAATATATGGAAAGAAGTAAGTAGTGGATAGGAATAGAGTCAGTCAGTCAGTCAGTAGCCAGCCCTTACTCCCACAAGGGGTAGGGAGGATCAGCAAGAGACTCGAGAAAGGAAAACGAGGTGACCGGAGAAGAACACATACAACAGTTCGCCCACACAAAGCAAGCACACAAGCATTCAGAAGGACCAATAGGGAGGATCAGCAAGAGACACAAGGAAGGAAAACGAGGTAACAGAAGAAGAACACATACAATAGTTCGCCCACACAAAGCAAGCAAACACACATTCAGAAGCACCAATCACTCATCAGCCCCCGAATTCAATGGCTTCACCTCAGATGGAATAGAGAAGGTATGATATTTATTAACAAGAAGGCAGAGCATATATAAGAGCAGAAGAGATAGGTGATGAATGAAGGAAATAGCCAAATAAATATATGGAAAGAAGTAGTAGTGAATAAGAATAAAGAAGTAAGGATAATTATTAGCAAGAAGGCAGAACATATATATATTATTTTTATTAATCTCACCACCACACCCCCAATGAAATTAATTAAAGTATATATGATCCACCGGGATTCGAACCCGGGTTATCACACACATATTTTTGCCACCTTAACCATTACACCACCAGGACGGTTAAAGGTTTATGCACACGCCTACGACTTATTATCCATTCTCGAATACTGGATATTAATCTAATCATGTTCATATTCCCAACCGCACTATGGTAGCCTACTGTTTAAGTGAGAGGAAATAATATTCATGGGGCACAGATCATATAGACCGGCCTCTCGAAGAAATATCCCTAAACCTACTAATAATATTTATATAAGAGAAGAAGAAACAGGTGATGAATGAAGGAAATAATGAAGACAAATGAATATAGGGAAAGACTTAACCCCTTTACGCACATATGACGCAGAGGTTGCCAGATTAGCAAAAGAGATAGTTCTCTCACTCTTATAATTACCTCTCCAAAATTAGTGTTCTGCCCATAGCTAACTCAAAGACAACTGCAGAGGTTGAAGTAACTAAACTAAAGGTTTCTAAATACCCTTGATGGTAACAAAGGCTTTAAAGTATCCCTAATAGGCTCAAAATCGCGTCATATGTCGGAGAGGATTAAGTAGTGGATAGGAATAAAGAAGAAAGAAGAATGATTTACCCCTTCTGTACTGGTGACATAATTTTCGTTATAGTCCGGCAACTATTAGATGACTATATTTAGCTTAGGAAGGACCTCTAACCATTAAAGAGCTACAGACTATCTCATTTAATCATTCGAGTCGCCATAGATCCTTCCAAAGCTTCATAATATCGTCTAAATGTAATTATTAACCCCTAATGTACCGATGTCGTCTTTTCAATATTATTCTAGGAATGTTAGCAATGTTTAGACGATTTTGTACAGCTTGAGAAGAATCCGTGGTAGTAAAAAGGGTTAAGGGAGATAGTTCGAAGTTTGTTAAGGGGAGGTATTTAGTTTGTTCACTAGACCTCCATCAACCTTAAAATTACACCCCCTTGAGTCCCTTTCAAGATAAATTTGTACATTTTTCGGTAGAAAAATATCCCGGCCGAAGGCCGGTTCCTCTTAAATTACAGGCTCGCTATCGCTCGCCAGGATAAAATCGACACCTAAATGGCACGAAAGGTCTTAATATGGGGTGAAAGTTCTTAAAATCGCTAAACTAATGGGGCAAACATTTTATAATATCAAAAGCAATGGGGCTAAACATGAGGGAGAAAGGGGTCAAGAAAAAAATCCCTCAAGTGAAGATCTCCCCTTAATTGCTGGAGGCCCTTGTTGAACTGAATAAGATTTGTCTAATAGTAGCCAGAATATAATTGAAAAGACTTACATTGTGCTGGCTTAATAATCCAGAAAAGTTGATAGCCTCTGAAGTCCAATTTTAGATAACTAATCATTATAGTTAATTATAAAACAATGATGATGGTATGTGAACAAAGAAGTCTGTAAATATAAATGGGTGAGAAAGGTGATTAAGGGGGGTGACTTGCATTTTCTCTCTCCTTTTCTCTCTTTCTCTGGCTTTTATCCATTCGGCCCCATTCAGCCTACTCTTTTTAAGACGTTTATCCCCAACCAGGTTTCGATTACTACCTGGCGAGTGATAGCGAGCCAGCATTGTATAGAAAAGTCCGGCTGAGACATTTTTCTATCGAAAAATGTACAAATTTAGCCTGCTGTCAAAAACATTAAAAACAAAACATCAACACCTGGATGGGGGTAAACGTCTTAAAACAGTAGGCTGAATGGGGCCGAATGGATACAACCCAGAGAAAGATAGAAAAGGAGAGTAAAAAGGCAGGTTACCCCCCTCAAGAACAGATAATTATATGATGGAATGGCGAATAAAGAATGGAAAGAGAGAGACAATAGTGATAAATATGAAGGGTGGGGCATGATACTGTTGAGGGGAAAGACAGAGACAGAGAGAGAGGATGGATGAACAAAATATCTTCAATAATCTATATATCTAGAATTAATGAATGGGGACAAGAGAATCTAGTTTCCTTTAATGCACAGAAAACCAAGTACATTCAATTTTCTAACCGACAGAATCTCACTGACTCCCATATATTTTTTAATGATGTAAATATTCCCACTTCCCCTAGTATTGACATTCTCGGTGTAACATTAACTACTAACTTGAGCTGGACACATTATGTTAGAAGCATTGCTAAGAATGCCTCTAAAAAACTGGGACTCCTGTACAGAGTTCGAGAATTCTTCACTGACGAGCAGTTGGCCGTAATATATAAAAGTCATGTGCGCTCTCAGATGGATTACTGTTCACCTCTGTGGGGTGGAAGTGGAGTGGTTGCATTGAGGCAGTTGGACAAAATTCAAAATAAAGCTATTAGATTAATCAATAACCCTGCAATCACACAGGACCTTCCTACATTAGCCATACGAAGAAACGTTGCATCCCTTGCATTATTCTACAGATATTTTCACAGCAATTGTTCCGAGGAACTTGCTTCAATTGTGCCGCCTCTCCACATCTTTCCCGTAGAACTAGGGCAGCTGAGAGCGCCCATGAATTTACACTTTCTCCTCCACAATGCAGAAACTTCTGCATATCAGAATTCATTTATCCCCAGAGCTACTACTCTTTGGAATTCACTTCCCTCGAATTGCTTTCCACAAACTTACAATCAACAAATGTTTAAATCCAGTTGTTACAAACATTTTATGAATGGAGGATGCCTTTAGGCACATGGACCTTTTTGTTTTATCTGTGTTTTTCCTTCCTCCGTTCATTGTCTCTTAAAAAAAAAAAAAAAAAAAAAAATATCTAAATTTAAATAGAAATAAACTAGGAGAGAATAGTGAAGCATCATTATCGTTATTATTATTATTATTATCATTATTATTATTAGTATTATTTACAGCTTATTCTTCAATGTGATCTTAAGGGGATAGTGACCTGTTTTTTGGGCTATTAATTAATGTATTCATTTATTTTTGAGTTTCCTCGCTAGACCTCCATCAAGCATTAAAAAACACCCCCTAGAACCCTCTTCAAGATAAATGTGTACATTTTTCGATAGAAAAATGTTTCGGCCAAAGGCCGGTCCCTCTTAAAATTATAGGCTGGTTATCGCTCACCAGGAAAAAATCGACAGCTAAATGACACGAAAGGTCTTGAAATTGACAACGAAATGGGGCGTAAGGTATTAAAATCGCCTAACTAATGGAAGGAACGTCTTAAAATGTCAAAACTAATATGCCAAACACGAGGGAGAAGGAGGTCCCTAAAAATCGAGTATTACGTTATTACTTCCAGGTACACCATCTCCCCCAGGCGACTCTCCTCTCTTGGTTCTTATAACAAAAAGCTCTCACGGATTTGTTCATTCTTTTCTTGCTTGGTATTGTTTACTCTTATTGTTTACTACTATTATGATGCATATTAGTATTATTATTATTATTATTATTATTATTATTATTATTGTTATTGTTGTTTTTTATTATTATTATTATTATTACATTGATATTTGTCTTCTTAGATCATTCAGTTCACTCTTGGGTTAGAGAGTTGGACAAAATAAGGGTGGAATTGTGTTGAAAGGCGGGTGTCCCCTACTCTCTGTAAGGGAAGGAGTATACACTGAGAAGGCTCTGAAGAACACTGGTTATTGTAATAGCAGTAGAAGAGTGAAAGAGATGCAGAATTGCGGTGTGTAGAGAGAGATTGTAGGGAATTGCGGTGTGTAGAGAGAGATTGTAGGGAATTGCGGTGTGTAGAGAGAGATTGTAGGGAATTGCGGTGTGTAGAGAGAGATTGTAGGGAATTGCGGTGTGTGTAGAGAGAGATTGTAGGGAATTGCGGTGTGTAGAGAGAGATTGTAGGGAATTGCGGTGTGTAGAGAGAGATTGTAGGGAATTGCGGTGTGTAGAGAGAGATTGTAGGGAATTGCGGTGTGTAGAGAGAGATTGTAGGGAATTGCGGTGTGTAGAGAGAGATTGTAGGGAATTGCGGTGTGTAGAGAGAGATTGTAGGGAATTGCGGTGTGTAGAGAGAGATTGTAGGGAATTGCGGTGTGTAGAGAGAGATTGTAGGGAATTGCGGTGTGTAGAGAGAGATTGTAGGGAATTGCGGTGTGTAGAGAGAGATTGTAGGGAATTGCGGTGTGTAGAGAGAGATTGTAGGGAATTGCGGTGTGTAGAGAGAGATTGTAGGGAATTGCGGTGTGTAGAGAGAGATTGTAGGGAATTGCGGTGTGTAGAGAGAGATTGTAGGGAATTGCGGTGTGTAGAGAGAGATTGTAGGGAATTGCGGTGAGTAGAGAGAGAGATTGTAGGGAATTGCGGTGTGTAGAGAGAGATTGTAGGGAATTGCGGTGTGTAGAGAGAGATTGTAGGGAATTGCGGTGTGTAGAGAGAGATTGTAGGGAATTGCGGTGTGTAGAGAGAGATTGTAGGGAATTGCGGTGTGTAGAGAGAGATTGTAGGGAATTGCGGTGTGTAGAGAGAGATTGTAGGGAATTGCGGTGTGTAGAGAGAGATTGTAGGGAATTGCGGTGTGTAGAGAGAGATTGTAGGGAATTGCGGTGTGTAGAGAGAGATTGTAGGGAATTGCGGTGTGTAGAGAGAGATTGTAGGGAATTGCGGTGTGTAGAGAGAGATTGTAGGGAATTGCGGTGTGTAGAGAGAGATTGTAGGGAATTGCGGTGTGTAGAGAGAGATTGTAGGGAATTGCGGTGTGTAGAGAGAGATTGTAGGGAATTGCGGTGTGTAGAGAGAGATTGTAGGGAATTGCGGTGTGTAGAGAGAGATTGTAGGGAATTGCGGTGTGTAGAGAGAGATTGTAGGGAATTGCGGTGTGTAGAGAGAGATTGTAGGGAATTGCGGTGTGTAGAGAGAGATTGTAGGGAATTGCGGTGTGTAGAGAGAGATTGTAGGGAATTGCGGTGTGTAGAGAGAGATTGTAGGGAATTGCGGTGTGTAGAGAGAGATTGTAGGGAATTGCGGTGTGTAGAGAGAGATTGTAGGGAATTGCGGTGTGTAGAGAGAGATTGTAGGGAATTGCGGTGTGTAGAGAGAGATTGTAGGGAATTAGTAAGAGGAAGTGAGTTGATGAGACGTAATGCTTTTGACTCAACCCTTTCGAGAAGTGCGGTATGGCTTGTACCTCCCCACACATGCGAACAATACTCGCTACATGGGCGCACAGTGCCCCTGTACAGAGCAAGAAGCAGTGCGGAGGTGAGCACCCACAGAGACGGTTGAACACCCCTAACTTCTGGGAAGCTGTTGTAGCAAGAGTGGTACCGGTAATATGATATTTCCTAAAAAGGTCAGAAGAAACAAATTTACCGAGAATAATGAGAGCAGAGGAAGGATTGATATGTGAATTGTTGAACAGTAAATGTTTGTGGAAAGCAACTCCAAGGAAATGAACTCCAGAGAGTTGTAGTTCTGCGGATAAATACATTTTGATGAGTGGAAGCTCTACATTACGGAAGAGAGAGTGTGAATTCATGAGTATGAGCTGCCTTAGTACTGCGTGGAAAGATGCAGAGATGTGGTACAATTAACCACTTGCGAGTTTTGGTCTATAAGGAAGTTGGAGCTGTAGACATCGATAATTAACAGAATTAACATCTAAATTGCGGTTGTAGTGCTTATATAAATATATAAAACCCAATTCAATATACTTTTTATCCATTAGAAACCTACATTATTATTGTATTTCTTCTTAATATCGATGTTTACGGCTCCAACTTCCTTATAGCCTGAAACTCGCAAGTGGTCAATTGAAGCAAGTTCCTTAGAATATTTGCCGTGAAAATATCAGATGACAAGTATCCTACTCTAGTACTTAGTTGCTAGTGTGTGTGTGTGTCAAGTGTATGTGTGTATGGCATCAAGCTACGTGACCACGAGTCGGAGCGGGTGGTGGTGGATGGATGATTCCAAATGAAGCCATTACTTTTAAGCTCCTCGGTGGTTTAGTGGTTAAGGAGCTGGAGTGCTGCATTATTGGCCTGGGTTCAAACCCTGGCAGGGTCATGTTACAAACATATTTAAAGTATTACAAGGGTTGCAACATTGCTCCGTATGCATAAAGGAGGAAGGTCCTGGGTGACTGCAGGGTTATTGATTGATTTAATAGCTTTATTATTTATTGTGTCCAACTGCCTCAATGCAACCACTCCACATCCATTCCACAAGGGTGAACAGTATTCCATCTGAGAACGAGCATGTCTTTTGTATGTAATGGCCAGCCGTTCGTTAATTAAGATTCCTCAAACTTTGTACAGGAGTCCCAGTTTTTTAGAGGCATTTTTAGCAATGGACTTAACATGAGTTGTCCAACTTAGGTTGGCATTCAGTGATACGCCAAGGATTATACTAATAGAGGTGGGAATATTATTCAGTGATACGCCAAGGATTATACTAATAGAGGTGGGAATATTATTCTAAGGAGATATTTTCAAGCAAGTTAAATCGTCCAATGACAGCAAGCATAAAGTGCATCTCTCTCTCTCTCTCTCTCTCTCTCTCTCTCTTACACACACACGCACACACAGTCACAGCTCTCTCTCTCTCTCACACACGCACACACAGTCACAGTGGCCTGGTTCATTGGGTCATTGTATTCTAGTCACTTGACTCTGATAGCTCGGGTTCGGTCCCAGCTACCTGCCGGTGATGTTTCTGTCAATCACTTTCCCGGCTGTGGAGGTAAGGTGTGGATGCGCCAACTCTGGGTTCCACCTGGTTACCTGCTCACATCCTATCCCTTCTGGGGGTATTTAGGTGTCCTTTCCTACTCCTTTTGGAGGTATGTAGGCGCTCTTGTGGCAGCCAGAGTCAATCTGTTGACTACTTGCAATAAGTTAGGTTAAGAAATTGTGTATTTTTTAGCCTCATTAGCTGCTATCTCAAAATAAACCGATTATTATTATTATTATTATTATTAGTAGTAGTAGTAGTAGCATCACACACACACACACACACACACAGTCATAATGTCCCCTTACCACAACTCACTCTCTCTCTCTATGAAAACACTTTGCCATCCCTCATC
Organism: Paralithodes platypus; assembly: GCA_032716605.1. NCBI lineage: Eukaryota > Metazoa > Arthropoda > Malacostraca > Decapoda > Lithodidae > Paralithodes > Paralithodes platypus. The sequence goes on from CM064573.1 coordinate 8,254,165, forward strand.
CTCCCCACACAACCCTACGACGTCCCCTTCTTCATTCCGGTTAGTTATGTATCGCATGTTTATTTATCACTCGGGGAGGTATTTAGTTTGTTCCCTAGATTTAGTTTGTTCCCTAGATTTAGTTTGTTCCCTAGATTTCCATCAAGCTTAAAATTACACCCCCTAGACCCCCTTTCAAGTTAAATGTGTACATGTTTCGGTAGAAAAATGTCCTGGCCGAAGGTCGCTTCCTCTTAAAATTACAGGCTCGCTATCGCTCGCCAGGAAAAAATCGACACCTAAATGGCACGAAAGGTCTTAAAATTGACAGAAATGGGGCGAAGGTTCTTAAAATCACCTAACTAATGCGGCGAAATTCATAAAATCTCAAAAGCAATGGGGCTAAACATGAGGGAAAACGGGGTCCAGAAAAAAAATCCCTCCAGTGGAAATCTGCCCTTAACCCCTTCTGTACCGGTGACGTCTTTTGTATTGTATTCTAGCTATATTTAGACGATATTATGCAGCTTATGAAGGATCTGTGGTAGTTAAAAGGGTTGGTTGAGATAGTTTGAAGCCTTATTATGGCTAGAGGTCCTTCCTAAACTAAATCAAATCTTCTAAACATTGCCAGCTTATAATGAAAAGTACATCACCGGTACAGAAGAGGTTAAGGGGATATGGGCCGTTTTTTTTAGTTCCCCTTCTTCCTCATGTTTAGCCCAATTGGTGTTCAGGTTATACGACGTTCGGCCCATTAGTTTGGCGATTTTAAGACCTTTCCCCCCCCCCCATTTCTTTGTCAATATCAAGACTTTTCGTGTCATTAAGGTGTCGATTTTGTCCTGGGTCTTTCTTGAAGGAGGACCTTGGGCGAGTGTGTGTGTGTGTGTGTGTGTTTTTTTTTTTTTTTTAGTAGCTTGATGGAAGTCTAGGGAGGAAACTAATAAAATAATAAAAAGATACATAAATGAGCCAATAAAAACGACCCATCCCCCCTTAACACGGTGTAACACGATCAGGTTCACCTTCAGCTTTTGTTGTGTCGGTCACCGATCTGGCATCTTCTACGCTACATACAGTATTTACTTTTATGTCAATTAAGGGAGCCCACTTCGCTTGTTTTGCTCTTTCTCTCCCTCTCTCTTTGGCTTGTATCCATTCAGCCTACTGTTTTAAGACGTTTACCCCATCCACGTGTCAATATTTTCCTGGCGAGCGGTAGCGAGCCAGCATATATATATATATATTTGTTTTGACAGCAAGCTAAATTTGTACATTTTTCGATAGAAAAATTTCTCCGGCGAAGCCGGATTTCTCCATACAATGCTGGCTCGCTATCGCTCGCCAGGAAGATATCGACACCTAGATGGGGATAAACGTCTTAAAACAGTTGGCTGAATGGGGCCGAATGGATACAAGCAAGGGAAAGAGAGAAAATGAGAGAAAGATAAAAAAAAACGGTGACCCTCTTTAAATTAACTTACCTTCAATCTATAGTCTATGCAATATACTCCCCCCTGTTACTACATTCCTTGTCGCGGTTGGGGGGCTTCGGGCCGGCAACTAGAGCTTGATGGGGATGCTTTTTGCCTTCTCCCCTCGAGCTCTCGTTGTCGGCTTAACTAATTTTGTGTAGTTTTTATTTTCTCTTTCTATGTTTTTCCCCTTCTGTTCTTATTCTGTCCCTTTTGGTTTCATTTTGTGGACTTTTCCTCTTTGTTCAAATTATGTTCGGTTGGGTGAGTGAGCTGGTCTTTGCTGGGATTGGAGCTTTGACCCGGAACCAATTGTGGTGACAGTGGTGACATGTCGGCTCACCCGAGAGTTTTAGGACCTGTGGTTCGGTAACATGCCTTATGTTATGGTTCCTAGGCCATGGGACCATCTCCGTAGTGCGGCTCCGGATCCAGGGGTGCCGTTCCTTGGAGGTGGGACTCTTGGCTTTCTGACCGGTAGCCCATAATTATGTAACGACTGGAGATGTTTGCATCGTTTCATGCCCTCAGTCTCATCAAGCGGGTTATGCTTACACTTGAGCCTCTCTTTACATTTTAATGCCATCCCCTTCCAAGGGGTAGGATAGGAAGCTGACACTTGGGACTCTGTCCCCGCTTGTGTCGTTGGTGAAGGTTTAGGGCTCCATGATTCGTAAAGATTGGCTTACTGGTATCCCTCCCGTCATACCTTCTCTCCGCCTGGTCTGCTTAGTACACTCCTGGAACAGCATGGCTTGGTATTTATGGCTGGTGTTACTGAAACTCCTCCCCTGGTTCCGACTTTGACACTGACTACGACCTCTGGCGCAACTTCTGACATTTCCCTGGATCCTTCCCACCCTGTCGAGGGGCTTTCAGTAGCCTCCTCGGCTGCAATAGTAGGAGAGACTCATCCCTCTCCCAAGCCACACTTACCTCCTTCATCTAGTTCTAATGGCCCTGTTACATTGGAGCCATATGTTCCTCCCAAATCCAAACCTCGTCCACGTCGTCCTACCCCGCCAACTTCTGTCCAGCTATTTCAAACTATTTTTGGCTCCAGTAAGTGGCATACATTTTTTAATATTAATTATGACATAGGTGATGATCTTGAGCTTGACTCCATACTACGCCATGACATCGGTAATGTTGAAATCCGTACGGGTACGGATGGCTGTCGCCTCCTTGAAGCTCGGACTGAGGCTCAGTCTCGTTCTCTTCAGGAGTGGTTGGTCGATCCGCCGTCCCAAGTTTCCATCACGATGCACAAGACTCTTAATAACTGTGTTGGGACACTTGTTATCCCTCATGAGATCCGCATTGATACACCATTTAAGGACTCTGCATCTCGCATCCTGGAAAACATGGGCCCATCTGATACTCCAGCACTGAAGGTTGAGACATACCTGTCTCGGCGCGGTTCCCAGCGTGATGGCCCCCTCCGTATCGCTAAACTGACTTTCGAGGGACGTGACTTGCCCCCTTTTGTTCGGATAGCGGGCCGGCGGCTGGCTGTACGAAAACATGTTCCCCGCCCTAGACAATGCCAGAGTTGCTGGAAGTTTGGTCACCCGGCCAAGTATTGCCAAGAGAACCCGAAATTATGCCCCCTGTGTGGAGGTTCAGCTCATCTTCGGGAGGCTTGCAATGCAACCTCCCGTACCTGCCTCAACTGCGGTGATCCCCATGCTGTCTTTTCCGACACTTGCCCACATTTTCATTATCATAGTGCTATCCTTGATTTGAAACTGAGTCTGGGCTTCTCTCACAGAGCGGCTATCTCCCATTTGAAGGAACAGGGTCTGTTACCTTCCTTGACGTAGCCTATGCTAGGGTGGCTAGGTCTGGTTTACAACCTACTCTCACGCATCCTCCGCTTTTAGTGACTCGCCCTCTTCCAACCAATCGCTTTTCGCCACTCCGGGACCTACTGCCAGAGCCGACTCCCCCTCCTGGGGTAGCAGGGGACCCTGTTCACTGTCCTCCCTCCATCTCTCCTTCTGCTTTGACTTTCTCATCTAAGATGACTACTAGGAGTAATTCCAGTGTTATTCTGGCCCGAACAGATGTTTCTTCCGTGCGCAGTAAGGACTTCTCTCCTCCCTTTGATCCTGCAACTAAGAAGAGGAAAGGTTATGACTCTCCTCCTACGGATAGATCTGCCTTGTCTCCCAAGCATGTGCGGAGTCAGGATAGGAGGAGACCTCGCCTTCTGACATCTCCGCAGGTCTCATCAGCTCCTCTGACTCCTTCCCATGATGATATAGAAGCCCAACTTGCAGACATCGATGGTCCACTTATGGAAATAGATACCTCCCTGCCTCCTGCTAAACATGTTTCCCAGTGTGGCTGTGATAAATGCTTTATAGACTATATTGGCCCCGCTATTAATGATAATGTGCATGACTTACGTGTAAAGGTTGATCACTTTATTGCCTCCTGCCACCTTCCTTCTGACTTTGCAGGGTCTCATGATGCCCATTGTATATGTGTTAATTGTATTGGTCACCTGGCTGTTCAACCAACAGAATTAGTGGAAAGGATTCAACGCAAGGTTTCTTCTCCCCCCGAACAATTGCCTGTGCTCCAGGTCCCGCCTTCCCAGTGTGTGATACACGACGCTACTGGGGACGTGCCTGGTCGTCCTCCCCCTCACCCTCTGCCTGTACCCCTCCCCAATGTTGCCCGTATTCAGCGGGCCCAAAATCACAGTAACTTAAAATCAGTGATTACTCATGAACCATCATAGTATACTTCAGTGGAACATGAACGGTTTCGCCACTAGGCGTCGCCTTGGCGAAACTCAACGTTTACTTCGCTTGCATACTCCTCTGTGTGTCTGCCTCCAGCATGTAGGACCTGTCCTTGACTCGATAGGTGCTTATTATGTTGCAGCAGAGTCACCTGTGCGTGATGGTCATCTTCGGACGGCCATCCTTTTACATCGCTCTTGTGCTTTTCAACCTGTTCCATTGTTAGATCCCCCATTCCAAGCTGTTGCTGTTAGGGTATCCCTTCCTAATGGTACAGCCCTTACCATCTGTAGTGTATATAATCAACCTAGTTGTAATTATAACATGTCTAGGTTGCCCCATCTTTTACGGTGTCTTCCTCCTCCATTTTTAATTTTAGGTGATTTTAACTCCCACTCTCCGGTATGGGGTTGTTCTTCTGCTGATGCACCAAGACGTCTCATTGAGGATCTGCTTTTAAACTCTCCCCTATGCTGTCTTAATGAAGGTCCCCACACTTTTTATTCTTTAGCTCACTCTATTTCCTCTGCAGTTGATCTTACTTTGGCATCGGCTGATGCGGCATCCCTTTTTACTTGGTCTGTTGTTGCTGACCGTTTTACTAGTGACCATCACCCTATACTATTGACTCCCACATCCCCTAATGCTTCAAGTCAGTTAGCCAGGTATAACCTTGCTAAAGCTGATTGGGACTCTTAGTTCTCTTTCAGCTGACATTGGGGTTTTTCGTGATGATGATTCTTCACATGATAATTATATGTTTTTCAAAGATTTGATTTGTTCCGTTGCTGATAGCACAATCCCTCGGTCATCCAGTACCCCTCACCCTCGACGGGTCCCATGGTGGTCCCCTGAACTGTCCAAGCTGGTTCGATTAAAACATTATTTGGAGCGTCGCCTTGCTCAATCCACCCGTCACCTATGGGATGCTCGAGCATCACTGGCAACTGGTGCGACATTACATGGTTAGGTGAAGTTTGTTACTGCTATGTATTTTATCAGCATGGTGAAACCCTACTATAATAAACTGTGTGCACTTTTCAAACGTACTGTTATCTCACAGAAGAAACAGTCGTGGCAGTCATATGTCTCCGAATTGGCCCCCCGTACGTCTCTGTCTTTAGTTTGGAAGAAATTTCACAAGATTACTGGTAAAAACAACCGATCTCCTGTTCATTCGGTTTTTGATCATGCTTCCGCCTCTCTGTTATTTGACGATTATTCCATCTCGATGGCTCATGCTAGTCATCTGGCGGATGTAGGTAGTGACGCTAATTTACCCCGAGCGTTTGTTTCTCAGAAACGTCGTTCTGAGACACGTTCCTTGGATTTTCGTGGGGGTACGTCCTCCCCTTACAACAGTGCTTTTACCATCGATGTCCTCAAGGTTGCCTTGCGGGATTGCAAGGATGCTACCCCTGGCCCAGATGGAATTTCCTATAGTATGCTTCAACACCTGGACGATGAGGCTCTTACTTTTTTATCTGGTGTTTTTAACCAAATATGGCGGCATGGGTACTTCCCTCCTGATTGGAAACATGCTTATACAGTCCCCATTCCGAAGCCAGGCAAGGACCCTAGTTTACCCACCAACTCCCGCCCGATTTCATTGCCATCCTGCATAAGCAAATTATTTGAGAAGATGGTACACCCTCGGCTCTTATACTTTGCTTTGAACCATAACCTCATCTCTCAATCACAGTCTGGGTCCCGCCCTCAACGCTCCACGCTTCATTCTTTGGCCTGTTTGGAGGATCAAGTCCGGCGTGGGTTCGTGTTGGGTCACCCCACCGTGGCTATTTTATTTGACATCACTAAGGCCTATGACACGACTTGGCGCTATCGAATTCTACGAATCTTATATGAGTCTGGCATGCGTGGCTCACTTCTCCGATTTTTGAAGGGTTTCCTCTCTGATAGGACTTTCCAAGTGATTGTCAATGGAACCCTGTCTCGCCTACACTCTCTTCAGATGGGCATCCCTCAGGGGAGCGTTCTTAGTAGCACGCTGTTTGCAATCGCCATCAACGGGGTGGTGTCCTGCCTCCCTCCTCAAGTCTCCCACAGCCTTTATGTGGACGATTTCGCAGTTTACTATACCTCACCCAGTTTATCTCCTATACAGCGATGCCTTAATACTGTCTTGAGGGACGTTACCCGTTGGGCGTCTTCTACGGGGTTTACATTTTCCAGCGAGAAAACCAAGGCGATTCTCTTTTATCGTGACAAACGTCACCTACATGGTCAGACTATCTCCCTCTCCATGTCTGGACATCGGCTACTATTTTGTGATCAGGTTAAGTTCTTGGGACTCATCCTTGACACACATCTTAACTGGTCTGCCCATGTAAAAGACCTTAAGGCGCGGTGCCTAAGACGTCTTAACGTCTTGAAGAAATGTCACCATGTTACCTGGGGTGGAGATCGTCGGACCCTCCTTATGTTATATACGGCCACGGTTTTGTCTGTCTTAGATTATGGGTGTGCTATTTATGGCACAGCTTCCCAGACCACGCTCAAAACCTTGGATCCTGTCCATCATCTTGGTATCAGGCTTTGCACTGGAGCTTTCAAGTCGTCTCGCATTACGAGCCTTCTCGTAGAAAGTGGCCAGCTTCCCCCTCCATCGAGAGCGTGTAATTATGAATTCTGCTCTGCAGTTGCTGTCTACTGAGTCACCTGCGAGCAACTTGTTTGACCAGGTGGGGGAGGATGACTTCCCTCTAGCATTGTTACCGTCTTTTCCGGTTTTGGCCCACAGATTCTTTACGCACCATGATTTACCCATGCCCCTTCTGCAGGCGGCTGACCCCTCCATCCCGTATTGGCTTTTATCATCACCTATGGTTTGTACGTTCCTTGCTCAAGGTTCTAAGTCCTCGCTCCCTGCTGTTCAGAGGTGTGTCGCCCTTCAGCATATGCTAAGTCATGCCCCTGCCCGTGACATATATACTGATGGGTCTAAGAGGGATGGGAAAGTTGGTTGTGCTGCAGTTTCAGAGGCTTCCGTTTTTAGCTTGGCTTTATCCCCATATTCATCTGTTTTTACTGCTGAATTGCGTGCATTGTTGGGGGCGGTTGATATGGTCCCTTCCTTTCCAGTCAACTCCCCTCGGGTGGTTATTTATAGTGACTGCCTGAGTGCCCTTATGGCGTTACAAGATCTTTCTACGAGAGATCCGCTTATTTCCACTATTCTCTGCCGACTACATGACCTTTCCTTGGCCAATTGGAAAATCCAGTTTTGCTGGGTTCCTGCACATGTGGGCATTGCGGGTAATGAGAGAGCAGATCGGCTCGCTAAAACAGCCTGTATCGGTCCAGGAGCGGGTCCTCTCTTGCGCCTGTCTGACATGAAAGCCGTAGTTCGAGAAATCATCTATCGTGCATGGCAACATGAATGGTCTTCACAGCCCCTTACCATCCATCTTCGTGCTATCAAGGATGCGGTTTCCGTGTGGCCTTCCTCTTTTCAGGACAGGCGCAGGGACCAAGTCGTACTCACTCGTCTCCGAATTAGTCATACCCGCTACACACATGGACACTTAATGGCCACTCCACATGCTCCTCCCCCGTGGTGCGCTACTTGTGACACAAGCATTACTGTGCGGCACTTTCTCGTCGAATGCCCACTATATGGTCGACAGCGGCAGCGTTACTTTTCTCAGACTTCTCTTCAGTCTATCCTGTCTGACACTCCTTCCTTTGATATTGCCAACTTATTTGCTTTCCTTAAGGAAATTAACATCTTTCATCTGATCTAATATCTTATACTTTCTTCTAGTCATATCTTTTTTAATGTTGTTTCTTTTCTTTCTTTTTAGGATGACCAAGTTTTATTGATTTTACCCCTATTTTTTCTATTCTTTTACCCATTTCCGCTTTTAGCCTCTCCCCAGCCTTATGAGGGCCTTTGCCCAGTAGGCTGTAGACAAATAGTTTTTATTATTATTATTATGCAATATACTTAGGGCAAAATCTTTATCACTAACCTCTACAACTAATTCACTTATATGAGTAATCGAGCTAAAATATCTACCTTTTGGGAAGAGTCAGCCAGGGAAGAGGTTTCAAATTTGCAGCCCATTGAGCTAGTCTTGTTATGGTCACTTGTCTCTATCACTAAGAAAATAACTAGAGTAATTGAGCTAATGTATCTGTCTTTGGGAAGAGTCAGCCTGGGAATAGGTTTAATTCCTTCAGCACCATGACGCCTTTTTACCTTTGATTCTGGCTAAAATTAGAGGATTGTATGCAATTTAAGAAGGACCTATGTTATTAAGGGGAGATTTCCACTTGAGGGATTTTTTTCTTGACTCATTTCTCCCTCATGTTTAGCCTCATTGTTTTTCTAATTTTAAGACGTTTGCCCCCTTGTTTTGACGATTTTAAGAACTTTCAACCCATTTCTGTCAATTTTAAGACCTTTCGTGCCATTTAGGTGTCGATTTTATCCTGGCGAGCGATAGCGAGCCTGTAATTTAAGAGGAACCGGGTTTCAGCCGGGACATTTTTCTACCGAAAAATGTACACATTTATCTTGAAAGGGGCTCAGGGATGTGTAATCTTAAGCTTGAAGGATATCTAGGGACCAAACTAAAAACCTCCCCTTAAGAGAGTTTATTGAGATTGTTTTAACCCGTTTGAGTCGTATAGGTAGATTATCAACTAAAGAACATCGTCTAATGGTAACCAGCATATGATGACAATTACGTCAAGGTGGTGAAGGGGTTAAGGGAGCCCACTTCGCTTTGTTTCCCTTTCTCTCCCTATCTCTTTGGCTTGTATGCATTCGGCCCCATTCAGCCTACTGTTTTAAGACGTTTACCCTCATCTAGGTGTCAATATTTTCCTGGCTAGCGGTAACGAGCCAGCATATATATTTTTTGTGTTGATAGCAAGCTAAATTTGTACATTTTTCGATAGAAAAATGTCTTCGGCCAAGCCGGATTTCTCCATACAATGCTGGCTCGCTATCGCTCGCCAGGAAGAAATCGACACCTGGATGGGGATAAACATCTTAAAACAGTTGGCTGAATGGGGCCGAATGGATACAAGCCAGGGACAGAGACCCCCCTTAAAGGTGTATTAGTGGCTCTAAACCAATGTAATCCATGGATAGAAAGGAAAACCACCATTAAAATACCCAGTGATCCTATATTCCTTTGGCATACCCTATTTAAGGAGAGATTCTTGTTTTTTCTGGTCCTCCCTTTTCCTCGTCTTTAGCCCCATTAATTTTTCAGATTTTATGATTTTCGGTCCATCAGTTTGGTGATTATAAGACCTTTCGCCCCATTTCTTTGTAAATATTTATACTTTTGTAATTTAAGTAAAAAAAATCCTGGCGAGCGATAGCGAATTTGTCTTGAAGGAGTCTCTTGGAGGGGTGTTTTCTTAAGGTTGATGGTGGTCTAGGGAGGAATCTAAAAAAAAAATATATATATATATATAATATAATAAACATAATGAACACATAATACAAAAAAGGTAAATATAAGAGCACTTATAATTATACACCCTTGATATTATGCCAGACCCGAGTTGCCTAAAATAAAGTAACATGTCGGTGGTGGTGGTAGGAGATTGGTTTGTACCCCCTCGTGTTATCCCCTTTATCAACAGCTTGGTCATAACGTTAATCCTTCCTTCCTCCCCTATTATTATGTTCTATCCAACAACCAACCTTACTCCTAAAATCGATTAATGAAATATTACAAACACATGTGGCAGTCCGTGGATTCGAACCCAAGACGCTCACACCGAAAATCAACACCTTATGCATTACGCCACGAAGACAGTTAAAGAATGGTGGACACTGCCTACGATTTATTATGCAACTTCAAATCCTGCATATCAATCTAAGCATGTACACACATCCCAACTGCAACTCACGTAGGCTATGCATATGTGAATGGAAAGAGCAATTAATGCTATTACATGCTATTACATTTTTTTTTCTTTTTTTCTATGTGATTGAGGGAGGCAAAAGGCATAACTGCCTATAGCGAGTGCCTCCCCCATAGTTGAAAGAGTGACAGGGCCAAAATCAAGGGACGTTCGAGCCAAAATGCCTGGACACACAGAGTTTGAAGCAATTTAAGTCATAGGAAGCTGGAAAAATTGATTCTGGGAGAGAGTTCCAGAGCTCAGCTGTTGAGTAGAAGAAAGTTTGAGAGTAACGTTTCACTCTTGGGTTGGAGAGTTGCACAGAGTAGGGGTGGGATTGAGTTGCAAGACGGGTACCACGTGCCCTACGTAAAGGAGGTGGTATGCACTGGGATAGCTCTGAGGAACACTGATTATTATAGTAGCGATAGAATAGCGAGAGAGATGCAACATTGCGGCGGAGAGAGAGAGATTGCAGAGAGTTGGTGAGTGGACGGGAGTTAATGATACGAAAGGCCTTCCTTTCAACCTTGTCTAGGAGAGCGGTGTGAGAGGAACCTTCCCACACATGTGTACAATACTCAATACAAGGGCGCACTATGCCCCTGTACAGAGCAAGAAGCTGTGCAGGGGAAAAGAACCCCCTAAGGCGGTTGAGCACACCCAGCTTCTGGGAGGCTGCCTTAGCAAGACTGGTAATATGGTCCTTCCAAATGAGAGCAGAAGAAAAAGAGACACCAAGAATATTGAGAGAAGATGAAGGGTTGATTTTTGTATTGTTGAAGAATAAGGGATAGTCCGCTGGGAGATCCTGACGGGTAGATAGATGGAGAAATTGGGTTTTGGAAGCATTAAAGTTAACAAGGTTTTCTCTGCCCCAATTGGAAATAGTATTTAGATCAGAATTTAAGAGTTGTATGGCTTCATTACGTTTGTCGTTGAGGGATTGCTGGCTGGGGCGTTCTGAAAAAGTAATGGAGTAGTGTAAGGTTGAGTCGTCTGCGTATGAATGGATGGGAATTAAGGTACAGTTAAGGAGATCATTTATCAAAATTAGAAAGATAATAGGAGATAGGACAGAGCCCTGAGGAACACCGGAGTTTATAGGGTGAGGAAGTGAACAATGGCCGTCCACAACCGCGGCTATGGAACAGCCGGAAAGGAAATTAGAGACAAAGGCACAGATGGAGGGATAGAAACCGAAGGAGGGTAGTTTAGAAATTAAAGATTTATGCCAGACTCTATCGAAGGCTTTCGATATGTCTAGTGCAATAGAAAAAGTCTCACCGAAGTCCCGAAAGGAGGATGACCAAGAGTTAGTAAGATATGAAAGAAGATCACCAGTAGAGCAACCCTTAAGGAAGCCATACTGGCGATCTGAGAGCAGATTATGAGAAGAGAAATGCTTAAGAAATTTGGAAGCAAGAATAGTTTCAAAAACTTTAGAAAGACAAGAAATGAGAGCAATTGGACGATATTGGACATGCTATTACATGCTATTAATGCTATAACAGAGATCGACCAACCTCCACCATATTGGGTACCACGGGTGTTATTAAGGGGAAGGGTTTAATTATTGGTCGATATATTTATATATATATATATAGTTTGTATAACAGTATATGTATAGTTATATACAGCATGTACTGTATATATAGGTTATACTGTATATGCATAGTTTGGTCTTCAGATGGTAATACTACATGATCAACATGGATTATAACTTTGCCGTTTCACAATTACGCTCCAAAATGACGTCAAAAGAAAATAATACGCAATCTCTCTCACAACATGTTATCTCTCTCACAACATGTTATCTCTCACAACATGTTATCTCTCACAACATGTTATCTCTCACAACATGTTATCTCTCACAACATGTTATCTCTCACAACATGTTATCTCTCACAACATGTTATCTCTCACAACATGTTATCTCCACAACATGTTATCTCTCTCACAACATGTTATCTCTCACAACATGTTATCTCTCACAACATGTTATCTCTCACAACATGTTATCTCTCTCACAACATGTTATCTCTCACATGTTATCTCTCACAACATGTTATCTCTCACAACATGTTATCTCTCTCTCTCCCTTTCTCCATCCTCCCCTCCTCCATTTTTCACAGTTTATCGGTAGTAAGCTTGCGGCAAAATCGTATCGGTAGATTTCTCCCTTCGTCTCTTGAAATGATTGTAATGTCGGGTATTTAAGGGGGAGGTAGTCGCTTTTTTGGACCCCCTTCTCCCTCAAGTTTAGCATATTAGTTTTGAGATTTTAAGACGTTCGTTCCGTTAGTTTGTCGATTAAGACCTTTCGTGCCATGTAGGTGTCGATTTTTTTCCTGGCAAGCGATAGCGAGCCTGTAATTTTAGAAGGAACCGGCCTTTGGTCGGGACATTATTCTACCAAAAAATGTACAAATTTATCTTGAAACAGGGTCTAGGGGTGTCCATTTTGTCTTTGATTTTAAGCTTGATGAAGGTCTAGCGAGGAAATTCAAAAATATATAAATTATTATATAGACCAAAACAAACAAGCACTATCCCCTTAACCCTTTCAGTACGGGAGACGTCCTTTTTATTTTTTGTTGTTCTATTAGACGATATTATTTAGTTTAGGAAGGACCTCTAGCAATACAAAAAGCTACAAATGATCTCAAATAACCCTTTAACAGATTTGTCTTGAACACATAATCGTCTAAATATAGCTTAAATGAACTATATAAAAAGTCACACGCAATGAAAACGTTAACTACTTATATATCTCTCTATCTATTGCCAGACGCCTTCATCCCCAAGGGAGTGGCCGTGAATGAATCGCCTCCATGCTCCGTCCATAGCACTCATTCGAATTTTCAGCCAAACATTGTCTGAATAAAAGTTGTTTCCCTTGTCCAGACGAGTAATTATATATTTTTTCACCAGCCAACTTTACTTCTAAACTCAATTAATGAAATCAACAAATACATGTGACACTCCAAGGACTCGAACCTAGGATACTCACACCGAAATTACGCTATCAAGACAGTTTATCAAGACTAGTTTGACATCGCTACCACGTTTAACAGTTTGAGGCAAAAAATCAGTGTTTCAGAATTTTAATGGACATTAATTTAAAAGGTGCTGCTGAAGACAACATAGGCTAAGGCTATTCACTGTAAGTAGGCGAGAAATCATGACCTCTAACCTCTGTAACTCAAAAACGACGAGCTAATATTATTTACCATATGGGAAGAGTCGGCCAAGATATAGATGTGGACATTTACAGCCAATTTGCTCTAGCCCTTGTTGTGTTACAGAGGATAGAGGTCATGAGTGTTAGCCCACTTCCAGCGAACAGACTATAAACCTATGATGCCTTCCTATCTACTTTGTATTATATTGTCTTTATGATTGTGTGTGCCAATGTTGATACTTTCATCAACAAATGCACAATTCTTCTACCTATAACTGCCTCACTATAACAGGGGGATCTTGTTACTTAATGCGCTGCATTTATCCTTGCTTTTTTTATCTTTCTCTCTCTTTCTATGGCTTCTATCCATTCGGCCCCATTCAGCCAACGATTATCCCCATCCAGGTGTCGATTTCTTCCTGGCGAGCGATAGTGAGCCATCATTGTATGGAGAAATCCGGCTTCGCCGGAGAAATTTTTCTATCGAAAAATTTACAAATTTAACTTGCTGTAAAAAAAATATATATATATATATATATATATGCTGGCTCGCTACCGCTCGCCAGGAAAAAAATGACACCTGGATGGGGGTAAACTTCTTAAAACAGTATGCTGAATGGGGCCGAATGGATACAAGCCAAAGAGAGAGGGACAGAGACAGAAAAAAGCGAGGCGGGCCCCCTTGACTAGGCAAACAATAGGCGCGTGTATTTGGTCGTTCCCATGTAGCTCCACTGTTCTCCTGTAGCTCCACTGTTCCCATGTAGCTCCACTGTTCTCCTGTAGCTCCACTGTTCTCCTGTAGCTCCACTGTTCCCATGTAGCTCCACTGTTCTCCTGTACCTCCACTGTTCCCATGTAGCTCCACTGTTCCCATGTAGCTCCACTGTTCCCATGTAGCTCCACTGTTCCCATGTAGCTCCACTGTTCCCATGTAGCTCCACTGTTCTCCTGTAGCTCCACTGTTCTCCTGTAGCTCCACTGTTCCCATGTAGCTCCACTGTTCTCCTGTACCTCCACTGTTCCCATGTAGCTCCACTGTTCCCATGTAGCTCCACTGTTCTCCTGTAGCTCCACTGTTCCCATGTAGCTCCACTGTTCTCCTGTAGCTCCACTGTTCCCATGTAGCTCCACTGTTCCCATGTAGCTCCACTGTTCTCCTGTAGCTCCACTGTTCCCATGTAGCTCCACTGTTCTCCTGTAGCTCCACTGTTCCCATGTAGCTCCACTGTTCCCATGTAGCTCCACTGTTCTCCTGTAGCTCCACTGTTCCCATGTAGCTCCACTGTTCCCATGTAGCTCCACTGTTCCCATGTAGCTCCACTGTTCCCATGTAGCTCCACTGTTCCCATGTAGCTCCACTGTTCTCCTGTAGCTCCACTGTTCCCATGTAGCTCCACTGTTCCCATGTAGCTCCACTGTTCCCATGTAGCTCCACTGTTCCCATGTAGCTCCACTGTTCTCCTGTAGCTCCACTGTTCCCATGTAGCTCCACTGTTCCCATGTAGCTCCACTGTTCCCATGTAGCTCCACTGTTCTCCTGTAGCTCCACTGTTCCCATGTAGCTCCACTGTTCTCCTGTAGCTCCACTGTTCTCCTGTAGCTCCACTGTTCTCCTGTAGCTCCACTGTTCTCCTGTAGCTCCACTGTTCTCCTGTAGCTCCACTGTTCTCCTGTAGCTCCACTGTTCCCATGTAGCTCCACTGTTCCCATGTAGCTCCACTGTTCTCCTGTAGCTCCACTGTTCCCATGTAGCTCCACTGTTCTCCTGTAGCTCCACTGTTCTCCTGTAGCTCCACTGTTCCCATGTAGCTCCACTGTTCTCCTGTAGCTCCACTGTTCCCATGTAGCTCCACTGTTCTCCTGTAGCTCCACTGTTCTCCTGTAGCTCCACTGTTCTCCTGTAGCTCCACTGTTCTCCTGTAGCTCCACTGTTCTCCTGTAGCTCCACTGTTCCCATGTAGCTCCACTGTTCCCATGTAGCTCCACTGTTCTCCTGTAGCTCCACTGTTCTCCTGTAGCTCCACTGTTCTCCTGTAGCTCCACTGTTCCCATGTAGCTCCACTGTTCTCCTGTAGCTCCACTGTTCCCATGTAGCTCCACTGTTCTCCTGTAGCTCCACTGTTCTCCTGTAGCTCCACTGTTCCCATGTAGCTCCACTGTTCTCCTGTAGCTCCACTGTTCTCCTGTAGCTCCACTGTTCCCATGTAGCTCCACTGTTCTCCTGTAGCTCCACTGTTATCCTGTAGCTCCACTGTTCCCATGTAGCTCCACTGTTCCCATGTAGCTCCACTGTTCTCCTGTAGCTCCACTGTTCTCCTGTAGCTCCACTGTTCTCCTGTAGCTCCACTGTTCCCATGTAGCTCCACTGTTCCCATGTAGCTCCACTGTTCTCCTGTAGCTCCACTGTTCCCATGTAGCTCCACTGTTCTCCTGTAGCTCCACTGTTCTCCTGTAGCTCCACTGTTCTCCTGTAGCTCCACTGTTCTCCTGTAGCTCCACTGTTCCCATGTAGCTTCACTGTTCCCATGTAGTTCCACTGTTCTCCTGTAGCTCCACTGTTCCCATGTAGCTCCACTGTTCTCCTGTAGCTCCACTGTTCTCCTGTAGCTCCACTGTTCTCCTGTAGCTCCACTGTTCTCCTGTAGCTCCACTGTTCTCCTGTAGCTCCACTGTTCCCATGTAGCTCCACTGTTCCCATGTAGCTCCACTGTTCTCCTGTAGCTCCACTGTTCCCATGTAGCTCCACTGTTCCCATGTAGCTCCACTGTTCCCCTGTAGCTCCACTGTTTTCCTGTAGCTCCACTGTTCTCCTGTAGCTCCACTGTTCTCCTGTAGCTCCACTGTTCTCCTGTAGCTCCACTGTTCTCCTGTAGCTCCACTGTTCCCATGTAGCTCCACTGTTCTCCTGTAGCTCCACTGTTCCCATGTAGCTCCACTGTTCTCCTGTAGCTCCACTGTTCCCATGTAGCTCCACTGTTCTCCTGTAGCTCCACTGTTCCCATGTAGCTCCACTGTTCTCCTGTAGCTCCACTGTTCCCATGTAGCTCCACTGTTCTCCTGTAGCTCCCACTGTTCTCCTGTAGCTCCACTGTTCCCATGTAGCTCCACTGTTCTCCTGTAGCTCCACTGTTTCCATGTAGCTCCACTGTTCTCCTGTAGCTCCACTGTTCTCCTGTAGCTCCACTGTTCTCCTGTAGCTCCACTGTTCTCCTGTAGCTCCACTGTTCTCCTGTAGCTCCACTGTTCTCCTGTAGCTCCACTGTTCTCCTGTAGCTCCACTGTTCTCCTGTAGCTCCACTGTTCTCCCTGTAGCTCCACTGTTCTCCTGTCCTGTAGCTCCACTGTTCTCCTGTAGCTCCACTGTTCTCCTGTAGCTCCACTGTTCCCATGTAGCTCCACTGTTCTCCTGTAGCTCCACTGTTCCCATGTAGCTCCACTGTTCTCCTGTAGCTCCACTGTTCTCCTGTAGCTCCACTGTTCTGTAGCTCCACTGTTCCCATGTAGCTCCACTGTTCTCCTGTAGCTCCACTGTTCCCATGTAGCTCCACTGTTCTCCTTTAGCTCCACTGTTCTCCTGTAGCTCCACTGTTCTCCTGTAGCTCCACTGTTCTCCTGTAGCTCCACTGTTCTCCTGTAGCTCCACTGTTCTCCTGTAGCTCCACTGTTCCCATGTAGCTCCACTGTTCCCATGTAGCTCCACTGTTCCCCTGTAGCTCCACTGTTCTCCTGTAGCTCCACTGTTCTCCTGTAGCTCCACTGTTCCCATGTAGCTCCACTGTTCCCATGTAGCTCCACTGTTCTGTAGCTCCACTGTTCTCCTGTAGCTCCACTGTTCTCCTGTAGCTCCACTGTTCCCATGTAGCTCCACTGTTCCCATGTAGCTCCACTGTTCTCCTGTAGCTCCACTGTTCCCATGTAGCTCCACTGTTCTCCTGTAGCTCCACTGTTCTCCTGTAGCTCCACTGTTCCCATGTAGCTCCACTGTTCCCATGTAGCTCCACTGTTCTCCTGTAGCTCCACTGTTCCCATGTAGCTCCACTGTTCTCCTGTAGCTCCACTGTTCTCCTGTAGCTCCACTGTTCTCCTGTAGCTCCACTGTTCTCCTGTAGCTCCACTGTTCTCCTGTAGCTCCACTGTTCTCCTGTAGCTCCACTGTTCCCATGTAGCTCCACTGTTCCCATGTAGCTCCACTGTTCTCCTGTAGCTCCACTGTTCCCATGTAGCTCCACTGTTCCCATGTAGCTCCACTGTTCTCCTGTAGCTCCACTGTTCTCCTGTAGCTCCACTGTTCTCCTGTAGCTCCACTGTTCTCCTGTAGCTCCACTGTTCCCATGTAGCTCCACTGTTCTCCTGTAGCTCCACTGTTCCCATGTAGCTCCACTGTTCTCCTGTAGCTCCACTGTTCCCATGTAGCTCCACTGTTCTCCTGTACCTCCACTGTTCCCATGTAGCTCCACTGTTCCCATGTAGCTCCACTGTTCTCCTGTAGCTCCACTGTTCCCATGTAGCTCCACTGTTCTCCTGTAGCTCCACTGTTTTCCTGTAGCTCCACTGTTCTCCTATAGCTCCACTGTTCCCATGTAGCTCCACTGTTCTCCTGTAGCTCCACTGTTCCCATGTAGCTCCACTGTTCTCCTGTAGCTCCACTGTTCCCATGTAGCTCCACTGTTCTCCTGTAGCTCCACTGTTCTCCTGTAGCTCCACTGTTCTCCTGTAGCTCCACTGTTCTCCTGTAGCCCCACTGTTCCCATGTAGCTCCACTGTTCTCCTGTAGCTCCACTGTTCTCCTGTAGCTCCACTGTTCTCCTGTAGCTCCACTGTTCTCCTGTAGCTCCACTGTTCTCCTGTAGCTCCACTGTTCTCCTGTAGCTCCACTGTTCCCATGTAGCTCCACTGTTCTCCTGTAGCTCCACTGTTCTCCTGTAGCTCCACTGTTCTCCTGTAGCTCCACTGTTCCCATGTAGCTCCACTGTTCTCCTGTAGCTCCACTGTTCCCATGTAGCTCCACTGTTCTCCTGTAGCTCCACTGTTCTCCTGTAGCTCCACTGTTCTCCTGTAGCTCCACTGTTCTCCTGTAGCTCCACTGTTCTCCTGTAGCTCCACTGTTCTCCTGTAGCTCCACTGTTCTCCTGTAGCTCCACTGTTCTCCTGTAGCTCCACTTTTCTCCTGTAGCTCCACTGTTCTCCTGTAGCTCCACTGTTCCCATGTAGCTCCACTGTTCTCCTGTAGCTCCACTGTTCTCCTGTAGCTCCACTGTTCTCCTGTAGCTCCACTGTTCTCCTGTAGCTCCACTGTTCTCCTGTAGCTCCACTGTTCTCCTGTCTATCCGCTTTATTCCGTCCTTCTCTGTTCTCTTCTTCTCTCTCTCTCTCTCTCTCTCTCTCTCTCTCTTTAACTCACACAAAGCTAAAAATGTCTTCTTCAATCGAGTTGTCAACTTATGGAATGGGCTTCCCCGAGATGTTATAGACTGCAGCACCGTTGATTCATTTAAACTTCGCCTAGACAAATATCTCCCATCAAACCCGCGACTGACTGCGTTTGTAAATTAATAACTTTATTTTATCTTCCCCTCAGTTACTAACCCATCTGTCCCCTACTAACTTCCTAATCCTGCCACGGACATTAGTTCCAAGGCAGTAGTTCCCTTTCCAATGTTCCCTTACCCACTCTAAACCACTGTTTGGACACTTGACCCTCAGTGTTTTGGAGGACAAGCAGCCTAGAAGGGTCACTGTTGCTTGATTTCCTTTGTACTCCTTTGTACTTTGTACTCCTTTGTACTCTTTCTCTCATATAATATAAGTGGATTCATATTGCATATTTTGCTTAATATATTTATCTATTGAGAGAGAGAGAGAGAGAGAGAGAGAGAGAGAGAGAAAGAGAGAGAGTGTAATCTAGGGGACTTTATTAAACCAAGTCATAATTTCAAAGTAGTCTACCATGCATTAAAAACGGCTTTCACAGTCGAGAAAATTGGTAAATCTGTGCAATACCTTTCTGAAATGCATCAAGTGACATAATACTTATAACATACATTTAAGGGGGTAGTGGTTATTTTTTGGACTATTTATTTTTGTCTCTTTATATTTTATAGTCGAGATCAGTAATACTTGAACACCTTATAATGATAAATATAAACACGGTGAGTACTAATTAGCGATATATAGCTATGCAATCTTTGTGGCTCAAGCTGTTTATCAAAATGTTTCGTCAATTTATCATATTGGTGCTTCTGTAAATTGTCCAGAATTGCCTGACCCTATTGTACCGTACCTGTCAATCTCGCCTTGCCCCACCTGACTCCCCCTCTCTATATGAACTGGTCTGTCATCCCTCCCTCTCTCTCTATATATGAACTGGTCTGTCATCCCTCCCTCCCTCTCTATATGAACTGGTCTGTCATCCCTCCCTCTCTATATATGAACTGGTCTGTCATCCCTCCCTCTCTCTCTATATATGAACTGGTCTCTCATCCCTCCCTCTCTATATATGAACTGGTCTGTCATCCCTCCCTCTCTCTCTCTATATGAACTGGTCTGTCATCCCTCCCTCTCTATATATGAACTGGTCTGTCATCCCTTCCTCTCTCTTTATATGAACTGGTCTGTCATCCCTCCCTCTCTCTCTATATATGAACTGGTCTGTCGTCCCTCCCTCTCTCTATATATATGAACTGGTCTGTCACCCCTCCCTCTCTCTATATATATGAACTGGTCTGTCACACCTCCCTCTCTATATATATATGAACTGGTCTGTCATCCCTCCCTCTCTATATATGAACTGGTCTGTCATCCCTCCCTCTCTCTCTATATATGAACTGGTCTGTCATCCCTCTCTCTCTATATATATATGAACTGATCTGTCACCCCTCCCTCTCTCTATATATGAACTGGTCTGTCATCCCTCCCTCTCTCTATATATATATGAACTGGTCTGTCACCCCTCCCTCTCTCTCTATATATGAACTGGTCTGTCATCCCTCCCTCTCTCTCTATATATATGAAATGGTCTGTCACCCCTCCCTCTCTCTCTATATATGAACTGGTCTGTCGTCCCTCTCTCTCTATATATATATATGAACTGGTCTGTCGTCCCTCCCTCTCTCTCTATATATGAACTGGTCTGTCGTCCCTCTCTCTCTTTATATATATGAACTGGTCTGTCATCCCTCCCTCTCTCTCTCTATATGAACTGGTCTGTCACCCCTCCCTCTCTCTCTATATATGAACTGGTCTGTCGTCCCTCCCTCTCTCTCTATATATGAACTGGTCTGTCATCCCTCCCTCTCTATATATGAACTGGTCTGTCATCCCTCCCTCTCTCTATATATGAACTGGTCTGTCGTCCCTCCCTCTCACTCTATATAGGAACTGGTCTGTCATCCCTCTCTCTCTATATATATACTGGTCTGTCATCCCTCCCTCCCTCTCTATATATGAACTGGTCTGTCACCCCTCGATCTCTCTTTATGTATGAACTGGTCTGTCATCCCTCCCTCTCTCTATATATGAACTGGTCTGTCACCCCTCCATCTCTCTATATATGAACTGGTCTGTCATCCCTCCCTCTCTCTCTATATATGAACTGGTCTGTCATCCCTCCCTCTCTCTATATATGAACTGGTCTGTCATCCCTCCCTCTCTCTCTATATATGAACTGGTCTGTCATCCCTCCCTCTCTCTATATATGAACTGGTCTGTCATCCCTCCCTCTCTCTATATATGAACTGGTCTGTCATCCCTCCCTCTCTCTCTATATATGAACTGGTCTGTCATCCCTCCCTCTCTCTATATATGAACTGGTCTGTCACCCCTCCCTCTCTCTCTATATATGAACTAACTGGTCTGTCATCCCTCCCTCTCTCTCTATATATGAACTGGTCTGTCATCCCTCCCTCTCTCTATATATATGAACTGGTCTGTCACCCCTCCCTCTCTCTATATATATGAACTGGTCTGTAATCCCTCCCTCCCTCTATATATATGAACTGGTCTGTCATCCCTCTCTCTCTTTATATGAACTGGTCTGTCATCCCTCCCTCCCTCTATATATATGAACTGGTCTGTCATCCCTCCCTCTCTCTCTATATAGTATATATGAACTGGTCTGTCATCCCTCCCTCCCTCTATATATGAACTGGTCTGTCGTGCCTCCATGACTCTTAACACAATCACACTATGGTTCACTTGTATGTAGTCTTTTGTGTTGCACCTCTCTCACTGTGTACACTGTTAAGGGGAGATGGCCGTATTTATTCTTAGTGTTTGGAGTGTATTTAATATATTTTACCTTCCTCCCTAGCCCTCTATCAAGCTGTAAAAACACCCCTTAGACCCCTTGCAAGATAAATTTATACATTTTCCGATAGAAAAATGTCCCGGCCGAAGGCCGACTACTCTAAAAATGACAGGGTCGATATCGCTCGCCAGGAAAATCGACACCTAAATGGCACAAAATGTCTTAATATTGGCAAAGAAATTGGGCGTAAACTCTTAAAATCGCCAAACTAATGGGCCGAACGTCTTTAAATCTATAAACCCATGGGGCTAAACACGAGGGAAAAGGATGACAGAAAAACCAGCCAATCTCCCCTTACAAAGCAAGGTTATAGCCCTTTGAGAACGATGACGCCGATCTACCGTTGATTCTGGCTAAAATTAGACGGTTTCATTTATGTAATTCAGAGGGTTTATCTAGATAGCATTTACCCCTTTGAGTCCCATGTCCCATTTATTGATGTATTTATTATTATTTTAGTTACCTCCCTAGGCCTCCATCAAGCTTAAACAACACATCCTCAAGATTTCATTTCAAGATTAAGTTGCACATTTTACGGTAGAAAAATGTCCCGGCCGAAAGCCGGTTCCTCCAATATTACAGGCTCTCTATCGCTAGCCAGGACAAGAAATTGACACCTAAATGGCACGAAAGGTCTTAATATTGACAACAAAATTGAGCAAACGGACTTAAAATCGCCAGACTAATGGGGTGAACGTCTTAAAATCTCAAAGCGGATGGGGCTAAGCATGAGGGTAAGGGGGTCTATAAAAATAATTACCTCCCCTTAGGATAGGTTATGATTGGGTAGGCTATAAAGGGTTAGTTAGGTTTTATTGACCTGCCTGTCACCTTTGGAGTCAAACGTGTGTGCGTTAGTTCAACCCTTTTCGTGTGTGTGTGTGTTTCTGTGTATGTATTAGGATGGTGGGTGATTGTGTGTGTGGGTGGGTGATGGGTGTGTGTGTGTGTGTGATGGGAGTGTGTTTCTGAGCGTATATATGTATGTGTGTGTGTGTGTGTGTGTGTCTCGAGACTTAGTGGAACTGGAACTATATGAAACTACCATGTCTCTGCATCATATAAACTACCATGTCTCTGCATCATATAAACTACCATGTCTCTGCATCATATAAACTACCATGTCTCTGCATCATATAAACTACCATGTCTCTGCATCATATAAACTACCATGTCTCTGCGTCATATAAACTACCATGTCTATGCGTCATATAAACTACCATGTCTCTGTGTCATATAAACTACCATGTCTCTGCGTCATATAAACTACCATGTCTCTGCATCATATAAACTACCATGTCTCTGCGTCATATAAACTACTGTGTCTCTGCGTCATATAAACTACTGTGTCTCTGCGTCATATAAACTACTGTGTCTCTGCGTCATATAAACTACCATGCCTCTGCGTCATATAAACTACCATGTCTCTGCATCATATAAACTGTGTCTCTGCGTCATATAAACTACTGTGTCTCTGCGTCATATAAACTACTGTGTCTGCGTCATATAAACTACTGTGTCTGCGTCATATAAACTACTGTGTCTCTGCGTCATATAAACTGTGTCTCTGCGTCATATAAACTACCATGTCTCTGCATCATATAAACTACCATGTCTCTGCGTCATATAAACTACCATGTCTCTGCGTCATATAAACTACCATGTCTCTGCGTCATATAAACTACCATGTCTCTGCGTCATATAAACACCAGACATTTATTTATAGCAACATATTTCGGTACAAATTCTCCGTAACAGCCGAGTAAGCATAATGAGGACATGGCAATTTACCCTCAGCTTAAAATAAACAGGGTATAGAACCACGGGGAAAGATGCGAAGAGGTGACACAATTACAAGAACTGCACAAAATCGCCTATAGGTAGCGCCAACGAACTTGACAATAATCTTGACCCCTGACCTCTCTGTAGTTCAAAAGGGACTAGAGCAAACTGGCTGTAAATATCCATACCTATTTCTTGGTGGACTCTTCCCAATTGATAGGAATTTCAGCCCGATTGCTTTCATTCATTTTCAGTTATAAGACGTTAAGGGGAGATTTCCACCTGGAGGATTTTTTTCTGAACCTCTTTCTCCCTCATGTTTAGCTCCATTGCTTGTGAGATTTAAAGACGCTTGCCCCATTAGTTTGGCGATTTTAAGAACCCTCGCCCCATTTCTGTCAATTTTAAGACCATTCGTGCCATTTAGGTGTCGATTTTTTCCTGGCGAGCGATAGCGAGCCTGTAATTTAAGGGGAACCGGCCTTTGGCCGGGACATTTTTCTACTGAAAAATTTACAAATTTATCTTGAAAGGGGGTCAAGGGGGAGTAATTTTAAGCTTGATGGAAGTCTAGCAACTAAAAACCTGCCCTTAAGGGTAGCTTTACCTATTGTCTCTTTACTGCACATAACACAAATAGTTAGATCTGGAATGTTATAAGAGTATGGCTATTCTCATTGGTGCTGTTCCGGAGTGTGGCCTTTCTGATTGTATCCCTTTCGGAATGTGGCCTTTGTGGAGTGTGGCTGTTGCGGAGTGTGGCCATTTCGGAATGTGGCCGTTTCGGAGTGTGGCCGTTTCGGAGTGTGGCCGTTTGGAATGTGGCTGTTTCGAAGTGTGGCTGTTTCGAAGTGTGACCGTTTGGAGTGTGGTTGATTCGAAGTGTGACCGTTTGGAGTGTGGTTGATTCGAAGTGTGGCCGTTTGGAGTGTGGCTGATTCGAAGTGTGACCGTTTGGAGTGTGGTTGATTCGAAGTGTGGCCGTTTGGAGTGTGGTTGATTCAAAGTGTGGCCAATTTCCAGTGTAACCGTTTCGAAGTTTGGCCGCTTCGGGGTGTAACCGTTTCGTAATAGGACCATTTCGGAAGTGTTGCTGTTTCGGAGTGTGGCCATTTTGGAGTGTGACCGTTTCGAAGTGTGAGCGCTTTGGAGTGTGACTGTTTCGAAGTATGACCGCTTTGGAGTGTGGCCGTTTTGAAGTGTGGCCGTTTGAGAGTGCGGCCGTTTGGGAGTGTGGCTGTTTCGAAGTGTGACCGTTTCGAAGTGTGACCGCTTTGGAGTGTGGCCGTTTAGGAGTGTGGCCGTTTTGCCTTGAAACCGGTAATGAGATTTTGACTAATTGTTTACACTGGCTCGTCTTCGTTACCATGACAACGGCTTCACACTTGGGAGTTAGGTATAGTCCCGAACACTAATGGCGACACAACCATTTGAACCTGTATCGAGCACAAACGAGATACTGCACAACTTGTCTTTAAGGGGAGATGGGTCGTTTTTCTCTTCTCCCTCGTGTTTAGCCCCATTAGTTTGTCGATTTTAAAACCTTTCGCCCCATTTCTATATCAATATCAAGACCTTTCGTGCAGTTAGGTGTCGATATTTTCCTGGCGAGCGAAAGCGAGCCTGTAACTTTTAGAGAAACCGGCCTTCGGTCGGGAAATTTTTCTGTCGAAGAATGTACACATTTATCTTGATGGGGGTTCTAGGGAGTGTTTTTTTTAAGCTTGATGGAGGTCTAGCGAGGAAACTACAAATTAAATTAATATATATATATACAGAATAGCCACTGTCCCCTTAATGGCGACGCACCCATTTGTATCTGTATCGAGCACGAACGAGATACTTCACAACTTATCTCTAAAGGTTTAAAGGTTCAAACGGGTGTATCATTATTAAGGGGGTAGTGCTATGTGTTTGACCTATGTATTTAATATTTATTTATTTATATACTTATGAGTTTCTTAGCTAGATCTTAAAATATGAAAACTAATGGGGCTAAACATGAGGGAGAAGGGGGTCCAGAAAAAGCGAGTAGTTCCCCCTTAATTGGTAAGAGTATATTATCATGAACATATAATTATTAACCCCTTCTATACCGGTGCCGTCCTTTTACCTTTATTCTGGCTACTATTACATTATTTGGTTCAGTTTAAACAGACCCTCCAGCAATGAGCAGGCTTCCAACTGTCTCACTTGACACTTGTTACAACCACAGATCCTTCTTAAGGGGGGTGACCTGCTTTTTGTTATTTCTGTCCTTTTCTCTCTTTCTCTGGCTTGTATCCATTCGGCCCCATTCAGCCAACTATTTTAAGACGTTTTTGTTTTTTTGTTTTTTTTAAAGAGACAATGAACGGAGGAAGGAAAAACACAGATAAAACAAAAAGGTCCATGTGCCTAAAGGCATCCTCCATTCATAAAATGTTTGTAACAACTGGATTTAAACTTTTGTAGATTGTAAGTTTGTGAAAAGCAATTCGAGGGAAGTGAATTCCAAAGAGTAGTAGTTCTAGGGATAAATGAATTTTGATAAGCAGAAGTTCTGCATTGTGGAGGAGAAAGTGTAAATTCATGGGCGCTCTCAGCTGCCCTAGTTCTACGGGGAAAGATGTGGAGAGGCGGCACAATTGAAGCAAGTTCCTTGGAACAATTGCTGTGAAAATATCTGTAGAATAATGCAAGGGATGCAACGTTTCTTCGTATGGATAATGTAGGAAGGTCCTGTGTGATTGCAGGGTTATTGATTAATCTAATAGCTTTATTTTGAATTTTGTCCAACTGCCTCAATGCAACCACTCCACTTCCACTCCACAGAGGTGAACAGTAATCCATCTGAGAACGCACATGACTTTTATATATTACGGCCAACTGCTCGTCAGTGAAGAATTCTCGAACTCTGTACAGGAGTCCCATTTTTTTAGAGGCATTCTTAGCAATGCTTCTAACATAATGTGTCCAGCTCAAGTTAGTAGTTAATGTTACACCGAGAATGTCTATACTAGGGGAAGTGGGAATATTTACATAATTAAAAATATATGGGAGTCAGTGAGATTCTGTCGGTTAGAAAATTGGATGTACTTGGTTTTCTGTGCATTAAAGGAAACTAGATTCTTTTGTCCCCATTCTTCTCGCCATCCCCATCTCGTTTATCCCCATCTAGGTGTCGATTTATTCCTGGCGAGCGATAGCGAGCCAGCATTATATGAAGAAATCCGGCTTCGCCGGAGACATTTTTCTATCGAAAAATGTACAAATTTAGCCTGCTGTCAAACAAAACTAAAAAATATGCTGGCTCGCTACCGCTCACCAGTAACAAATTTGCACCTGGATGGGGATAAACGTCTTAAAACAGTAGGCTGAATGGGGCCAAATAGGTACAAGGCAGAGACAGATAGAAAAGGAGAGAACAAAAACAGGTGACCCCCCTTAAGCTGCACACAAGGGGTTAAAGTGCACTCCCACACACAAGTTATTTTCTTCCTCTCCTATATTTGATGTATAGGGGTCACGTGGGTAAGATTGGGTTAAGGAGGTAGAGGTATTTATTAGTCTATGTATTCATGTATTTGTTTTAGTTTTCTCCCTACACCTCCATCAAGCTTAGTAAATTATCCTCAAGATCCCCCTTCGAGATCAATTTGTAAATTTTTCGGTAGTAAAATGTCCTATCGGCTATCGCTCACCAGGAAAAAATCGACACCTAAAAGTCACGATAGGTTTTGATATTGATAAAGAAATGGGACGAGAGGCGTTACAATCGACAAACTAATGGGACGAACATCCTACAATTTCCAAACTATACATTTACATATAAAGAGAGAGAGAGAGAGAGAGAGAGAGAGAAAGAAAGAGAGAGTGGCAGAGAGAGAGAGAGAGAGAGAGAGAGAGAGAGAGAGAGAGAGAGAGAGAGAGAGACCCTTCGATTTCAACTTCTCTTAAATCCGTCACAAATTAATTAGTTTCACTGGAAAAGTTGACAAGCCTTTTAAATGTCGTTTAAAAGAAACATATTTTAAAAATCCATCTTTTTGATGATTACATTCAATTTGTCTGCACTTTAAAGGTGGGGGCTCATGGGTTGAGGTAAACATGGAAAAATAATCGCCAACCTGCATATAATTATCTTGTAAAATGCAATGTCACTGAAATAATTATTAACAATGGTATAAAGGATTTTGCGGATCGTCTATACCGGGCCTGTGACGTCATAGTGACGTCACACCAGTATCACTTAGCCTAGACTGGATGGTGGACTTACACTCTTGTGACGTCACAGGCCCGGTATAGACGATCCACAAAATCCTTTATACCATTGTTAATAATTATTTCAGTGCCATTGCATTTTGCAAGTTAATTATGTACAGCTTGGCGATTATCATTCCATGTTTATCTCAACCCATGAGCCCCCACCTTTAACATGAAAATAACGGTATAGAGGGGCTATACAAAGGTTTATAACGGTATAGAGGGGCTATACAAAGGTTTATAACGGTATAGAGGGGCTATACAAAGGTTTATAACGGTATAGAGGGGCTATACAAAGGTTTATAACGGTATAGAGGGGCTATACAAAGGTTTATAACGGTATAGAGGGGCTATACAAAGGTTTATAACGGTATAGAGGGGCTATACAAAGGTTTATAACGGTATAGAGGGGCTATACAAAGGTTTATAACGGTATAGAGGGGCTATACAAAGGTTTATAACGGTATAGAGGGGCTATACAAAGGTTTATAACGGTATAGAGGGGCTATACAAAGGTTTATAACGGTATAGAGGGGCTATACAAAGGTTTATAACGGTATAGAGGGGCTATACAAAGGTTTATAACGGTATAGAGGGGCTATACAAAGGTTTATAACGGTATAGAGGGGCTATACAAAGGTTTATAACGGTATAGAGGGGCTATACAAAGGTTTATAAGCTAAAGGGTATTTTGACGGTGATTAAACCAATATATCATATGGGTTATATTTCTACCACTATACCTTTATAGGGTATATTATCGTGGACACTTAAATTACCTTTTACATACCCCTAAATTCCATAATGTATTTACCGTGTACAGGCTCTGAATAATAATACATGTTACATCTCTCTCTCTCTCTCTCTCACTCACTCACTCACTCACTCACTCACTCACTCACTCACTCTCTCTCTGACACTCTCACTCTTTCTCAACACAACACATGATACAAGGCACTGGCACCTTTCTCAACACAACATATGATACAAGGCACTGGCACCTTTCTCAACACAACACATGATACAAGGCACTGGCACCTTTCTCAATACAACACATGATACAAGGCATTGCCACCTTTTTATACGTGTCATGATATCGAAAAGAACCTTATCTCTGTCTGTCCGTCTGTCTGTATTATCTGTCTCACTATTTGCCCGTCTTTATGTGCTTCTGACTTTACCTCTTTAAATGATAACGCCCTTCATCACTTTTATTCTGGTCACACTGTTATCGGCACCGTCTTTTTTTACTTTATTCTGACTGTTATTGGGCGATTTTATTAAGTTTAAAAAGGGCCTCCAGCAACTAACTGGCTTCGACGAACTATCTCACCTAATCATTCATTTATATATATTTTTTTATCTTCCTTGCTAGACCTCCATCAAGCTTAAAAAAACACCCCTACTACAGATCCTTCTTAGGCTGCATAAAATCGTCTTAGTTAGAATAAAATTAAAAAGACTTGGCCAGTACAGAAGGGGTTAAGGGCATAAAAGGAGTATGATAAGAGTATATTTGTAACATCGTTCTTATCATTAATAACCACCCATATTACATTAAGGGGGGTGACCTGCTTTTTTAAATTTTTCTCCTTTTTTCTCTTTCTCTGGCTTGTATCCATTCGGCCCCATTCAGCCAACTATTTTAAGACGTTTATCCCCATCTAGGTGTCGATTTCTTCCTGGCGAGCGATAGCGAGCCTGCATTATATGAAGAAATCCGGCTTCGCCGGAGACATTTTTCTACCGAAAAATGTAAAAATTTAGCCTGCTGTCAATTTTTTTTTTTTAAATATGCTGGCTCGCTACCGCTCACCAGTAAAAAATTGACACCTGGATGGGGATAAACGTCTTAAAAACAGTAGGCTGAATGGGGCCGAATGGATACAAGCCAGAGAAAGAGAGAAAAGGAGAGAACAAAAAGCAGGTCACCCCCCTTAAGGAAAACGTGTGATTTTGCCAGGATTGGAACCCAGGATATCTCTTACAGATATTTTTTTTTTTTTTTTTTTGTGTTTTTTTTTTTTTTAATATATTCCAACTTACTTCCTCTCGGGCATAGGCTGAGAGCCTTAACATTCACCGCTTTACAATGAACAGTGAAGCTCGTGAGGTCTTGTTCCAGTCTAGGGAGTGAGACATGTGAAGCACGTAGAGTACAACGAGCACCTGCCATCTTGCCTTCACATGAGGCACGGTGCTCACTCATGGTCATATGCCCATTAAAGGATATATTAATAGTGATAAACACATATAATACAAGGATAAAAAGCTAAAGCATTATTAAAGGGAGATGGGAGTTTTTCTGCCCCCCCCCCCCCTTCTCCTTCATGTTTAGCCCCATTACTTTAGCGATTTTAAGACCTTTCGTCCCATTTCTTTATCAATTTTAAGACCTTTCGTGCCATTTAGGTGTCGATTTTTTTCCTGGCGAGCGAAAGTGAGCCTTTAATTTAAATGGACACCGCCTTCGGCCGGGAAATTTTTCTAACGAAAAATGCACAAATTTAACTGGAAGGGTGATGTTGGGGACGTTTCTTTCAATTTGATGGAGGTACAGTATAGCGAGGATACTAAACATATAAATAATAAATATATATATATATAGACCAAAACGTAAACCCAACCCCCTTAAAGGGAGGTTTTTAGTGTGTTTCCTAGACTTCCATCAAGCTTGAAATTACACCCCTTGACCCCCTTTCAAGATAAATGTGTACATTTTTCGGCAGAAAAATGTCCCGGCCTAAGGCCGGTTCCTCTTAAATTACAGGCTCGCTATCGCTCGCCAGGAAAAAATCGACTCCTAAATGGCACGAAAGGTCTTAAAAGTGACATAAATGGGGTGAAAGTTCTTAAAATCGCCAAACTAATGGGGCGAACGTCTTTAAATCTAAAAAATAATGGGGCTAAATATGAGGGAGAAAGAAAAAATCCCTCAAGTGGAAATCTCCCCGTTTATTAGACAGTAATGTAGTTTGGGTTAATGTTTTTTTTCTTTTTTACAGTGCCGTCCACCATTTGTTGTTGCTCTCTCCTTCCACTGTTACCAATTTTTTTCTCCCCCTCGCCCTCGCCTGTCCAATACTTTCTGTTTCCTCTCCCTTCACCTGTCGCATTTCCTTCCCTTCTGTCAAATAACCTTTTCCATTCACCCCTTCCGTCTATCGCTTCTGTCTGTCAATTCTGTCTATCACTTCACCTTCCCCCCTCTCCCCCCCCCCCCCCCCTAATAAAAAACAAAAAAACACAATTTATCTCCTATACAGTATATATTTTGGGTGTGCGTTATACAGTACAGTCGCGCTAATAAGTGATATCTCGGCACCATGTATGTTTTGATCAATAATTGGTATCGGCAATATCTAAGCTCAATTTCTTCATATCGAGTGAAATATACAAACATGTTCCTACGCATACCCACCCTATTTAACATCTGACAGACATTAATACAGCACAGAGCAAGCCAAACGTAATGACAGCTGGGACATGACTTATTAGCGCGACTGTACATTGACTGTACACTGTAACATCAATGATATCATATAGAAAACAAAGCTGTAAAAAACTGCCACGCTATAAAAAAAAAATTATTGTGTTTTTCTTGAGAGCTTGCAGAATATGTAGCGATGAATTTATACAGGAAGATATAGACTACATAGTATCTACCTTTAGGACATTGTGTTACCCTAAAGGACTTCTACTTAGACTAAAAATAAAGCAGTAGATATAATACACAGACAGAGGGAAGAGAGTACAAATAAAGAGAGCACGAATGGTAAGAGTTATTATCAGAGATATTATTTGTTTACCTAACTCCAAAATACCTGTGTGATAAATAACAACCTAATGAAAACTGGTATACAAATAGCAACTCGGGTGGTGAAAAAGTAGGTGAATTGCCGACTTGCGAGTTTCGTTCTATAAGGAAGTTGGAGCTGTAGACAAAGATATTTAACATCATTTACTGCTAAAATAAGGTCTTAGTACATTTATAAATACATAAAACCCAATTCAACATACCATTTATCCATCAGAAACTTACATAAATATTGCATTTCTGTTTAATATCGATGTTCACGGCTCTAACTTCCTTAATGCCTGAAACTCGCGAGTTATCAATTGGCAAAGAGTAAGAAACACCAGATTGTCAACAATAAAAGTGTAATCTATAATATAGTTTGTAAGAGTTGTACAAAGGAGTATATAGGAGAAACAGGGCGAGGTTTACTGACAAGAATAGATGAACACAAGAAAGATGTAAAAAGGCACAGAACTTCCAATTGACCACTGGCGAGTTTCAGGCTATAAGGAAGTTCGTCCTGTAAACATCGATAATAAACAAAAATACAGCAATTATGTAGGTTTCTGATGGATAAATAGTATGTTGAATTGGGTTTTAAGTACCGGTATATATAAATGTACTAAAACCGTATTATAGCTGGTTATTCTGCTAAATATCGATGTCTACAGCTCCAACTTCCTTATAGCCTGAAACTCGCAAGTGGTCAAATCCCTGGTCCTACACATAGCTAGTCACCACCATCTGCCGAAATGGGAGGAAGCAAAAGAGATAAGGGTAGGTTTGGATCAATATATGAGAAAAGCAATAGAAGCCGCCTATATAACTAAAATAAGCCGTGACCAACCATAGGGGGGGGGGGGGGGGGGCTTTGTCAGGTGGTCAGTACATGCGGCAAATATAGCTCTGAGATCAAAGGTTGGAAAGGTCAAGTAGGATTAAGGATATTAGTAGGTTAAGCACGAGAAGAAATACAAAAAACTCACCATGTGGCAGTACTGGTCTATGTTGCCAATAAGGCATGTCCACACTCTTGTATTAGCCTATACTGTATAATTATGTGAGCAAACCCAATTTGTGTTAGTCTCTCTGAAGATGGGTTGTCCATAGCCCGAAATGTTAGAGAATACAGAATACAAAATCTTTCTTGTGTTTTCCCCCACCCAATATGTATATATATATATATATATATATATATATATATATATATATATATATATATATATATATAATTGTATGTGTATAAAATAGTTTGGATGGTTTTGAGTGCGGTCTGGGCCTGATAGTGTTGAAAGGAAAAGGTATATAAGAAAGTCTGGAAATAGCCCTCCCTATCTCACGCGACTCCAACTTCTCCATTTATAAAAGTATTGAATCCGAGTTCTCTCTCTCTCTCTCTCTCTCTATATATATATATATATATATATATATATATATATATATATATATATATATATATATATATATATATACCTGTATATACAGGTAGGCCCTATATATAAAAAAAAAAAAAATCCCATCTTGTTTCTAAATTTGTTCGCGATCTTTTTATCTCTACCAATTTAGATTTTCGGTAATTTTGGGATCGCTGGTCTTTGTCTGTCTGTCTAACCGTTTGTCAAGATAATTTTTCAAAAACAAATAGGCGTATAGAGATGAAATTTCGTACCTAATTTGTTATATATTCTGTATTCATATACATTATAGCCATACTACTGTATATACTGTCCCATTATATACTGTATATTTACAGCTCTCATAATATACCAATAATAATATATGGTCCCATTATACATGTTTAAGGGAGCCCACCTCTCTAATTGACAGCAAGCTATATTTGTACAGTTTTCGATAGAAAAATGTCTCCGGTAAAGCCTGATTTATCCACTCAATGCTGGCTTGCTATCGCTCGCCAGGAAGAAATCGACACCTGGATGGGGATAAACGTCTTAAAACAGTTGGCTGAATGGGGCCGAATGGATACAAACCAGGGAAAGAGAGAAAAGGAGAGAAAGATAAACAAAAAGAACGGTGACTCCCCCCCCCCCCCTACTTATAATTATAGCTCTCATAATATACCCATAATATTATACTGTTCTATTATATATGTGTATATCTCTCATAATATTATACTGTTCTATTATATATGTGTATATCTCTCATAATATTATACTGTTCTATTATATATGTGTATATCTCTCATAATATTATACTGTTCTTTTATATATGTGTATATCTCTCATAATATTATACTGTTCTATTATATATGTGTATATCTCTCATAATATTATACTGTTCTATTATATATGTGTATATCTCTCATAATATTATACTGTTCTATTATATATGTGTATATCTCTCATAATATTATACTGTTCTATTATATATGTGTATATCTCTCATAATATTATACTGTTCTATTATATATGTGTATATCTCTCATAATATTATACTGTTCTATTATATATGTGTATATCTCTCATAATATTATACTGTTCTATTATATATGTGTATATCTCTCATAATATTATACTGTTCTATTATATATGTGTATATCTCTCATAATATTATACTGTTCTATTATATAGTGTATATCTCTCATAATATTATACTGTTCTATTATATATGTGTATATCTCTCATAATATTATACTGTTCTATTATATATGTGTATATCTCTCATAATATTATACTGTTCTATTATATATGTGTATATCTCTCATAATATTATACTGTTCTATTATATATGTGTATATCTCTCATAATATTATACTGTTCTATTATATATGTGTATATCTCTCATAATATTATACTGTTCTATTATATATGTGTATATCTCTCATAATATTATACTGTTCTATTTATATATGTGTATATCTCTCATAATATTATACTGTTCTATATATATGTGTATATCTCTCATAATATTATACTGTTCTATTATATATGTGTATATCTCTCATAATATTATACTGTTCTATTATATATGTGTATATCTCTCATAATATTATACTGTTCTATTATATATGTGTATATCTCTCATAATATTATACTGTTCTATTATATATGTGTATATCTCTCATAATATTATACTGTTCTATATATATGTGTATATCTCTCATAATATTATACTGTTCTATTATATATGTGTATATCTCTCATAATATTATACTGTTCTATTATATATGTGTATATCTCTCATAATAGTATGCGGTCCCATTGTATATGTTTATAGGTCTCATAATACACTCATAATATATACTGTCCCGCTACATATTATTAAAGCTCCATAATATACCCATAGTACATACTGTCGCATTACATATCATTATAAGGTGGTGGGCGAGCTTGAGGTTTCGGCTCCGCTGCATGTCTGCCTGTCGAGATCGAAACCTCTCCGAGTGGTCGGGGGCCGGGGAAGTGCTGGAGGGACCTTGGTGACCCTGGTCTCTGGGTCTTTTCCTGGGTGACCTAGATGTGTGTGAATTTGTGTTTTGTCTGTGTGTGTTCGTTGTTTTATGGTGTGTTTTGTGTTTTCCCTGTTCTTGCTCTGTCTTGAGTCGGGCCCCCCCCAAAAAAAAAGGAAACAGAGGGAAAAAAAATAGAAGTGGGGATTGGGCCTGAGTAAATAGATATATAGATAGATAGATAAGTTGCATAATATACCCCATAATAATAATGCGCTATTATATATAATACTAGCAGGGGTACCCGGCGTTGCCCGGGTAATCACCATAATCACCATCACTACTACCACCACTACTACATAATCACCATCATCAATCACTACTACCACAATCATCACAATACTACTACTACCATAATCACCGGCCTCGACCTCCCTGTGCCTCATTAAACGGCGACCTCGATTTCGGCCGCTAAATGACCTCCGATTTTGGATCTGACCTCATCCGTACTCCCATTTTGTGGGGCTGCGAATAACTTTCGTTCCATACACCTTTTCGATCGGAGGCCTCCTTCTGCCCCAAACGGCAATTTGTTTCGCATTTTTTTTCGCTCCCGTATACTACATTAAGTTCTGTCAAAATTTGTATTAAACAAAAGTGTCTGATTTCCACTAAACTCGCCTAAAACCATCTCCAAAGCCTGGGCTTTCCAACGGTGCCCCACACTCCCACCTGGCACCAACACTGTGGGAGGAGTTTAGTAATAAAGGTCGGGTAACTGATCGGGTAACTGGCAAACATTGACCTTTATTTATTAAGATGAATTATTCTAATATACCCAT
This sequence comes from Paralithodes platypus, assembly GCA_032716605.1. Lineage (NCBI taxonomy): Eukaryota > Metazoa > Arthropoda > Malacostraca > Decapoda > Lithodidae > Paralithodes > Paralithodes platypus. The sequence continues at coordinate 8,289,830 of CM064573.1, forward strand.
AATATATACCATCACATTATCACATAATTATACTGTCACTATTATATCATCATATTGCTCCTAACATACTCAAAATGTATACATTCTCATTACATATACAGTAATCATAATATATGCATGATATAATCTGATTATATATACTATCACCTGAGGAAGCAGGTCAATGCGGCCATACTCCTAAACGGCCACTACTCAAACGGCCACACTCCTAAACGGCCACAACTAATCATCCTAAACTCGACGGGCGAGTTAACTTAGATTAGGCTAGTCTTAGTTGGGCTTGATAAAGGTAGTTCAGTGGTGGTTAACCCTTTGAGTACCAGCGACGTGTGTTATATTGCATTCTACCTATATTTAGACCATATTATGCAAATTAGGAAGGATCTGTGGTAGTTAAAGAGGTTGATTGAGATAGTTTCAAGTCTTACCATTGCTGCAGGTCTTTCCTAAGTTGAATGAAATCGTCTAATAGTTACCAGAACACAATATAAAGGACGTCCCCAGTAATGAATGGGTTAAGTTTGGTTGGAAGAGGCCTAGTTTGGTTACATTGAGAGAGGTTAGGTTAGAACACTGAGGCCGTTCTGGTTATCATTGAGAGAGGTTAGGTTAGAACACTGAGGCCGTTCTGGTTATCATTGAGAGAGGTTAGGTTAGAACACTGAGGCCGTTCTGGTTATCATAAACTGTACATATGAAGGGGTATGAAAAAAGGCCATTAAATAGTCCATTATGATATATCCATCTAAAGATACAGTAATATTTATTCATCTAAAGATACATTAATATTTATATACACACTTGATATATGGGTAGAAGTGTAAATAACTAACAACATACACACTCACTTTAATTTATCTCTTCATACCCTAAATTATTTGCAGTATGCCTTTAAAATTTATCTCATAATCCTAATTACTGTTCATAACTATTTTCCAGGTACGGATTGGAGACTTCACCAGTAAAGCTAATGTAAGGTTAGTCTAACAGGATGTCAGCTGATGTCTTGGGGGTTATTATGATATTTTGTGTAATCACTATTTAGGAATTGGTTGATCTAGCCATTAAAAAAAAATAATAATTGTGTGCCCCTTTTACTAAATAGCCCCCCCCCCCCCATTTCCCATCAAACTACAAAAAGCCTCCAACCTAAACCAACTGTAAGCTGGTTTATCCTACATAACATTGCAGGCTATAGTCTATTCGCTGTAAGTAAGCGAAAAATCATAACCTCTATCCCTGTAACTCAAAAAGGGCTAGAGCAAATTGGCTGTACATTTCCACATCTATTCCTTGACTGACTCTTCCCAAATGGTAGAAATATTAGCTCGGTTACTCTAGTCGTGTTTTAGTTACAGAGGTTAGAGGTCATGATTTCTCGCCTACTTACAGCGAATAGACTATAACTCACTCACCATTAAGAAATCGACATCTGAATGGAGTGAAGCATCTTGCATTCGCAAAACTAGTGGAATGAAACAGGGGGTATAATAAAAGATTCATCGGTTCAGATAGGGTTAACACTTTCAGTATATTGTAACTGTTTTTTTTTTTTTTGAGACTTAAAAGTCAAAATAATGTTAATTGCCGTCTTTGACTAATCCTGGACACCGTGAAAACAAATAGGCTGATATATCACGTCTTTACCATTGTATCAGGCTGTGAACACTTTGTATCTTCCATGGCAGGCTTAAATTTAAACTTTTGGCTGGTTGAGAAGTTGGTTTTGGCTATTTATATATTATCTGAAGATTTTTTTTTATTGCAATGTAGTAATAGTCCCAATGACACTGCTAATACATTTAATTCCGGAGTTTCAGAAGACAGACACTCTCAGACACAATACACAGTGAAACAATGACCAATTTTACTTTTAAATACTAAAAGAAATCATGTAATGCAAATAGGCGATGCACAACCATATATATATATAATATAAGTAAGGGGATAGTGGCAATTTTTGTTTTGGTCTATTAATTTATATATTCATATATTTTTTAGTTTCCTCCCTAGACCTCCATCAAGCTTAAAAAACACCCCTAGACCTCCTTTCATGATAAATTTGTATATTTTTCGGTAGAAAAAATTTCCGGCCAAAGGCCGGTTCTTCTTAAAATTACAGGCTCGCTATCGCTCGCCAGGATAAAATCGACATCTAAATGGCACGAAAGGTCTTACGAACAACGAAATGGGTTGAAAGGTTTTAAAATCGTCAAACTAATGGACCGAACTTCTTATAATCTCAAAACAAATGGGGCTAAACATAAGAAAGAAGAGGGACCAGAAAAACGACCCGTCTCCCCTTAAGTAATATGTCAAAGGAGAAGTCACTAATGGGACATTGATATGAAATTGCTTATATTATCGAGAAGTCTAGTTCAGTCAGAAATAGTGTGCGTTTCCGGGTATCAAATTACTGTGATTGCATACAGTAGTTAGGAGTCCACGTGGAGAAGTGATGTGAGTTTTACTGTTCTATGTTCTGCTATTTGTGCTGTGTTGGTGGTGTAATGGTTTAGATGCTTATGTTCTGGGTTTGGTGTCCCGAGTTCGAATCCCGGGAGGACCATATGTTTTCATTAGTTTATTCAAGTACATTGGGGTTTGTAATGGAGGACCAGGAGGACCATATGTTTTTATTAGTATATTCAAGTACATTGGGGTTTGTAATGGAGGATTAATGTTAAGAACGGGGTGTTCCTGAATTAATATATTCTGCTATTTACCCGACCCAAGAGTCCACGTGTGCTGGTCCCCTTTGATAATATATTAGCCTTCCAAGAGCCGCTTAACCCCATTATTAAGGGGAGGTTTTTAGTTAGTTCGCTAGACTTCCATCAAGCTTAACATTACAGCCCCTAGACCCCCTTTCAAGATAAATTTGTAAATTTTTCGGTAGAAAAATGTCCCGGACGAAGGCCTGGTCCTCTTAAATTACAGGCTCGCTATCGCTCGTCAGGAAAAAATCGACGCCTAAATGGCACGAAAAGTCTTAAAATTGACAGAAATGGGGCGAAGGTTCTTAAAATCGCCAAACTAATAGGGCAAACGTCTTAAAATATCAAAAGCAATAGGGCTAACCATGAGGGAGAAAGGGGTCAAGAAAAAAATCCCTCAAGTGGAAATCTCCCCTTAAAGGAGATGGGTAGTTTTTCTGGGCTATTAGTTTTAGCGATTTTATGACATTTCGCTCAATTTCTTTGTCAATATTTAGACTTTTCGTGTCATTTACGTGTCTATTTTTTTTCCTGGCCAGCGATAGCGAGCCTGTAATTTAAGAGGAACCAGCATTTGGCCTAGACATTTTTCTAACGAAAAATGTACAAATTTATCTTGAAGGAGGGTCTTGGGGGATGTTTTTTTTAAAGTTTGATGGAGGTCTAGGGAGGAAAGTAGAAATGATAATAGAAAGATTCTATAAATCAGCCAATAAATACGCCCATCCCCCCTTAAGGAGGGTGACCTGTTTTTGTTCTGTCCTTTTTCTATCTTTCTCTGGCTTGTATCCATTTGGCCCCATTCAGCCTACTGTTTTAAGACGTTTATCCCCATCCAGGAGTCAATTTTTTACTGGTGAGCGGTAGCGAGCCAGCATATTTTTTATTTTTGTTTGACAGCAGGCTAAATTTGTAAATTTTTCGATAGAAAAATTTCTCCGGCAATGCCGGATTTCTTCATATAATGCTGGCTCGCTATCGCTCGCCAGGAAGAAATCGACACCTAGATGGGGATAAACGTCTTAAAATAGTTGGCTGAATGGGGCCGAATGGATACAAGCCAGAGAAAGAGAGAAAAGGACAGAAATAACAAAAAACAGGTCATCCCCCTTAATGGTCCTGTTGCCATATTAGTGATTGATCTACATAATAGTATATGGAGGATCCTGTGACGTGTAATTAATTGTATATACTGTATGTGTGTATTTTATAATTATATACAGTATTACGACTAGCTTGCTTGCACATAATATATACAGTAGAGTGTCCTACTTCAGTCATTAATCACAATATGCAATTTGTCTTTCACTAAAAAAATAAAAAAAATAATAATATGTACAGTATACATATATATATATATGTATATATACTGTATATGTATATATATATATATATATATATATATATATATATATGTATATATATATGTATATATATATATATAATAATAATAATAATAAATACAAAAATCCTACCACTAACCTCTTATAGATAGAAAATGTGTAATGCAATCGATCTGACACATCTACTATCAAGGAAGAGTCAGCCAAGAAATATGTATGGACATTTATTTTATAGCCCGTTTGTGCACACACACACACACACACACACACACACACAGTACCCCCCCCCCCCCCACACACACCATAGCCCCACATTTCTTTTACCCTCTACCCCATTTCCTCCATCCAATCACCCGTGATTCTTCTGTATTATCCTCTCTCTCTCTCTCTCTCTCTCTCTCTCTCTCTCTCTCTCTCTCTCTCTCTCTCTCTCTCTCTCTCTCTCTCTCTCTCTCTCTCTCTCTCTCTCTTATTTATAATATATATATATATATTTTTTTTTTTAGTAACCATAAACCGAGCCTTTTTGCACAATAACACTCAATGTCTGGCCTATTTACAAAAATTCCACCATGTTGGCCTTATTGTAAAAGTACTTATGCCTTTATGCAAAATCACACTAAAGATCTAGCCAGTTTACGAAAGGCCCAGCATATTGGAATTTTAGTAACATTATAATTATACTTGTAAGAATATGGTATAGAATCTCTTGAAGGCGTGTTTGTTATCGGGTGGTTCCTTTGATTTGTTTAGGGCTCACGAAAAGACAGGAAAGAGGCTGCATTTTTTTTTTTTTTTTTTTTTCATTTCCCGTTCTGTATTCATACGTACACTGTAAACTGTAATTGATTGAACATTAAAATTTAAGTGTCTATAATAATCGTCACATTTAATAGATATTGATGGTAATAAATCCGTCTAATCAAGATGTAAATGTATATTATTCAGTATGCCCAATGATTTTATATACCTTTGCATGCCTTTATTATACCCTATATTTTAAAGAATGTAGTTTTTTGTGTATCTCTTTTGAAGGCTTATAATTGATATCGGGCGGTGACCTTTCCTCTCTAATGGCTCCAGAAAAAATAAAAATAATAAAATAATAACTAAATAAAACAAAATGGAGAAAGAAAGAGGCTGAAAGATTTGGTCGTCTCTCTGAGTATTATTATTATTTATGTTATTATTGTTAGTAGTACTAGTAGTAGTAGTAGTAGTAGTAGTAGTATCTTATTATATTTATTATTATTACTATTATTATAATAATTATTATTATTTGTATTATTTGTATTATTATTATTAGTAGTAGTAGTTTTTTTTTAATGTATTTAATGTTTATAATCTACCCATTTAAAGTATATTGATAGTAATTTATCCAATGCAAGGAAGTAAAGGTAAATCGCTCTCCATATACCTAAAGTCGTGTTTCACCTTTTTCATGCGTTTTTTATAACCTTGTTTTTTGACAGTGCAGCCTTTTCTTATCTGTTATCTCTTCGCTGATGGTTCCACAGACGAAAGGAAACACGCAGCAAGATTTTGTTTTTGCTTTTCTTTGCTCACAATATTTTCTTATGTAGCAAAGTATTTGTTATTATTAATTTTCTTTGTTATTTATTTATTTATATTTATGTGTTAGTTATTATTTATTGTATTTGTTATTATTCATTGTATTTGTTATTATTCATTGTATTTGTTATTATTCATTGTATTTGTTATTATTCATTGTATTTGTTATTTATTTATTTATATTTATGTGTTAGTTATTATTTATTGTATTTGTTATTATTCATTGTATTTGTTATTTATTTATTTATATTTATGTTATAGTTATTATTTATTGTATTATTATTTATTGTATTTGTTATTATTTATTGTATTTGTTATTTATTTATTTATTTATATTTGTTATAGTTATTATTTATTGTATTTGTTATTTATTTATTGTATTTGTTATTATTATTTATTGTATTTGTTATTTATTTATTTATTTATATTTATGTTTTAGTTATTATTTATTGTATTTGATATTCATTGTATTTGTTATTTATTTATTTATTTATATTTGTTTTAGTTATTATTTATTGTATTTGTTATTATTCATTGTATTTGTTATTTATGTATTTATATTTATGTTTTAGTTATTATTTATTGTATTTGTTATTATTCATTGTATTTGTTATTTATGTATTTATATATATGTTTTAGTTATTATTTATTGTATTTGTTATTATTCATTGTATTTGTTATTTATTTATTTATATTTATGTTTTAGTTATTAGTTATTTTGTGTATTTATTAGGCTATATTTGTGTTTTGTTTTTCTTTTGTTACGTAGCCAAGTTTATGTATTATTTATTGTATTAATTATTTGTTTATTATTATATGTACTGGTGTTATCTATTATGTATTGTATATTTATTGGGCAATATTTTGTATTTTGCTTCTCTTTTTCTCACACGCTTTTCTTATGTAGCCAAGTATGTATTACAAAAATCGACACCTAAATGGCACGAAAGGTCTTAATATGGACAAACATATGAGGCAGAAAGTCTTAAAATCGCCAAACTAATGAGCCGAACGTCTTAAAATCTGAAAAATAATGGGGCTAAACATGAGGGAAAAGGGAGGCCAGAAAAGTCCCCTTAAGGGGGGTGACCTGCATTTTGTTATTTCTGTCATTTTCTCTCTTTCTCTGGCTTGTATCCATTCGGCCCCATTCAGCCAACTATTTTAAGACGTTTATTCCCATCTAGGTGTCGATTTCTTCCTGGCGAGCGATAGCGGGCCAGCATTATATGAAGAAATCCGGCTTCGCCGGAGAAATTTTTCTATCGAAAAATGTACAAATTTAGCCTGCTGTCAAAAAAAAATAAAATATGCTGGCTCGCTACCGCTCAGCAGTATAAAATTGACACCTGGATGGGGATAAACGTCTTAAAACAGTAGGCTGAATGGGGCCAAATGGATACAAGCCAGAACAAGATAGAAAAGGACAGAACAAAAACAGGTCACCCCCCTTAAGGTAAACATTTGAAATAATTTTGTTCCTTTAATAATAATATAACGTATTGTCAGTCTAGTATCCAATATCCGTGCGAAAGGTCCCAGAAAAGTTGCCAGAGAAAATTGGCAGTAAAAGCTCTCATGTGGTACCGGCTTAACCCCTTCAGCACGATGACTGAATTTTCATCATATTCTGGTTACCATTAGACGATTTTCTTTGGCTTACAATGTACCACTAGGATTCAAAGGGGTAAATATGATCTCAATAAACTCTCTGAATAACATACTGTAGATCCTTCTTAAACTTCATAAATTAGTCTAACTGTATCCAAATTCTTAAACTGCATAAATTAGTCTAACTTTATCCAAATTCTTAAACTTCATAAATTAGTCTAACTTTATCCAAATTCTTAAACTGCATAAATTAGTCTAACTTTATCCAAATTCTTAAACTGCATAAATTAGTCTAACTTTATCCAAATTCTTAAACTTCATAAATTAGTCTAACTTTATCCAAATTCTTAAACTGCATAAATTAGTCTAACTTTATCCAAATTCTTAAACTGCATAAATTAGTCTAACTTTATCCAAATTCTTAAACTTCATAAATTAGTCTAACTTTATCCAAATTCTTAAACTGCATAAATTAGTCTAACTTTATCCAAATTCTTAAACTGCATAAATTAGTCTAACTTTATCCAAATTCTTAAACTTCATAAATTAGTCTAACTTTATCCAAATTCTTAAACTGCATAAATAAGTCTAACTTTATCTAGAATATAAGGTAAAGAGACATCATCGTGTTGAAGGGGTTAAGGGGAGTTATTTCATTATTCTGGACCCCTTTCTCCCGAAAGTTTAGCCCCATTTGTTTGAGATTTTAAGACGCTCGCCTCTTTACTTTGTCTATATTAAGACCTTTGGTACCCCTTGGGTGTCGTTTTTATTCCTGGCGAGCAATAGCGAGCCTGTAACTTTGGATGGAACGGCCTTCTGCCAGGACACATTTCTACCGAAACATTTACAAATTAATCTCGAAGGGGGATCTTGAGAATGTGTGTGTTTTTTTTTTTAAAGCTTGATGGAGGTCTGAGGAGGAAACAAAAAAATAGTAATTAATAAATAAATACATAAATGTACAAATAAATAACACCCCTTAATTAAGTAACACTCCGTTCTTAAGGGGAGGTATTTAGTTCGTTCCCTAGACCTCCATCAAACTTAAAATTACACCCCCTAGACCCCCTTTGAAGATAAATTTGTACATTTTTCGGTAGAAAAATTTCCCGGCCAGAGGCCGGTTTCTCTTAAATTACAGGCTTGCTTTCGCTCGCCAGGAAAAAAATCGACACGAAAGGTCTTAAAATTGACAGAAATGGGGCGAAAGTTTTTAAAATCGCCAAACTAATGGGGCGAACGTCTTAAAATCTCAAAATCAATGGGGCTAAACATGAGGGAGAAAGTGGTAAAGAAAAAAATCCCGCGAGTGGAAATCCCCCCTTAACATTAATCATCAACTACAAACTCCCATGCACTTGAATAAATTAATGAAAGCATATGGTCCTCTCGGGATTCGAACTCGGGACACCACACCGGAGTCGGTATTATGGATATGAATGTATTATTACAAACAATGCATTTCTTCTTATTATTTTTCTTTTCTTACTCCTCCCAATGTTTCTTCCTCCTCTTCTTGTTCCTCTTCTTCCTCCTCCTTCCTCCTCCTCTCCTTTTTGTCCTTGTCCTCCTCCTCTTCCTACCTCCTCTTTATCCTCCCTTATGTCTGTTGTCCTCTTTGTCGTGTTCACTCCTCCCCTCCCTCATCCCAATACCTCCCCCCCCCCCTCCTCCCCTCATGTCTTAAATTACGATCTCGCTCTCTGACACCCTAAACGATCCTCGATATTTCTCACGTGATATTGTTCCAGATAGCCAACCCTGATATTTTATTATATTTTCCTTTGAGAGTGTGTGTGTGTGTGTGGGGGGGGGGGGGGGGGGGGTCAAAGGAAAGCGCCGTATATTATTTTTATAGTCTTTAATGTTGTATTTTATATATGGACAAAATCCGGGTTTATAATTCAATTGGGAGTGATAGAATGGCAAAACAAGGCTATTGGCCAATTGCATGTAAATGTTCTTGTATTCGTTCTCATATTCATTTACTTCTTCAAACAAAATTGCTCTAGTTTGACACCCGGGTGGGGGTGGGGGAGGGGGGGGGGGGACGCGTGTGGGTGTATGTGTGTGTGTGGGGGGGGGGAAACTCAACCAGTAAACCACTTTAACCAGCAGTTCTCAACCTGTATCTCAAACTAACCAGGGCCAACCAAACCAGTTTCCATTTAGTGTTAATTGAACCTAATACTATTGGTTGAGTTGGCACTGGTTGAGAGCCACTGGTTCAAATGATTCACTGGTTGAGATATTCGACCATTATATATTTCTACCTTGATAGGGCGGTAGATAGGAGGGATGATGAGAGGTATTATCACCCTTTTCATCAACTGTGACAGGACAGTTTTTCCCCTGTCCGGATAGCCCCATATATATATATGCGGATGATCTGATTACTACTATTGCTTAATACCAGTTATGCTTGTGTTATAATGATTACTACTATTGCTTAATACCAGTTATGCTTGTGTTATAATGATTACTACTATTGCTTAATACCAGTTATGCTTGTGTTATATTGATTACTACTATTGCTTAATACCAGTTATGCTTGTGTTATATTGATTACTACTATTGCTTAATACCAGTTATGCTTGTGCTATATTGATTACTACTATTGCTTAATACCAGTTATGCTTGTGTTATAATGATTACTACTATTGCTTAATACCAGTTATGCTTGTGTTATATTGATTACTACTATTGCTTAATACCAGTTATGCTTGTGCTATAATGATTACTACTATTGCTTAATACCAGTTATGCTTGTGTTATAATGATTACTACTATTGCTTAATACCAGTTATGCTTGTGTTATATTGATTACTACTATTGCTTAATACCAGTTATGCTTGTGTTATATTGATTACTACTATTGCTTAATACCAGTTATGCTTGTGCTATATTGATTACTACTATTGCTTAATACCAGTTATGCTTGTGTTATAATGATTACTACTATTGCTTAATACTAGTTATGCTTGTGTTATAATGATTACTACTATTGCTTAATACCAGTTATGCTTGTGTTATAATGATTACTACTATTGCTTAATACCAGTTATGCTTGTGTTATAATGATTACTACTATTGCTTAATACCAGTTATGCTTGTTATAATGATTACTACTATTGCTTAATACCAGTTATGCTTGTGTTATATTGATTACTACTATTGCTTAATACCAGTTATGCTTGTGTTATAATGATTACTACTATTGCTTAATACCAGTTATGCTTGTGTTATAATGATTACTACTATTGCTTAATACCAGTTATGCTTGTGTTATATTGATTACTACTATTGCTTAATACCAGTTATGCTTGTGTTATAATTATTACTACTATTGCTTAATACCAGTTATGCTTGTGTTATATTGATTACTACTATTGCTTAATACCAGTTATGCTTGTGTTATATTGATTACTACTATTGCTTAATACCAGTTATGCTTGTGTTATATTGATTACTACTATTGCTTAATACCAGTTATGCTTGTGTTATATTGATTACTACTATTGCTTAATACCAGTTATGCTTGTGTTATATTGATTACTACTATTGCTTTTTTTTTTTTTTTTTTTTTTTCTATATTCCAACTACTCCCTCTCGGGCATAGGCTGAGAGCCTGTACATTCCACCGCTCAACACGGTGAAGCCCGTGAGGTCTTGTTCCAGTCTGGGGAGTGAGACATGTGAAGCAACCATCATGGCCCGAAACAGCTCCATCTCTGAAGCGGCCGGTTGCTTCGCTCAAGTGCTTCACCGTCTCACCCTCCAGACTCAGACCCTCACTCTCAGAACGCCACCTATTGAGCAGTGAACTCACTAGGCATTGTCCCCCTGTAACATATTTTGAATATGGGAATATTCATACAGTGTTATTTAATCAGGGAACAATGAGGGTATTTTTTTTAGCATTTCGGTGGGCTTTGTGGTAATGCACTGATACTAGGTACAGCACAAATTCAATCCCAATAATATCTTCCCATTGACATATCGGGATTTGAACCCGGGTCCATTGGATTACCAATCCAGTGGCATGACCACTCCACCACACCTCCCCTTAATACCAGTTATGTTTGTGTTATATTGATTACTACTATTGCTTAATACCAGTTATGCTTGTGTTATATTGATTACTACCAGTTATGCTTGTGTTATATTGATTACTACTATTGCTTAATACCAGTTATGCTTCTGTTATAATGATTACTACTATTGCTTAATACCAGTTATGCTTGTGTTATATTGATTACTATCTATCTATCTATCTATTGCCTGACGCCATGATCCCCGAAGGGGTGGCCACGAACGAACCGCCCCCATGCACCTCTGTCCCCAGTCAGTCGACGCCCCTCCCCCCAACCAGCACCGCCTTCGTTCATGTAGTTCCTCACTCCATCCTTCCACCTCATATTCGGTCTACCTCTCCCCCTCTGTCCCTCCACCTCGCTCTCGTACACCCTCTTAGTCATTCTCTCGCTTTCCATACGTTCCATATGGCCGAACCATCTCAAGTTGTTCCTTTTCACACTTTCCAGCACATCTACCTCCACGCCACACCTCCTTCTTACTTCCTCATTAGTCTGTCTATCCCTCCATGTAATTCCGCATGCACTCGTTAAGTAATTCATTTCCACTGCTCTCACTCTTGGTCTGAGTCTCTCAACCAACGTCCATGCTTCGCTTCCGTAAGTCAGTGTCGGGATTACCACACTGTCATGCAAGGACTTCTTCACTTCCATACTGACCACCCTATTTCTTGTTACTGATTTTAGCGTTCCTACAACCCTCTTCCCCTGTTGTACCCTCCCGCACCTCTTCATCCATAGTCCCATCTTTACTCAACACACTGCCCAGATACTTAAAAGAGTTGACGATCTCCATAGCCTGACCGTTCAGCTTCACCTCACACTCTGTGACTTCACCCCTTTCGAAGACCATAACCTTGCTCTTCCCCGTATTTACCTTCAAATTCCGTTTTTCGCACACTGTTCCAAACTCATTTACCAGACCCTGCAACTCCCATTCATTATCACTCATCAGAACTGTATCATCCGCAAACAGCAGTATAGGTAGCTTCCACTCAATTCCCTCCCTTTTCAGCGATACACCAACATCCACTGCTCTTGATAGTATTTCTTTCATGACTCCATCCATATATACAGTAAACAACAATTGATTACTACTATTGCTTAATACCAGTTATGCTTGTGTTATATTGATTACTACTATTGCTTAATACCAGTTATGCTTGTGTTATATTGATTACTACTATTGCTTAATACCAGTTATGCTTGTGTTATATTGATTACTACTATTGCTTAATACCAGTTATGCTTGTGCTATATTGATTACTACTATTGCTTAATACCAGTTATGCTTGTGTTATATTGATTACTACTATTGCTTAATACCAGTTATGCTTGTGTTATATTGATTACTACTATTGCTTAATACCAGTTATGCTTGTGCTATATTGATTACTACTATTGCTTAATACCAGTTATGTTTGTGTTATATTGATTACTACTATTGCTTAATACCAGTTATGCTTGTGTTATATTGATTACTACTATTGCTTAATACCAGTTATGCTTGTGTTATATTGATTACTACTATTGCTTAATACCAGTTATGCTTGTGTTATATTGATTACTACTATTGCTTAATACCAGTTATGCTTGTGCTATATTGATTACTACTATTGCTTAATACCAGTTATGCTTGTGTTATATTGATTACTACTATTGCTTAATACCAGTTATGCTTGTGTTATATTGATTACTACTATTGCTTAATACCAGTTATGCTTGTGTTATATTGATTACTACTATTGCTTAATACCAGTTATGCTTGAGTTATATTGATTACTACTATTGCTTAATACCAGTTATGCTTGTGTTATATTGATTACTACTATTGCTTAGTACCAGTTATGTTTTTGTTATATTGATTACTACTATTGCTTAATACCAGTTATGCTTGTGTTATATTGATTTACGTATTGGGTATAAATTAACCATTGTGGGTTTTTCTCTATGTGCATGAAGGAGTCAAAAGGCCGGTTGCCTGTAACAGAATGCAGAACTTCTGCTTATCAGAATTCATTTATCCCCAGAGCTACTACTCTTTGGAATTCACTTCCCTCGAATTGCTTTCCACAAACTTACAATCTACAAATGTTTAAATCCAGTCGTTACAAACATTTTATGAATGGAGGATGCCTTTAGGCACATGGACCTTTTTGTTTTATCTGTGTTTTTCCTTCCTCCGTTCATTGTTTCTTAAAAAAAAAAAAACGAGTGACTCCCCCAAAGCCGAAAGAATGACTGGGCCGAATTCAAGGGACGTTGGGATGAAAATGCCTGGACACACGAAGTTTAAAGCAGTTTAAGTCAAAGGGTGAAGAAAAGATTGATTGAGGGAGAGAGCTCCAGAGTTCACTTGTTGAGTAGAAGAAAGACAGAAAATTTGCCAATTCTTGGATTGGAAAGCTGGACAGAATAGGAGTGGAACTGTGTTGAAAGGCGGGTGCCTCGCACTCGCCGCAAGGGAGGGGGTATGCACTAAGAGAGCTCTGAAGAACACTGATTGTTGTAATAGCGATAGAAGAGTGAAAGAGATGCAACATTGCGGCGTGTAGAAAGAGATTGTAGGGAACTAGGGAAGTGAGTTGATGAGACCAAATCCTTTGGACTCTACTCCTTCGAGAAGTGCGGTAAAGGTGGAGCCTCCCACACATGCGAACAATACTCAATACAGGGGTGTACTGTGCCCCGATACAGAACAAGAAGCTGTGCGAGGGTGAAGTACCCAAGGATACGATTGAGCACACCTAACTTTTGGGAAGGTGTTTTAGCAAAGAGTGGTAATATGGTGTTGTTACTGACTTGTATGAATTACCTTGTTCTATTGTTGTATTAGTCATATTAGTATATTGGATATATTGTTGCTTCCCGTTTAGTGAACCCACATAACACTTTCCACATCTATACAATCAACAACATTTCCAAAGTAATTGTTACAAGTGGTACTTGTGCTATTCATTACTATTTTGATCTCGGGTAAGATTTTGAGGAACTTTTAGTTTATTAAATTGCTTGTAATTTTATATTGCAAAGGATTAAACAAATAAAATAATAATAATTATACTCGATTAGCTAGATATATCTCCGCCCAGTAGCCAATGATATGTTTTGGGGGCACAACCCTTGCAAGGAAAAAAAACGAAAAAAAAAAACGTAATTTCCTGCAATTTCGAAAAGGAATACACCATAATGTCAGATATTAATGTAGCTTAAGAAAGGCCTTAAGTCTCTCTCTCTCTCTCTCTCTCACTCATATCATTATCCTCTAAGACAGCATGAGCACAGATCAATTAAGTAAAACAAACTCTCCTCAAAAACACGACTCGGGTTGGCAAACAGCAGATTTCGGAGTTAAGGGGGGGGGGGGGGGAAGGATGGGTCGTATTTATTTGATCTCTCATATATATATTTATACATTTATTAGTTTTCTCCCTAGACCTCCATCAAACTTTAAAAACACATCCATTAGATCCCCCTTCTAGATTAATTTGTACATTTTTCGGTAGAAATATGTCTCGGCCCAAGGCCGATTCTTCCAAAATTACTGGCTCACTGTCGTTCGCCAGGACAAAATATCGACACTTAAATAGCACTAAAGGTCTAAATATTCACAACGAAATGTGGCGAAAAGTCTTAAATCGACAAACTAATGGGGCAAACATCATAAAATCTGAAAACTAATGGAGCTAACCATGAGGGAGAAGGGGATCCAGAAAAACCACCCATCTCGCCTTAATGCGGATCCGACAAAAACAAAAAAGCACTTGTGAATGTCAATAAAAGTCCCCGATCACACGACTCTGAAATTGGCTAAGGGGAGAGGGGTCGTTTTTCTGGTTCCCCTTCTTCCTCATGTTCAGCCCCATTAGTGTTCAGATCTTAAGACATTCGGCCCATTAGTTTGGCGAATTTAAGACCTTTCTTCCCATATTCTTTGTCAATATTAAGACTTTTCGTGTCATTTAGGTGTCGATTTTTTCCTGGCGATCGATAGCGAGCCTGTAATTTCAGAGGAACCAGCCTTCAGTCGGGACATTTTTCTATCGAAAAATTTACAAATTTATCCTGAAGGAGGGTCCTGGGAGTGTAATTTTAAGTTTGATGGAGGTCTAGGGAACAAACTAAAAAATTCCCCTTAACCCTTTCTGTACCAGCGACGTAGGAAACTAATAAACAGTAAAGGGATACATAAATGAGCCAATAAATACGCCCCATCCCCCCTTGAGCATTATACTTGTTACATAATTCACAGCACACGGGCTTTGTTGACGATTAAACAATGTGCCCGGGTTCAGATGTAATATTCAACTATGCCCGGGTTCAGATGCAATATATTCTCTCTGTGATTATCTTGCACCAGGTATTGCATTTTGTAGCAGGCATGCGATTAAGGGGGGTCACTTTTTTGGGCGATTTGTGCATGTATTCATTATTTTTGCATGTATTCATTATTTTTGCATGTATTCATTATTTTTGCATGTATTCATTATTTTTGCATGTATTCATTATTTTTGCATGTATTCATTTGTTTTGCATGTATTCATTATTTTTGCATGTACAGTATTCATTATTTTTGCATGTATTCATTATGTTTGCATGTATTCATTATGTTTGCATGTATTCATTATTTTTGCATGTATTCATTTGTTTTGCATGTATTCATTTTGTTTGCATGTACTCATTATTTTTGCATGTACAGTATTCATTATTTTTGCATGTATTCATTATGTTTGCATGTATTCATTATTTTTGCGTGTATTCATTATTTTTCTAGTTTCCTCCCTAGACCTCCATCAAATTTAAAACACATCCATTAGATCCCCCTTCTAGATTAATTTGTAAATTTTTCGGTAGAAAATTTTCCCAACATTACAGGCTCACTATCGTTCGCCAGGAAACAATCGACACCTAATTGGCACAAAAGGTCTTAATATTTAATATTGACAAAGAAATGGGGCGAACGGCCTTGAAATCGACACACTAATGGAAGAAACATCTTAAAAACTCAAAACAAATATGCTAAACAAGAGGGAGAAGGAGGTCCAGGAAAAGCGAGTAGTACCCCCTACCTACAGCATTATACTCGTTACATAATTCACAGCACGCGCTTTGTTGACGATAAAACAATGCCCGAGTTGAGCTGTAATATTCAACAATGCCCGAGTTGAGCTGTAATATTCAACAATGCCCGAGTTCAGCTGTAATATTCAACAATGCCCGGGTTCAGCTGTAATATTCAACAATGCCCGGGTTCAGCTGTAATATTCAACAATGCCCGGGTTCAGCTGTAATATTCAACAATGCCCGGGTTGAGCTGTAATATTCAACAATGCCCGGGTTCAGCTGTAATATTCAACAATGCCCGGGTTCAGCTGTAATATTCAACAATGCCCGAGTTGAGCTGTAATATTCAACAATGCCCGAGTTGAGCTGTAATATTCAACAATGCCCGAGTTCAGCTGTAATATTCAACAATGCCCGGGTTCAGCTGTAATATTCAACAATGCCCGGGTTCAGCTGTAATATTCAACAATGCCCGGGTTCAGCTGTAATATTCAACAATGCCCGAGTTCAGCTGTAATATTCAACAATGCCCGGGTTGAGCTGTAATATTCAACAATGCCCGGGTTCAGCTGTAATATTCAACAATGCCCGGGTTCAGCTGTAATATTCAACAATGCCCGGGTTCAGCTGTAATATTCAACAATGCCCGGGTTCAGCTGTAATATTCAACAATGCCCGAGTTCAGCTGTAATATTCAACAATGCCCGAGTTCAGCTGTAATATTCAACAATGCCCGGGTTCAGCTGTAATATTCAACAATGCCCGAGTTCAGATGTAATATATTCTCTCTGTGACTGCATTGCACCAGACATTGCATTTTGGATCAGGCATGCGCTTGAAGGGCAGATTATTTACACTTGAGGGAATTTTTTCTGGACCCCCTTTCTCCCTCGTGTTTCGCCCCATTTGCTTTGAGGTTTTAGACGTTCACCCCATTAGTTTGGCGATTGTAAGAACTTTCGCCCAATTTCTGTCAATTTTAAGACCTTTCGTACCATTTAAGAGGAACCGACCTTTGGCCGGGACAATTTTCTACCGAAAAATGTATGAATTTATCTTGAAAGGGGGTCTAGGGGGTGTACTTTTAAGCTTGGTGGAGGTCCGGGGAACAAACTAAAAACCTCCCATTAACCCTTTCTGTACCAGCGACGGCTTTTAATTTTCATTCTAGCAATATATATATACGATTGTGTGCTGTTTAAGAAGGAATGTGTGGTAGTAAAAAGGGTTAAGTGAGATAGTTCGAAGTCTGTTAATTGCTGGAGGCCCTTTTAATCGTGTAATAGCAGCCATAATTAAGTTAGACAAGGACGGCACCGGTACTGAATGGGTTAAGGGGGGATGGGCGTAACTAATTCCTCATTTATGTATTTTGTTTTATATATTTTGTTTAGTTCCTCCCTAGACCTTATATATTTTGTTTAGTTCCTCCCTAGACCTTATATATTTTGTTTAGTTCCTCCCTAGACCTTATATATTTTGTTTAGTTCCTCCCTAGACCTTATATATTTTGTTTAGTTCCTCCCTAGACCTTATATATTTTGTTTAGTTCCTCCCTAGACCTTATATATTTTGTTTAGTTCCTCCCTAGACCTTATATATTTTGTTTAGTTCCTCCCTAGACCTTATATATTTTGTTTAGTTCCTCCCTAGACCTTAATCAAGCTTAAACAAAACACATCCATTACATCCCCCTTCTAGATTAATGTGTACCGGTACATTTTTCGGTAGAAAAATGTCCCGGCCGTAGGCCAGTTCTTCCACAATTACAGGCTCGCTATCGCTTGCCAGGAAAACGTCGATACCTAAATGGCACGAAAGGTTTTAATATTGACAAAGAAATGGGGGGAAAGGTCTTAAAATCGACAAACCAATGGGGCAAACTTCTAAACATTTCAAAACTAGTGGGGCTAGGCACGAGGGACTAGAAGGTCCAGGAAAAGCTAGTAAAATTGTCCAATGGTAGCCAGCTGATACGGGAGAACTAGACTCTGTTTCTTTGCAACGGGCGGTAAGTTGCAAAGTTCCCATCAAGCTTTCTCAGTTATTGGGAAGATTTTGTGGTGAAATCTGGTGCTAATTATATAAACTTGGTCTTGATATGGTGCAGAGACACGGTGGTTATGGTGCAGAGACACGGTGGTTATGGTGCAGAGACACGGTGGTTAGGTATTTGTCCTTTAAGTATCGAGACATGAGCTGCCGAGGGATTCAATTTACCGTCAGCTTAAATTAAGGGCAGATTTCCACTTGAGAGATTTTTTTACTGAACTCCTTTCTCATTCAGGTTTAGCCCCATTGATTTTGAGATTTTAAGACGTTCGCCCCATTAGTTTGGCGATTTTAGGAACTTTCGCCCTATTTCTGTCAATTTTAAGATCTTTCGTGTCATTTAGGGGTCAAATTTTTCCTGGCGAGCGATAGCGAGCCTGTAATTTAAGAGGAACCGGCCTTCGGCCGGGAAATTTTTCTACCGAAAAATTTACAAATTTAGCTTGAAAGAGGGTCTAGACTCTAGAGGGTGTAATTTTAAGCTTGCTGGAGGTCTAGGGAACAAACTAGAAACCTCCATTTAAACAGAGTACAGTGTAGGATATGGTCAGCAACACGAACCAAAGCTTGTCAACTATTTCAATATAGAGTTCTAAGGTGTGGGGAAATTATATATTGGTATGTGGAGAGAGAGAGAGAGAGAGAGACTGGGAGACTGGATATGTGATCTTGTTAAAATAGTATATGTGTAATTTTCTGAGTGGATATATTTGACAGTGTGGATATATGATTGTGTCGGTAGAGATGTGTTGAGAGTTCATAATTATATAACAACTTAAGGGGAGGTATTTAGTTTATTCCCTAGACCTCCATTAAGCTTAAAATTAAACCCCCTTGACCCCCTTTCAAGATAAATTTGTACATTTTTCGGTAGAAAAATTTCCCGGCCGAAGGCCGGTTCCTCTTAAATTACAGGCTCGCTATCGCTCGCCAGGACAAAATCGACACATAAATAGTACGAAAGGTCTTAAAATTGACAGAAATCGGGCGAACGTTCTTAAAATCGCCAAACTAATGGGGTGAACATCTTAAAACACTCAAAAGCAATGGGGCTAAACATGGGGGAGAAAGAGGTAAAGAAAAAAATCCCTCGAGTGGAAATCTCCCTTTAAAGTCCTAACCTAACTTAACCTAATCAAACCTAACTAAACAGCATTGGTTGAACAGGCACCGGTTAACCCCTTCTGTACCGACGACGGCCTTTTAGTTTTATGCTAGCTATATTGAGACCATTTTATGCAGGTTTAAGGAGGATCGGTGGTAGTACAAACGGTTAAGGGGGGTGACCTGCTTTTTGTTATTTCTGGCCTTTTCTCTCTTTCTCTGGCGTGTATCCATTTGGCCCCATTCAGCCTACTGTTTTAAGACGTTTATCGCCATCCAGGTGTCAATTTTTTACTGGTGAGCGGTAGCGAGCCAGCATATTTTTAATTTTTGTTTGACAGCAGTCTAAATTTGTACATTTTTCGATAGAAAAATGTCTCCGGCGAAGCCGGATTTCTTCATATAATGCTGGCTCGCTATCGCTCGCCAGGAAGAAATCGACACCTAGATGGGGATAAACGTCTTAAAATAGTTGGCTGAATGGGGCCGAATGGATACAAGCCAGAGAAAGAGAGAAAAGGAGAGAAATAACAAAAAGCAGGTCACCCCCCTTAAGTGAGATAGTTCGAAGCATGTACTTTTGCTGAACGCCCTTTTTAGAAGTGCGTAAAATCGTCTAACAGTAGCCATGTTATAGCTAACATAATGGCACCGGTCCGGAAAGGGTTAAGAGCTACTGGTTGAAGTGCTCTGTTGGTTGAGTTGTTAGGTCACCAAGGTACTGGAATTGAGTTAAGGGAGGTGACCTGCCTTTTTTCTCTGTTTTTTCTTTTTTTTTTCTTTCTCTGGCTTGTATGCATTCGGCCCCATTCGGCCCCATTCAGCCTACTGTTTTAAGACATTTATCCCCATCCAGGTGTCGATTTCTTCCTGGCGAGCGATAACGAGCCATAATTGTATGGAGAATTCCGGCTTCGCCGGAGACATTGTTCTATCGAAAAAATGTACAAATTTATCCTGTTGTAAAAAAAATAAGAAATATATATGCTGGCTCGCTACCGCTCGCCAGCAAAAAAATGAAACCTGAAAGGGGATAAACGTCTTAAAACAGTAGGCTGAATGGGGTCAAATGGATACTAGCCAGAGACAGGTTGAGAGAGAGATCAAAATAAACGAGGTGGGCCCCCTTAAGGTGATAACAAGTGTGTTTAATACAGAAACGATATTCATTTCTTATTAAATGTATATGGAGAGAGGAGATCATTTATTTTTATTAGGTCGTATTTTTATTATAGATATCAATTTTATGCGATTTATTATTTTAAGAGAAGTGATAGTGTGTGGAGAGAAGAGATAATTTATTTTGTATTAAGGGGGGGGGGGTCACCTGCTTTTCTTTATCTTTCTCTATTTCTCTCTTTCTCTGGCTTGTATCCATTCGGCCCCATTCAGCCAACTGTTTTAAGACGTTGATTCCCATCCAGGTGTCGATTTCTTCCTGGCGAGCGATAGCGAGCCATCATTGTATGGAGAAATCCGGCTTCGCCGGAGACCTTTTTCTATCGAAAAATGTACAAAATTAGATTGCTGTAAAAATATATATATATGCTGGCTCGCTACCGCTCGCCAGGAAAATATTGACTCCTGGATGGGTGTAAACGTCTTAAAACAGTAGGCTGAATGGGGCCGAATGAATACAAGCCAGCGAAAGAGAGAAAAGGAGAGAATAAAGCAGGTCACCCCCTTAAGTCGTATTTTAATTCTGGCCACTAATGTGATGCCATATATTATTTGAAGAGAAGTGATAATTAGGTTTTTATGAAGCAATCGGCATGTTTGAAGTTGCATTCACTGCCAGACTCCGATGAAGGCCTTGGGTTGTAAAAGAGACCCCATAGTTACAGAGATCGGCCAACACCTCCGCCATTAGATCCCCCTTCTAGATTAGTTTTATTTTTTTCGGTATGACAATGTCCCGGCCGAAGGCCGATTCTTCCAAATTTACAGGCTCACTATCGTTCGCCAGAAAAAAAAAATCGACATCTAAATAGCATGAAAGGTCTTAGTATTGACAAGAAAATGGGGCGGAAGGTCTTAAAATCGACACAATAATGGGGCAAACGTCTTAAAATCTGAAAACTAAAGATGCTAAGCATGAGGGAGAAAGGTCTCCATGAAACAGACCATTTCCCCTGAACCATTTGGGTACCATAATGGCGGCTACAGATAAAGATAAAGGAAGTCTGATCTCTATCATACCCCACGATCTCTACCTCGTAAACCTCGAATTGCTTCCTTCTTTCCTCTCTTTAAATTGCTACCCACCCACACCTCGCTCTCGCTCTCTCTCTCTCTCTCTCTCTCTCTCTCTCTCTCTCTCTTAATTCAAATTCAATTGAACACATTTTATTGACACAAAAGTTGAATACAGTATATTTCTCTATACTATTCTCTCTCTCTCTCTCTCTCTCTCTCTCTCTCTCTCTCTCGCTCTCTCTCTCTCTCTCTCTCTCTCTCTCTCTCTCTCTCTCTCTCTCTCTCTCTCTCTCTCTCTCTCTCTCTCTCTCTCTCATGCGAATATAAGTACCGGTACGTAATGGTTTTATATCATAACACAAACATCAACACACAATATATTGTGAATTTCACTATCCCCGGACTGACTTACATTGAGAGTGTTTGCAATATATCCATATGGAGTTAGTGATAAGAGAACCTATTCATTAAGGGGAGGTTTTTAGTTTGTTTCCTACTCCTTCAGGAATCTTAAAATTTCACCCCCTTGACCCCCTTTCAAGATAAATTTGTACATTTTTCGGTAGAAAAATGTCCCGGCCGAAGGCCGGTTACTCTTACATTACAGCTTCGCTATCGCTCGCCAGGATAAAATCGACACCTAAATGGCACGAAAGGTCTTAAATTTGACAGAATGGGGCGGAAATTCTTAAAATCACCAAACTAATTGGGCAAACGTCTTAAAATTTCAAAAGCAATGGCGCTAGACATGAGGGAGAAAGGGGTTAAGAAAAAAGTCCCTCGAGTGGAAATCTCCCCTTAACCCGTACTGTACCGGCCGCGTCCTTTTCATCACATGCTGGCAACTGTTAGGCGATTATATTCAGCTGAGGAAGGACCTCTAGCAATAATCCGACTTCAAACTCTCTCAACCAACCCATTTAACTGCTACAGGTCCTTCCCAAGCTGCATAATAGCGTCTAAATATAGCTGGCATAGAATATAAAACACGTCGCTGGTACACAAAGGGTTAAGGGGAGATTTCCACTTGAGGGATTTTTTTTATTTATTTACCCCTTTCTTCCTCATGTTTAGCCCCATTGCTTTTTATATTTTAAGACGTTCGCCCCATTAGTTTGACGATTTTAAGAACTTTCGCCCCATTTATGTCACTTTTAAGACCTTTCGTACCATATAGGTGTCGATTTTTTCCTGGCGAGCGATAGCGAGCCTGTAATTTAAGAGGAAGCGGCCTTCGGCCGGGACATTTTTCTACCGAAAAATTTACAAATTTATCTTAAAAGGGGGTCAAGGGGGTGTATTTTCAAGCTTGATGGAAATCTAGGAAACACACTAAAAAGGTCCCCTTAATTATATAATTATACAGTATATATATTTGTTTTTTTATTACCGGTATATACATTTTTTTTAGTTTGCTCGCTAGACCTCTATCAAGCTTTAGAAAAATACCCCCGACCCCCCTTTGAGGTAAATTTGTACATTTTTCGGTATACATATGTATCGGCAGAAGGACTGGTTCCTCCTAAATTAGAAGCTCACTATCGTTCGCCAGGAATAAAAATCTACACCTAAATGCCACGAAAGGTCTTGATATTGAAAACGAAATTGGGCGAAAGGTCTTAAAATCGACAAACTAATGAGGCAAACATCTTAACATCTGAAAACTAATGGGGCTAAACATGAGGGATAAGGGCATCTAGAAAACTGACCCATCTCCCTTTAAGTAGATACGTCACAGATACGTCACGCTACGTCACAAGGCTATAGGATCCCTTGTAACTCCTTGTAACTAACTCACTCTTACTCTCTCTCTCTCTATCTCTCTCTCTCTCTCTCAATATCCATTTATCGAATACTGGATATTAATGTAATCATGTACTGCACCCAACTACACCATGACTGTGTGTGTGTGTGTGTGTGTGTGTGTCTGTGTCACTTTTTCTTCCATTCTACTGCTGTCCGCAACAAGGAGGAAGCATTCAAACGGTACCGACGCCTAAATACTCAAGAATCATATTCTTCCTATGTTTCTGCCTGGAATCAAGCCAAATCTGTTCTTCGACTTGCAAACACTCTTTCATCAATAATAATGATATTCTAGCTATATTTAGACAATTTTGTGCAGTTTAAGAAGAATATGTAAAATGAGTTAAGTGAGACAGTTCGAAGCCTGTTAGTTACTGTAGGCCCTTTTTAAACTGAATACAATCGTCTAATAGTGAAGCAGATAGGTGGAAGAATTGTGCGTTTCTTGATAGAAGTGTCAAACTTGGCACACACAATAATAAACGCAGTATAATCAAAATTAGCCATAGGGCCATCACAGGTTTAGCCTATGTTGGCTTTGGCAGCCCCTTTCCAATTAATCTCCATTAGAGTACTGGAACACAGATATTTACCCCAAACTGTGTACTGTGGTAGAGATGTCAAACTAGTCTCAAATGACTCGTCTGAACAAGGGAAACGGCGTATATTCAGATAATGTGTTGCTAACGTTGAAGTTTGACTTGTACTGGTCCCTGTAGTTTAGTATCATGCTACAAATTGGTAAGAATTGTTGCCAATTGCCACACATTTTTTGAACTACAGGGACTAGTACAAACCAAATGGTCAACTTTATATAAACATTGTCTGAACATTTATTGTTTCCCTTGTCCAGACGAGCCATTTGAGACTAGTTTGACATCTCTACCACAGTACACAGTTTGGGGTAAATATCTGTGTTCCAGTACTCTAATGGAGATTAATTGGAAAGGGGCTGCCAAAGCCAACATAGGCTAAACCTGTGATGGCCCTATAGCTAATTTTGATTATACTGCGTTTATTATTGTGTGTGCCAGTTTTGACACTTCTATCAAGAAACGCACAATTCCCACACATGTGTTCACATATCTGCCCCACTATAATAGTAGCAAGAATGAATATAAAAAGTCATTGCCGCTACAGAATGGGTTACTATTTACTCTGATCAAGGCGGGCTCAGCAAAAAATATTTCATAATAGTGCTGACCAGTAGATCAGCTCAGCCTCATCCAAATTAATATTATTGTCTAGACTAGTCTTTTTTCTGCACATATACAATTATGCACAAAAAAGACATGACTAATGTATTTTCTATCTCTCTCTCTCTCTCTCTCTCTCTCTCTCTCTCTCTCTCTCTCTCTCTCTCTCTCTCTAGTTTACCAAGGGAGGTGGTCGACAGTAATTCAATTGATCCGTTTAAGAAAAGACTGGACGATCATCTGATGCATTTTGGATTAATATGAATTAATCAGTAGGTATGTGTAATTTCCCTTTCAAACTAATTTATTTCTATACACTATAAAACTGTCCTTGTGGGCATTTCCTGACCCATAAGGTTACACTTCATCCTATTTTCCGGTACAGCTTATTAGCCGGAGGGTGGGGAGAGAGCCTTCTACTTTACTGTCCTCTTCTTCCACTATAAACTGTCCCTGTCTAGTAGTATTAAGGCCGGACGACCTAGTAGGGACTGGAAAGTCTGTGTGATCTGAGTATCTGTGTAACTCTGTAGCGCGCGCTCTCTCTCTCTCTCTCTGTCTAAACTCCGCTTAGACAAATATCTCGCATCAAACCCGTGACTGACTGCGTTTGTAAATGAATAACTTTATTTTATTCCCCCCTCAGTTACTAACCCATCTGTCCCCTACTAACTTCCTAGTCCTGCCACAGACATTAGTTCCAGGGCAGTAGTTCCCTTTCCAATGTTCCCTTACCCACTCTAAACCACTGTTTGGACACTTGATCCTCAGTGTTTTGGAGAACAAGCAGCCTAGAAGGGTCACTAAATCTGTTGTTGCTTGATTTCCTTTGTACTCCTTTGTACTCCTTTGTACTCTCTCTCTCTCTCTCTCTCTCTCTCTCTCTCTCTCTCTCTCTCTCTCTCCTAGCCTCAACAAAGTACCTCTACTCTAATAACCAAGGCAAACAAGGCCAGGAAAATTTAGCAAACAACCCACCACCACACTTCTCAAACGAATTGGGTATGATCAACAAACAAGGGAGAGAGAGAGTGAGAGTAAGAGTGAGAGAGTGAGATAGAGATAGAGTAAACGAATTGGGTATGATGAACAAACAAGGGATGGAAGGAGAGAGAGAGAGAGAGAGAATTTAAGTTCTTCTACAGTATATTCCAACTTAGTCTTGTCTTCTTTTTTTTGTAACATTATACATATGGACAAACAAAGACAAGACCATAATGACAATTGGGATGAGGCTAATATAATCTACTGGTATGAGAGAGAGAGAGAGAGAGAGAGAGAGATTTGTATTCATGGTAGAAAAAAAACATGATCAAACAAACAAGAGAGAAAGAGAGAGAGAGAGAGAGATGATTTAAGTTCTACAGTATATTCCAACTTATTCTTGTCTTCTTGTTTTTTAACATTATACATATGGCAAACAAAGACAAGGCCATAATAACAACTGGGATGAGGGTAAGATAATTTACTGGTGAGAGAGAGAGAGAGAGAGAGGTAGGTTGGTATTGAGGGTGGAAAAAGTATATGATAAAGAAATGAGGTCTAAGAATAGGAAGGGAAGGAAAAGTGCAGAGTAAAAAACTGACATTTCGGAGAACATAAAACTGTAGGAATTAAGGACTTAGAGAGAGAGAGAGAGAGAGAGAGAGAGAGAGAGAGAGAGAGTTCCAGAAGAAAGGTGTGACAACAAAGTTTGTGTAAATCAATTTTAATAGACCATGATTATTTTCACCCTAATGCAAACAGCAAAAAGTGTTACATTAAAATCCATGAATCGGTAAAAAATATTGTATACAGTACTATACAAATTGTAAACTGTACTGCAAGAAAGTAGTGGCAAGTGTACCGTAACCTAATAATGGAAAGTGGTGGCAAGTGTACCGTAACCTAATAATAGAAAGTGGTGGCAAGTGTTTCGTAACCTAATAATGGAAAGTGGTGGCAAATGTACCGTAACCTAATAATGGAAAGTGGTGGCAAGTGTACCGTAACCTAATAATAGAAAGTGGTGGCAAGTGTTTCGTAACCTAATAATGGAAAGTGGTGGCAAGTGTACCGTAACCTAATAATGGAAAGTGGTGGCAAGTGTACCGTACCCTAATAATAGAAAGTGGTGGCAAGTGTTTCGTAACCTAATAATGGAAAGTGGTGGCAAGTGTACCGTAACCTAATAATAGAAAGTGGTGGCAAGTGTTCCGTAACCTAATAATGGAAAGTGGTGGCAAGTGTACCGTAACCTAATAATGGAAAGTGGTGGCAAGTGTACCGTAACCTAATAATAGAAAGTGGTGGCAAGTGTACCGTAACCTAATAATGGAAAGTGGTGGCAAGTGTACCGTAACCTAATAATAGAAAGTGGTGGCAAGTGTACCGTAACCTAATAATGGAAAGTGGTGGCAAGTGTACCGTAACCTAATAATAGAAAGTGTTGGCAAGTGTACCGTAACCTAATAATGGAAAGTGGTGGCAAGTGTACCGTAACCTAATAATGGAAAGTGGTGGCAAGTGTACCGTAACCTAATAATAGAAAGTGTTGGCAAGTGTTCCGTAACCTAATAATGGAAAGTGGTGGCAAGTGTACCGTAACCTAATAATGGAAAGTGGTGGCAAGTGTTCCGTAACCTAATAATGGAAAATGGTGGCAAGTGTACCGTAACCTAATAATGGAAAGTGGTGGCAAGTGTACCGTAACCTAATAATGGAAAGTGGTGGCAAGTGTACCGTAACCTAATAATGGAAAGTGGTGGCAAGTGTACCGTAACCTAATAATAGAAAGTGGTGGCAAGTGTTTCGTAACCTAATAATGGAAAGTGGTGGCAAGTGTACCGTAACCTAATAATGGAAAGTGGTGGCAAGTGTACCGTACCCTAATAATAGAAAGTGGTGGCAAGTGTTTCGTAACCTAATAATGGAAAGTGGTGGCAAGTGTACCGTAACCTAATAATAGAAAGTGGTGGCAAGTGTTCCGTAACCTAATAATGGAAAGTGGTGGCAAGTGTACCGTAACCTAATAATGGAAAGTGGTGGCAAGTGTACCATAACCTAATAATAGAAAGTGGTGGCAAGTGTACCGTAACCTAATAATGGAAAGTGGTGGCAAGTGTACCGTAACCTAATAATGGAAAGTGGTGGCAAGTGTACCGTAACCTAATAATGGAAAGTGGTGGCAAGTGTACCGTAACCTAATAATAGAAAGTGTTGGCAAGTGTTCCGTAACCTAATAATGGAAAGTGGTGGCAAGTGTACCGTAACCTAATAATGGAAAGTGGTGGCAAGTGTTCCGTAACCTAATAATGGAAAATGGTGGCAAGTGTACCGTAACCTAATAATGGAAAGTGGTGGCAATTGTACCGTAACCTAATAATGGAAAGTGGTGGCAAGTGTACCGTAACCTAATAATGGAAAGTGGTGGCAAGTGTACCGTAACCTAATAATAGAAAGTGTTGGCAAGTGTTCCGTAACCTAATAATGGAAAATGGTGGCAAGTGTACCGTAACCTAATAATGGAAAGTGTTGGCAAGTGTACCGTAACCTAATAATGGAAAATGGTGGCAAGTGTACCATAACCTAATAATGGAAAGTGTTGGCAAGTGTACCGTAACCTAATAATGGAAAATGGTGGCAAGTGTACCGTAACCTAATAATGGAAAGTGGTGGCAAGTGTACCGTAACCTAATAATAGAAAGTGGTGGCAAGTGTACCGTAACCTAATAATGGAAAGTGGTGGCAAGTGTACCGTAACCTAATAATGGAAAGTGGTGGCAAGTGTACCGTAACCTAATAATGGAAAGTGGTGGCAAGTGTACCGTAACCTAATAATAGAAAGTGGTGGCAAGTGTACCGTAACCTAATAATGGAAAGTGGTGGCAAGTGTACCGTAACCTAATAATGGAAAGTGGTGGCAAGTGTACCGTAACCTAATAATGGAAAGTGGTGGCAAGTGTACCGTAACCTAATAATGGAAAGTGGTGGCAAGTGTACCGTAACCTAATAATAGAAAGTGGTGGCAAGTGTACCGTAACCTAATAATGGAAAGTGGTGGCAAGTGTACCGTAACCTAATAATGGAAAGTGGTGGCAAGTGTACCGTAACCTAATAATGGAAAGTGGTGGCAAGTGTACCGTAACCTAATAATGGAAAGTGGTGGCAAGGGTACCGTAACCTAATAATGGAAAGTGGTGGCAAGTGTACCGTAACCTAATAATGGAAAGTGGTGGCAAGTGTACCGTAACCTAATAATGGAAAGTGGTGGCAAGTGTACCGTAACCTAATAATGGAAAGTGGTGGCAAGTGTACCGTAACCTAATAATGGAAAGTGGTGGCAAGTGTACCGTAACCTAATAATGGAAAGTGGTGGCAAGTGTACCGTAACCTAATAATGGAAAGTGGTGGCAAGTGTACCGTAACCTAATAATGGAGAATGTAGAACACTAGAAAATCCGAAAATATTGAATAAGAAAATAATGGAAAATATATACCGTAATGGACAATTAAATTATTTAATAAGATATAATGCAGAATATATATATATATATATAATAAGACAAATATGAGAGAAATTATATTTAAGTTAGCTAATGGTGGATTAGGCCTATTTCCGGAGTGAGAAGGAGAAAGAATGAGGCTCATTTCATTTTTAATATCCTTTAATAGGTCAATCTGTTTTCAATTTTATGGGAGCTTTGTTCCGCCCTCTCCAGTAGCCTCTTTCTTAGTATTTCCTTGGTCGGTTCATATTTTGTTATTAATTTATCATTATCTTCTTTAAGGGGGGTCAACGTTTTTTTTTTTATCTTTCTCTCCTTTTCTCTCTTTCCCTGGCTTGTATCCATTCGGCCCCATTCAGCCAATTGTTTTTAGACGTTTATTCCCATCCAGGTGTCGATTTCGTATGGTTTTTCGTATGGATAAATCCGGCTTCGCCGGAGAAATGTTTCTATCGAAAAATTTACAAATTTAGCTTGCTGTCAAAACAAAAAAATATATATATGCTGGCTCGCTACCGCTCGCCAGGAAAATATTGACACCTGGATGGGGGTAAACGTCTTAAAACAGTAGGCTGAATGGGGCCGAATGGATACAAGCCAAAGAGAGAGGGAGAGAAAGAAAAAAAAGCGAGGTGGGCCCCCTTAATCTTGTTCTGCTGGCTCTTGTTACACACTTTTATTCAGCTTAGGAAACATGTGTGAGTCAGAGGGCTACTTGATATGAAAATGGTTATCCCTTTGATATCTTGAAGTCATTTATAAACCTAATATAATCATCAGGGATAATTGTAGAGTATTGATTAGCACGTATTTTTATATTATATATATATATATATATATATATATATATATATATATATATATATATATATATATATATACCGGTATATATATATATATGTATATATATATATATATATATATATATATATATATATATATATATATATATATACGGTAAATATATACTGTATATATATATATATTTATATATATATATATATATATATATATATATATATATATATATATATATATATACTGTATAGGCCTATATATAATATGACAGGCATAATTAAAGATGAATACCGGTATATATAAAACGAAGAAACAATATATATAATGAATCAAGTGTAAACAACAAACACACAGCTACTATGACAATATACAGTACATGGCAACACAGAGGTACACCCCATAATAAACAGAGGTATGTCAACCCGGAGACACATACAATCCTGGGAAAGAAAGAGGGAGCAGGTAGAGGGAGCCTAATATGGGTCAGGAACAGATTAAGGGGGGTGACCTGTTTTTGTTCTGTCCTTTTCTATCTTTCTCTGGCTTGTATCCATTTGGCCCCATTCAGCTTACTGTTTTAAGACGTTTATCCCCATCCAGGTGTCAATTTTTTACTGGTGAGCGGTAGCGAGCCAGCATATTTTTTATTTTTGTTAGACAGCAAGCTAAATTTGTAAATTTTTCGATAGAAAAATTTCTCCGGCGAAGCCGGATTTCTTCATATAATGCTGGCTCGCTATCGCTCGCCAGGAATAAATCGACACCTAGATGGGGATAAACGTCTTAAAATAGTTGGCTGAATGGGGCCGAATGGATACAAGCCAGAGAAAGAGAGAAAAGGACAGAAATAACAAAAAGCAGGCCACCCCCCTTAAGGGGAGATGGCCGTATTTATTTGATCATTTGTGTATTTTTATTTTATTGTATTAGTTTCCTCCCTAGACCTCCATCAAGCTTAAAAAAAACATCTATTAGATCCCCTTTTTAGATTAATTTGTACATTTTTCAGTAGAAACATTTCCCGGCCGAACGCCGGTTCTTCCAAAATTACAGCCTCACTATCGGTCGCCAGGAAGAAAATTGATACCTGAATAGCACGAAAGGTCTTAATATTGACAACTAAGAACATAAGAAAATGGGAGTCTGCAAAAAGCCGATCGGCCCCTAATGGGGCTAAAGGTCTTAAAATCGACAAACTAATGAACTGAACGTCATAAAATATGAATACTAATGGGGCTAAGCGCAAGGGAGAAGGGGGACCAGAAAAACGACCCATCTCCCCATAATTACGGTAGGGCAGGCGGAGGAATTTTGGTGGTAAATTGTATAAGGGGGGGGGGGGGGGTCACACTGGCTCTTCGATCGTCAATTTATTGGGGTCAACCTTTTTCTGGCAACATTTCTGGGAGCTTCGGCACTGGTATCGGATATTGGTTTGAGGATAGATTAAATTAGGTGACAGTATTTTTTAAGGGGATATGTTTTTTTAGACCCCCTTCTCCCTCATGTTTAGTCCCATTAATTTTCAGATTTTAAGATGTTTGCCCCATTAGTTTGTCAATTGTAAGACTTTTCGCCCCATTTCTTTGTCATTATTAAGACCTTTCGTGCTATTTAGGTGTCGACGTTGTTCCTGGCGAACGATAGTGAGCCTGTAATTTTGGAAGAAAAATGTACAAATTGATCTAGAAGGGGGATCTAATGGATCTATTCATTATTTTCATCATTTAGGTTTATATGTAAGTTAATTGGTAGGGTGGTGATATGAATATCTATAAGGCGTCTCCACCTTCAATGACGGTACGCCATATGTCTATGAAATATTCCCTATTTTGCAAACTGTGAACATCTCCACCATTAAGAGCATGCTATAAGTTTGTGATATGAGTTTCCCTTCTCCTAAGTTTGTGATATGAGTTTCCCTTCTCCTAAGTTTGTGATATGAGTTTCCCTTCTCCTAAGTTTGTGATATGAGTTTCCCTTCTCCTAAGTTTGTGATATGAGTTTCCCTTCTCCTAAGTTTGTGATATGAGTTTCCCTTCTTCTAAGTTTGTGATATGAGTTTCCCTTCTCCTAAGTTTGTGATATGAGTTTCCCTTCTTCTAAGTTTGTGATATGAGTTTCCCTTCTCCTAAGTTTGTGATATGAGTTTCCCTTCTTCTAAGTAAGCTGCTGTCCAAAGCTTACAAGGCTAAACAAAATAAATAAATAAATAAATAAATAGATAAATAATAAGATAACAAAAACAAAATATATATATATACTGTATATATATAATTATTCAGTAGTAAGAGATGGAAATAAATATGCATCTGGTAGAAGAACTGTAAAACAGATGCAATATACGAGGTGCCATAAATCTACTGGAGGCAGAGAAGGGATAAGAATAATGAAAAATGTTCCCAAAAATATGTTATTGGGATAGCAAATCCTTTAGAGATTACACAAACTATATATCCTATCTACATCCTAATCTCTCTCCCCCCTGCCAAATCTTTCTGCTGATCCAGTCCAACAACAAGAAGAACAACAGCAACAACAAATTTGAGATTTCCCGACATGGGCATAACTATGTTCGCAGTTTTTCTGTGGTTAAGGGAGCCCAGAGGGTATTGTGCTGCATAATGTACTGGTTCGGCTCAATGGTTTAAGGAGGGGGTTTACTTTGTTCTCTAAACCTCTATCAAACTTAAAAAAACACCAACAAGACCCCCCTTCGATATACATTTTTACATTTTATGGTAGAAAAATGTCCCGGCCGAAGGACGATTTCTCTTCAAATACAGGTTCGCTGTCGCTCGTCAGAAAATAACTTGTGATAGACATAAATATATATTACAATAGACTATTAGCATGCTAACGTAACAAGACTATATTATCTACAAAGAGTCATAAAGAGATAAGTGACTTCTATAATTTCCATAAGTTCAATATTTGTATGATCCTAAATTCAACGCTAAAATAAGTCAAATAGTGAATAGCTATTACAATGCCAAAGGATAGGTTTATACGCTCTGGTCGTAATAAGCGAACCCTGGTGTATCACTTGAACATATATCAGTAAGAAGTGGGGAACACAAATAATACGGAGAGAAAGTACCTCAATAATAAGGTTTATGAAGTAAAGTCATTGTTTATGATTAGTTGACGAATTATTCCAACCACCTACGTTATTAGAATGTTATATATATATATATATATATATATATATATATATATATATATATATATATATATATATATATATATACCGGTATATATATATAAGTTTATCTATGTATTGAATAAAACTTGGTTGATTGAAGGGCTCAAATGGGCGAATACTTATTGCTTATTGGTGGTCACGGCCGTGCAACGCTTCAGGAATATATATACACATATCAAGTGTTGCAGTCGTTTGTTTCTTCATATGTATTGCACATGAATGGTTGAAACACTTTTAGGCTTATGTGTGTGTTTTTTATTTTTTTAATTTTTTTATTTAAGCAATTAATTGTTACAGTGTTGGTAAACTCAAAGTCAAAAGTGGTGTTCTATCAACCCCCATAATTGGAACTGTGGTTATCTCTTGTGTTATGAGCGAAAACATATTCTTAAGGGAGCCCACCTCGTTTTTTTTCTCTTTCTCTCCCTCTCTCTTTGGCTTGTATCCATTCGGCCCCATTCAGCCTACTGTTTTAAGACGTTTACTCCCATCCAGGTGTCAATATTTTCCTGATGGGCGGTAGCGAGCCAGCATATATATATTTTTGTTTTTGACAGCAAGCTAAATTTGTAAATTTTTCGATAGAAAAAATTCTCCGGCGAAGCCGAATTTCTCCATACAATGCTGGTTCGCTATCGCTCGCCAGGAAGAAATCGACACCTGAATGGGGATAAACGTCTTAAAACAGTTGAGTGAATGGGGCCGAATGGATACAAGCCAGGGAAAGAGAGAAAAGGAGAGAAAGATAAAAAAAAAACGGTGACCCCCCTTAATAGACACAGGCCAAGCTCTAATTTGTAGGTCAATTATTTATGATTCAGGAATAATTTTTGCATTAAGCCAATTGCGTACAATTTATTTGAAGTTATAAAGGTGGCGTAGGGATGCGGCGACCGCACCGCCCGCCACTTTGGTGGTGCAATCAGCTTCTGAAGCAGTGGTCCACTGGTTCCTCTCTTCAGAAAATTCCTGTGCTTCGTATGCTTCCAGCCAGGGCCCCACTGGGGTAAATAAAATAGCAAAACAATGGTGGAACTGCCATCCGGGCGAGGGACTGCTCTGGGTCTGCTCCTTCAGTACTAAGGGTCATAATCCACTTAGTGGAAATGACACTGTGGAGTGGGTCAGTGGGGGCATGTCTGGGAACTTGGAGGCAGTTTCTGCCATAGCCATCCCTTTTGGGACGCTTCCTCTGCAAGCGGGGCGTCGGATTGATGATGATGATAATGAAGGTGGATACTGTGGTGCTATACAGCGCAAAATTCTGCAGTATTTGCAACCCATGTTTAACTACAGTATGTACGGTATGTGATAGTGAAGCCTGTGATACATATGTTAAAAATATCTATCTCTCTCTCTCTCTATCTCTCCACGCGCGCGCGCAAACACACACACATACACACATTATATATATATATATATATATATATATATATATATATATATATATATATTATAATAATAATAATAGCTAATTAAAATTCGAATTATTGTTAAAAGACATAATTTATATTAAAATTAACAATACTGTAACAGGGATATGAAATATACCTCTTAAAAAGACAATTTATCAATCTACCAATTGGATATTTGAACTACAATAAACTGAAAAATGTTAAAATACGTGACATATTTCAAGAACCACCATCTTAGGACTGCTATGGATGATTTGAATAAGTTTGTGAAGAACATCTCGGCTAATAATGAAGACGCCATTGATTTTTATCGCACACTGCATCCACTGAATATGTCGACGTTTTATTACCAGAACTTTGATGCCAAGGAGATGGGCTGATCCTGTCAGAGTGGGGGTTGAGCGTCCCCTGCCTCTCAGAGCTCAACCTCACTTTTTCTCATGTTAAATATTTTTCAGTACTTTTTGACATAGTTAAGGGAGCCCACCTCGCTTCTTTTTCTTTCTCTCCCTCTCTCTTTGGCTTGTATCCATTCGGCCCCATTCAGCCTACTGTTTTAAGACGTTTAGCCTACCCCCATCCAGGTGTCAATATTTTCCTGGCGAGAGGTAGCGAGCCAGCATATACATATTTTTTTGTTTTGACAGCAAACTAAATTTGTAAATTTTTCGATAGAAAAATGTCTCCGGCGAAGACGGATTTCTCCATACAATGCTGGCTCGCTATCGCTCGCCAGGAAGAAATCGACACCTGGATGGGGATAAAAGTCTTAAAACAGTTGGCTGAATAGGGCCAAATGGATATAAGTCAGAGAAAGAGAGAAAGATAAAAAAAAGCCGGTGACCCCCCTTAACGGATTTGGCTATTCGATATACGACAACGAAATGTGACTTCCCTAATTTAAGCTAACTGATTTTGTCTACTCTACTTCTGACTACAAAATTGATTAACCCAAATTTATCAACCCCCTGATTTCGACTAATTTCATTAGTACGATACTACTTTGTCTTTAAGGTCAAACACTCTGCACCAGGTATTATAGAGATAGCCGGTTTGCCACAGTTATAACAGAAAACCGATTACGGCGGGTGGCTGTGGCCTGATGAAGTCCATCCGCCTTTCTATTTTGCCGTGGGGTGGGTGTTTGACTTTATCTCTATGTTTTGCATATATCTATATTAATTTAAACTCTTCACACATGTGTGTGTGTGTGTGTGTGTGTGTGTGTGTGTGTGTGTGTGTGTGTATACAAAGAGAGACGGATAGAGAGAGAACCACGGTCTTCACAATCACATAATATATAGTTAAGGGGAGATTATTCGTTTTTTTTTTGGTCCCCCTTCTTCCTCATGTTTAGCCTCCTTAGTTTTCAGATTTTATGACGTTCGGCGCATTAGTTTGTCGATTTTAAGACCTTTTGCCCCATTTCTGTGTCAATATTAAGACTTTTCAAGACTTTTCGTATCATTTAAGTGTCGATCTTTTCTTGGCGAACGATATCGAGCCTGTAACTTAACCCCTTCAGCACCATGACGTCTTTTTAGCCATCATTTTGGCTAAGGTTAGACGAATTTATGCAGTTTCAGAATGACCTATTTTATTCAGAGGGTTTATTGAGATCGTATTTACCCATTTAAGTGATGTAAGTACATACTAAACTAAAGAAAATCGTCTAATGGTAACCAGCACATGATGAAAAGTACGGTCGAGGTTAATAAGTGTTGTCAGATATTTCACAAAGTTTCGGACACTGACTAATACTCTGAGGGATAAGTACTTTTCCCAGTAACTATATAGGTACCAATAACACTTGTTGAGCGAAAAGCACTGGAATCTATGACAACACTTAATACCCCCGATTGTATGTAATGGTAGTAAAGGGGTTAAGAGAAACAGGCCTTCGGCCAGGATATTTCTCTATCGAAAACTGTACAAATTTATCTTGAATGCGATTCTTGGGGGTGGTATTCCTTAAGCTTGATGGAGGTCTAGGGAGGACACTATAAAATATATATATATATATATATATATATATATATATATATATATATATATATATATATATATATATACCGTATATATATACCGGTATATATATATATATATATAGATATATTATCAAATAAATACGCCCATCGCCCCTTACACAAGTATAGGTTTCTGGGCCGTATATCCCTTCCCAATAGACCTACAATCCACCGTGTTTACGAGGCCTAGGTGATCACGGTACAGTAAAGGAGGGGCATGGCATTATGATTGGTCGGCCGTGAAGCACCTATAGTCCATTTCAATGTAAGTAGGACAGTAATCGTGACCCCTAACCTCTGTAACTGAAAACGTGCTAGAGCAAATGGGCTGTACATTTCCACACTTATTCCCTGGCTTACTCTTCCCAAATGGTAGAAGTACGAGCACGATTACTTTTGGTTGTTTCTGTTATGATAGGTTTGGGTCGGGATGTCTGGCCCACCTAAAGTTTGCAGGGTATAGCAAGGCTGCCAACATATACACATTGCCTGCAGAGCTAATCTATTTAAGGGGAGGTTTTTAGTGTGTTTCCTAGACTTCCATCAAGCTTGAAATTGCACCCCCTTGAACCCCTTTCAAGATAAATTTGTACATTTTTCGGTAGAAAAATTTCCCGGCCGAAGGCCGGTTCCTCTTAAATTACAGGCTCGCTATCGCTCGCCAGGAAAAAATCGACACCTAAATGGCTCGCAAAGTCTTAAAAGTGACAAATGGGGTGACAGTTCTTAAAATAGTTAAACTAATGGGGCGAACGTCTTAAAATCTCAAAAGCAATGGGGCTAAACATGAGGGAGAAAAGGGTAAAGAAAAAATCCCTCAAGTGGAAATCTCCCCTTAATCTAATTGCGTATTCGTAAGTACAACATCGGGATCGAACTGTCTGTGTGTCCACTGAAGATACAGTCCTAGGTCATGCTTCATAGACAAGATAAACATATTAAGAGAGAGAGAGAGAGAGAGAGAGAGAGAGAGAGAGAGAGAGAGAGGCTATAACACTACCCACTCTGCGCACCACAAATATTTGAAGGTTGACGGCCAAAATGTGTTTCCCCTCCCTCCCTTTGTAAACAGAAAGAAGGGAAGAGGGAGACAGAGATTAAGAGAGTAGGAGTCACAAAGAATGATAGATAGCTAAATAAATATATATGTATGTGTGTGTGTGTGTGTGGAGAGAGAGAGAGACATAGAGAGAGAGTGAGAGATTGTTAACATGATATGTATCACAGGCTTCACCATCACATATATAGTTAAACATGGGTTGCAAATACCGCAGACTTTTGTGTTGTATAGCACCACATTATCTAACCTTATCATCATCATCAACCCAACGCCCCGCTTGCAGAGGAAGCGCCCCAAAAGGGATGGTCATGGCAGAAACTGCCTCCAGGCTCCCAGACATGCCCCCACTGACCCACTCCACAGTGCCATTTCCACTAAGTGGATTATGACCCTTAGTACTGAAGGAGTAGGCCCAGAGCAGTCCCTCACCCGGATGGCAGTTCCACCATTGTTTTGCTATTTTATTTACCCCAGTGGGGCCCTGGCTGGAAGCATACCAAGCACAGGAATTTTCTGAAGAGAGGAACCAGTGGTCCACTGCTTCAGAAGCTGATTGCACCACCAAAGTGGCGGGCGGTGGGGTCGCCGCATCTCTATACCACCTTCATAACTTCAAATAAATTGTCCACAATTGGTTAAATTACAAAAGTACTCTTAATTATACCGAAAACAAACGAAAAAAATAACAAGAAGTGGGGACAGGTTGTCAAAACGAAAGCCGGGTCCATTGTATTTAGTCTTTATTATTGTCTATATATAGATAAAATTAAGGTTTATAGTTCAATATAATTATGTCGTAGGAAGTGATAAAATGGCCAAAACAAAGCTATTTCCTGTAAATGTTCTTGTATTCCTTCTCATGTTCATTCAAATCTGCAAAAACAAAAACACTCATGATACCGTGAGTGGGAGCAAGATGTTCAATGAATAAACAATAATAAGCATAGAATAGGACACGGTGCATGTTATTAGGGATTAGGACACGGTGCATGTTATTAGAGAATAGGACACGGTGCATGTTATTAGAGAATAGGACACGGTGCATGTTATTAGAGAATAGGACACGGTGCATGTTATTAGGGAATAGGACACGGTGCATGTTATTAGAGAATAGGACACGGTGCATGTTATTAGGGATTAGGACACGGTGCATGTTATTAGGGATTAGGACACGGTGCATGTTATTAGGGATTAGGACACGGTGCATGTTATTAGGGATTAGGACACGGTGCATGTTATTAGGGATTAGGACACGGTGCATGTTATTAGGGATTAGGACACACACGGTGCATGTTATTAGGGATTAGGACACGGTGCATGTTATTAGGGATTAGGACACGGTGCATGTTATTAGGGATTAGGACACGGTGCATGTTATTAGGGATTAGGACACGGTGCATGTTATTAGGGATTAGGACACGGTGCATGTTATTAGGGATTAGGACACGGTGCATGTTATTAGGGATTAGGACACGGTGCATGTTATTAGGGATTAGGACACGGTGCATGTTATTAGGGATTAGTACACGGTGCATGTTATTAGGGATTAGTACACGGTGCATGTTATTAGGGATTAGGACACGGTGCATGTTATTAGGGATTAGGACACGGTGCATGTTATTAGGGATTAGGACACGGTGCATGTTATTAGGGATTAGGACACGGTGCATGTTATTAGGGATTAGGACACGGTGCATGTTATTAGGGATTAGGACACGGTGCATGTTATTAGGGATTAGGACACGGTGCATGTTATTAGGGATTAGGACACGGTGCATGTTATTAGGGATTAGGACACGGTGTATGTTATTAGGGATTAGGACACGGTGCATGTTATTAGGGATTAGGACACGGTGCATGTTATTAGGGAATAGGACACGGTGCATGTTATTAGGGAATAGGACACGGTGCATGTTATTAGAGAATAGGACACGGTGCATGTTATTAGAGAATAGGACAAATAGGACACGGTGCATGTTATTAGAGAATAGGACACGGTGCATGTTATTAGAGAATAGGACACGGTGCATGTTATTAGGGAATAGGACACGGTGCATGTTATTAGGGAATAGGACACGGTGCATGTTATTAGAGAATAGGACACGGTGCATGTTATTAGGGAATAGGACACGGTGCATGTTATTAGAGAATAGGACACGGTGCATGTTATTAGAGAATAGGACACGGTGCATGTTATTAGAGAATAGGACACGGTGCATGTTATTAGGGAATAGGACACGGTGCATGTTATTAGAGAATAGGACACGGTGCATGTTATTAGGGATTAGGACACGGTGCATGTTATTAGGGAATAGGACACGGTGCATGTTATTAGAGAATAGGACACGGTGCATGTTATTAGGGAATAGGACACGGTGCATGTTATTAGAGAATAGGACACGGTGCATGTTATTAGAGAATAGGACACGGTGCATGTTATTAGAGAATAGGACACTGTGCATGTTATTAGAGAATAGGACACGGTGCATGTTATTAGAGAATAGGACACGGTGCATGTTATTAGAGAATAGGACACGGTGCATGTTATTAGAGAATAGGACACGGTGCATGTTATTAGGGAATAGGACACGGTGCATGTTATTAGAGAATAGGACACGGTGCATGTTATTAGAGAATAGGACACGGTGCATGTTATTAGGGATTAGGACACGGTGCATGTTATTAGAGAATAGGACACGGTGCATGTTATTAGGGATTAGGACACGGTGCATGTTATTAGAGAATAGGACACGGTGCATGTTATTAGGGATTAGGACACGGTGCATGTTATTAGAGAATAGGACACGGTGCATGTTATTAGGGATTAGGACACGGTGCATGTTATTAGGGAATAGGACACGGTGCATGTTATTAGGGATTAGGACACGGTGCATGTCATTAGAGAATAGGACACGGTGCATGTTATTAGGGAATAGGACACGGTGCATGTTATTAGGGAATAGGACACGGTGCATTTTATTAGGGATTAGGACACGGTGCATGTTATTAGAGAATAGGACACGGTGCATGTTATTAGGGAATAGGACACGGTGCATGTTATTAGAATAGGACACGGTGCATGTTATTAGAGAATAGGACACGGTGCATGTTATTAGAGAATAGGACACGGTGCATGTTATTAGGGATTACATGGGATAGTTAAGGGGAGACAGACCGTTTTTTATGGACCCCCTTCTCCCTAATGTTTAGCCCCACTAGTTTTGAGATTTTTAGACGTTGGTTCCATTAGTTTGGGGATTTTATGACCTTTCACCCCATTTATTTGTCAATATTAGGACCCTTCGTGCCATTTAGGTGTCGAATTTTGTCAATATTAGGACCCTTCGTGCCATTTACGTGTCGATTTTTTCCTGGCGAGCGATAGCGAGCCTGTAATTTTAGGAGGAATCGGCCTTTGGCCGGGACATTTTTCTACCGAAAAATTTACAAATCTATCTTGAAGGGTGGTTTAGGGGATGTTTTTCTAAGCTTGATGGAAGTCTAGGGAGGAAACTGAAAATATATATATATATGAATAAATTAATTAATAGACCAAACAAACAGCCACTGTCCCCTTAATGTCCAGCGTTGACTCCAGACCGAACTTGAACTTTTATCTCATTGGTTTATGGGCCGTATGTGTGTGTGGGGGGTGATCTGTGCCCCATAACATAGTCTTTGTTTTCGCTTAAAGGAGCCCACCTCGCTTTTTGTTTTCTCTTTATCTCCCTCTCTCTTTGGCTTGTATCCATTCGGCCCCATTCAGCCTGCTCTTTTAAGACGTTTACCCCCGTCCAGGTGTCAATATTTTCCTGGTGAGCGGTAGCGAGCCAGCATATATATATTTTTGTTTTGACAGCAATCTAAATTTTTAAATTTTTCGCAAGAAAAATGTCTTAAGGCGAAACCGGATTTCTCCATACATTGCTGGCTTGCTATCGCTCGCCAGCAAGATATCGACACCTGGATGAGGATAAACGTCTTAAAACAGTTGGCTGAATGGGGCCGAATGGATACAAGCCAGGGAAAGACAACAAAACAGAGAAAGATAAAAAAAGAAGCCGGTGACCAGCATTAGAATATTCACAGTGCAGTTGGGTACAGTACACGATTAGATATATATCCAGTATTCGATAAATGGATATCAATCGTGGCCATGTGGTGTATTTATAACTGTCTTGATGGTGTAATGGTTAGAGTGTTTGAGATCTGTATGTGGTAACC
>CM064573.1:8336803-8360362 GCA_032716605.1 Paralithodes platypus
TTCCCTTGCTCAAGGGAAACGGTACTGGGCTACCAGTGCATGCGAAAAATCTTCTTGCCTTAGCGTGGGATTTAACTCGGGTCACCCGGGGTTGGAGCCCGAGACTTACTCCACTACACTACCGAGCCGGTAGTGTGTGTATATATATATATATATATATGGGCAGGGAACCAGGTGGAAACCAAAGGTGGCGCATCCACACATAACTTACACAGCCAGAACAGTTTTTGACAGAAACACATCCTTCAGGTAACTGGATTTGAACCCGCGCTATGAGAGCCAAGCGACTAGAGTACAGTGACTCAATGCGCTCAGCCACTTTGCGCGCGCGCGCGTTTGTGTGTGGTGTGTGGTCATTTATTTTCTCAAAAACTAAGTTAGTAAGACGCTTTGAAAATATTTGATTTAAATATTCTATATTATTCTCTATATGGTAATGTATATATTGGAACACCCCCGCCCTCTCTCTCTCTCTCTCTCTCTCTCTCTCTCTCGCTCTCTCTCTCGCTCTAGCTCTAGCTCTCTCTCTTTCTCTCTCTTTCTCTCTCTCGATCTTGCTCTCTCTCGCTCTCTCTCTTTCTCTCGCTCTTGCTCTCTCTCTCGCTCTTGCTCTCTCTCTCTCTCTCTCTCTCTCTCTCGCTCTCGCTTTAGCTCTCACTCTCTCTCTCTCGCTTTAGGTCTCTCTCTCTCTCTCTCTCTCTCTCTCTCCAGAGATAAAGTTTCATCTGTTTTCGCCAGTCCTTTCACGACTTCTTACAGATTTTCAACTCCAGTATTCCGTAGACTCTGAACAAAACCCAGCCTGACGTTTTTATTGTCTCTTATGTCTTCCTTCCCTTCCTTTACCTATAGACTCTTATGTTAGGGCGGTGTCACACGAGCGAATTTTCCGTCAATTTTTACGAGCAATTGTTATCTGGCAGCTGCAAAATTTAAGTCTGGAATAAGTGAAACTATCAAACATAATCTACCTACGATCTAGTTTCCGATTTCAATGAGAAAAAGCCTCAAAATAATACGAGAAAAAAACTTGCTCATCAAAAATTTGCCGGGAAATGCGCTCGTGTGACACCGCCTTTATGTAGTCTCTTTCTCCCTCTCTCCCTCCCCCGAACTCCTGTGTCTCTTTAATGTTTAAAAGTGCCTTAATAATACCGGTGTAACAATATATATATATATATATATATATATATATATATATATATATATATATATATTATTTGAGACAGACGAGGTTGAAAGATATGGCTATTTCACAATTAATACGTTTTTTATTAAAACAAAACAACTTATTAATTGTGAAACATATATTTTTC
This sequence comes from Paralithodes platypus, assembly GCA_032716605.1. Classification (NCBI taxonomy): domain Eukaryota; kingdom Metazoa; phylum Arthropoda; class Malacostraca; order Decapoda; family Lithodidae; genus Paralithodes; species Paralithodes platypus. Next base: position 8,338,120 of record CM064573.1, read on the forward strand.
AACCTCATCTGTCTCAAAGAAAATACACTCCCTGGCTATACCAACTTTATATATATATATATATATATATATATATATATATATATATATATAGAGAGAGAGAGAGAGAGAGAGAGAGAGAGAGAGAGAGAGAGAGAGAGAGAGAGAGAGAGAGAGAGAGAGAGAGAGAGAGAGAGAGAGAGAGAGAGAGCGAGCGAATGAATGAATGAATGAATGAATGAATACTCTCTCTCTCACATACACTGTTATCCGTTCCTTATACAACTAAACCTGATGACTACCATTTATTCGTTGATCCTGAACTAACTTGTTGCCAAGGTAGTATTTTATCGTAATTGGTCTCCAATCATCTTCTTTCTTTACAATTCAATATTTGCTGAATTCCCATTCAGCGTCTTCATAAAAAAATAATAATAATAAATAATTTTATATATATTTAATCAGATATATATATATATATATATATATATATATTTTTTTTTTTTTTTTTTTTTTTTTTTTTTGAGGGGGAATAAGTATAGGTTGGGTCAGGATTGTATAGTAGGAATAGATGAAGCATAAGGTGATAAAACAGATGGTGAGGCTGCCACCTTTGCTGTTGTTTAGTTTTGTGTTTTATCGTGAGTGCGGTTTGGGTTTGGTTGTGTGTTCAGTGTTTTGTAGGTTGAGATTGGTTCTGATAGCCAAGGTTGCTTACGGGGGAAGGTTAACTTTTTAGTCAATTTTGGTCATGTAATAATTATTTTTCTAGTTTCCTCCCTAGGCCTCCATAAAACTTTAAAACACATCTATTATATCCCGCTTCTGGATTAATTTGTACATTTTTCGGTAGAAATATTTCCCGGCCGAAGGCCGGTTCTTCCAAAATTACAGGCTCACTATCGTTCGTCAGGAAAAACATCGACACCTAAATAACACGAAAGGTCTTAATATTGACAAGGGCGGAAGGTATTCAAATCGACAAACTAATGGGTCAAACATAAAATCTGAAAACTAATGGGGCTAAATATGAGGGAGAATAGGACCTAGAAAAGCTACCCAACTCCCCTTTACCTCTTCAGCACCATGACGTAATTTTCATCATATTCTGGTTACCATTAGACGACTTTCCTTTATATTTAACATCTTGGACTCAAAGTGGTAAAAACTATCAGAATAAACCCTCTGAATAACATAGGTCCTTCGTAAACTGCATAAAATCGTTTAATTTTTTGGCCAGAATCAAAGATAAAAAGCTGTCATGGTGTTGAAGGAGCTAATGGTGTGGTACAGTCGGCCAAATAAGTGATCGCGGCACCAAGTATATTTCGATCAATAATTATTGGTATCAGCACTATCTTTAGCATTAATTCATCGTTTCGGGTGAGACATACAAACATTCTCCTATCTTTACACACCCTATTCAACATCTGACAGACATTAATACTGAACACATTGCAAAATGCAATGACAACGGAGAGACGACTTATTTGTATAGCGGAATTGGAATATTTTATAGTGCATTTTTACTACTTGGGAGGTTTGATTGGAGTATAATTATGTGGGTTTGTCTTTCTATTGTTTGAATGGAGTATAATTATGTGGGTTTGTCTTTCTATTGTTTGAATGGAGTATAATTATGTGGGTTTGTCTTTCTATTGTTTGAATGGAGTATAATTATGTGAGTTTGTCTTTATTGTTTGAATGGAGTATAATTATGTGGGTTTGTCTTTCTATTGTTTGAATGGAGTATAATTATGTGGGTTTGTCTTTCTATTGTTTGAATGGAGTATAATTATGTGGGTTTGTCTTTCTATTGTTTCGTGGTATAGAACAAGGCTCAGAATTTGAATCTGTTGCCAGATTTTAGCAGCTCTTTCATGGAGTTTGGTGTTTATGGCTTTGATTTGTGTGATGTTATGTGGTTATTCTGCTGTGTATAGTTATATTTTGTACTCTGTGTAGGGTTAGTAATTGTGTTTGGCTGAAGGATTGTGTTGGGATTGGTGTGTCTTCAAGTAGCCTATGGGGATAACTAGTGCTGACAAATTATTATCCCTTCCTTATCACAGAGTATCCTGCTGACACACACACACACACACACGCACACACAGACCAACTTGCTGACTCCTCTGTTCTCTCCCCCTTTGTTACTTGGCTACACCTAACTAGTCCCTTCCTCTTCTCTCTCTCTCTCTCTCTCTCTCTCTCTCTCTCTCTCTCTCTCTCTCTCTCTCTCTCTCTCTCTCTATACCGATATATATATATATATATATATATATATATATATATATATATATATATATATATATACACCGGTATATATATATATATATAAAAGTGAATAACTGTTGTAAAAATGCTGTGGATTTGTATACAACATGTTTACGAACAAAATATGTTCCCTACATAATTATAGGCCTACACCGGCGACGTCCTTTTAATATTGTTCTTGCTATATTTAGACGATTTTGTGCAGCTTAAGAAGGATCTGGTATAGCAAAAAGGGTAAAGTGCATTAGTTCGAAGCCTGTTATTTGTTGGAGGCCCTTTTTAAACTGAATAAACTCGTGTGATTGTAGCCGGAATAAAGTTAAAACGACGGCACCGGTACCGTAAGGGTTAAGGGGGGATGGGTTGTTTTATGGTCCCCTTTCTCCCTCGTGTTAAGGCTCATTTGTTTTGAGATTATAAGACGCCCATTAGTTTGGCGATTTTAACACCTTTCGCCCCATTTCGTTGTCAATTTCAAGACCTTTCGTGCCATTTGGATGTCGATTTTTTCCTGGCGAGCGCAAGCGAGCCTGAAATTTTATGAGAAACCAGCCTTTGGCCTTCGGAAGGGATATATTTTTCTACGGAAAAATTTACAAATTTAGCTTGAAGGGTGGTCTAGGAGGTGTTTTATAAGGTTGATGGAGGTCTAGCGAGGAAACTAAGAAATACATGAATAGATAAATTAATAGACTAAAAACACGGCCCCTCTCCCCATAAAGGTTCCTTCTCTCCCCTCATTGCGTTCCCTGCCATCACTAGTACCTTATCTATCAAGCCGTTATCACACGAGCGCTTGTTCCCTCAACATTAATCCTCAACACTGGTCTGGCAGCTTATGAGGTCAACATTTAGAATATTTCGGTCACTTAAATTCATCTAGCCACAGCCTAATTTCCGATACCAGGGCAAAATATTCCAGAAATGTTGCTAGAAATTTTTTGATGATCGAATGTTGACCTTAAATGCTCTCGTGTGATACCGGCTTTAGTTTCCCCTCTAATTTCTTGTCCTCAATGTTATAATATATGAGGCTAAGGCGTTAAGGGGAGATTTCCACCTGGAGGATTTTTTTCTGAACCTCTTTTTCCCTCATGTTTAGCCCCATTGCTTGTGAGATTTAAAGACGCTTGCCCCATTAGTTTGTCAATTTTAAGAACCCTCGCCCCATTTCTGTCAACTTTAAGACCATTCTTGCCATTTAGGTGTCGATTTTTTCCTGGCGAGCGATAGCGAGCCTGTAATTTAAGGGGCATCGGCCTACGGCCGGGACATTTTTCTACCGAAAAATGTACAAATTTATCTTGAAAGGGGGTCAAGGGGGAGTAATTTTAAGCTTGATGGAAGTCTAGGGAATCAACTAAAAACCTCCCCTTAAGTCACCGGTAAGATCCTGTGTAGCGGGGAGAACTGTTTTTGCAGATGCCTATTTACTAAGAAACATTGAACAATATCTTTAAGGGGAGGTTTTTAGTGTGTTTCCTAGACTTCCATCAAGCTTGAAATTACACCCCCTTGAGTCCCTTTCAAGATAAATTTGTACATTTTTCGGTAGAAAAATGTCCCGGCCGAAGGCCGGTTCCTCTTAAATTACAGGCTCGCTATCGCTCGCCAGGATAAAATCGACACCTGAATTGCACGAAAGGTCTTAATATGGGGTGAAAGTTCTTAAAATCGCTAAACTAATGGGGCAAACGTTTTATAATATCAAAAGCAATGGGGCTAAACCTGAGGGAGAAAGGGGGCCAGAAAAAAATATCTCAAGTGGACATCCCCCCTTAACCTAACCTAACCTAACATAGTATATTAGTGGACTATTTATGAATGTCAAATGTTAAAATATATTGTAACATATCAAATTATTGAGATATAAATACAGGTCTTCCCGCTACACAGGATTATACCAATTACGTACATCTTACCCTATATCTTATTAGGTTAGGTTAGAGGAAGTACTTGTTACAGGCAGTTTTCCTTTTGTCTCCTTCACGCACATATATTTTTTTTTTAGGGTTTTGGTCAGTTTAGGTTTTGTTTGGTCATGTTAGGTTACTTTAGGTTATGTTATGCTTTTTAGGTTTTGGTTAAGTTGTTTACGTCAGATTTGTTTAGGAGACTGTGGTCGTATTGGTTGTGGCTCTATCGTAGTGTGGTCCGTTTAACTTAAAACACATACTATCGGTGTCATGCATAATATATATATATATATATATATATATATATATATATATATATATATATATATATATATATATATATATATCTATATATATATATATATATATATATGAGTGTGTATATACATGTATATACAGTATATATATATATATATCTTGATCTTGTATGGCTCTCTCTCTCTCTCTCTCTCTCTCTCTCTCTCTCTCTCTCTCTCTCTCTCTCCAAATAAACGCGTCTTCCCCTATGGCTGAGAAAGATTAGCCTAATTAAGGACAAAAATAATGAGACGTTCTTTCTGATGGTATGATATATAGGAGGGTGACGCCTGGAGATTTTAAAGTTTATGGACATTAATTAATGAACGAAACCCAAAAATAGATGGACTTGTTTATTTATTTCATGTAAATATATATATATATATGCCTATATATATTGAATCACATATACATGTGATCTAATTATGTAATAGAACTAGGATTGATAGTACGTATTACCTGTGTGGATAACAAAGCTCTGAGATCCCGTTTTCTATGTCTACTTGTCCCGACGTTTTCTTTGATGCGATGTTGTTGGTGAAACTTGTATGCCTTTTCTGTCTTGGAGAGCGAGTACCGGGTATTATTTGTCTTATTGTCGTTTCCTTCTTTCATTTCTTTCTTCCTTTCCCCCTGCACTGTCACCTCTTCAGCTATTCTTGCTCAGTATCATCTTCCGTAAAGTTCTCTTGTTTGCTCTCTGGATTTCTGCTTCCAGTTTGTCTTTTCTCTTTCCCTTGCATCTCATTTGCCTTATCCCTATTTGTTCATATTATTATTTCTACTTTAATTTCTTATTGTTTTCTCTTAACCTGACCCACAATTAGTGAAGAGGTTAAGGGGGGATACTTCGTTTTTCTGTCCCCCCCCTCTCCCCCCCCCCCCCCCCCCCCCTGACCCCCCCCCCCCCCCTCCCCCCCCCCCCCCCCCCCCCCCCCCCGCCCCCCACCCCCCCCCCCCCCCCCCCCCCCCTTCTCTCTCATGTCTAACCGCATTAGTTTTCAGATTTGATGACGTTTGGCTCATTAGTTTGGCAATTTTAAGACTATTCGCCCCATTTCTTTGTCAATGTTAAGACTTTGTGTCATTTAGGCATCAATTTCGTCCTGGCGAGCAATTGCGAGCCTGTGATTTTAAGAGGAACCGGTCTTAGGCTGGGACATTTTTCTATTGAAAAATGTACAAAGGTATCTTGAAGGAGGATCTTGGGTTTTTTTTTTTTGTATTTGTTTAAGCTTGATGGAGGTCCAGGAAATAATACATACCTGGGGAAATATATAGGCCCAACCCCCCTTAATACAAGAAGCGATAGGTCATTCAACAGAGAGGCTATTACTACACACCACTAGGCAGTCCAAGGTTTACAAAGCTTATTAACAGGAAGGACAATACACTCGAAACTTAACAAGGCTCACAGAGATCAATAACCCCTTCTGTACCGGCGACGTCTTTTCAAGTTTATTCTAGCTGGTGGTGTAATGGTTAAGGTGGCACAAATCTGTGTGTGATAACCCGGGTTCGAATCCCGGCGGATCATATATACTTTAATTAATTTCATTGGGGGTGTTTGGTGTTGTGGTGAAATTAATAAAATATAGATTAGACGGTTTTGTGCAGTTTAAGAAAGATCTGCGGTTGTAAAAAGAGTAAAGTGAGATCATTCGAAACCCGATACTTGCTGGAGGGCTTATGAAACTGAATAAAATCGTCTAGTAGTAGCAAAAATATAATAAAAAAGATGTCACCGGTATAGAAGGGGTTAATCAAGGTTGAGATAAACATAAGCAATATGCAGGTGACAGGAGGTTTACAATGTGGATGTTGAAGGAAGTAAAGATGTAAGGCGTTCAAGGCTGAACAATATACAAGATCAGATAGTCATATGTAAAGATAGCATCAAACCATAGAAAACTGAAGGATACCTGGGTGTTGAAAGCTGAAATTATTAAAGCTGAAGGTGAATATAGGAAATAGTTTTAAGGGGAGGTATTTGGTTTGATCCCTAGACTTCCATCAAGCTTACAAAAATACCCCCAAGACCTCCTTTCAAGATAAATTTGTACATTTTTCGATAGAAAAATTTCCCGGCTAAAAGCCGGTTCCCGCTATATTACAGGCTCGCTACCGCTCGCCAGGAAAAAATCGACACCTAAATGGCACGAAAGGTTTTAAAATTGACATAAATGGGGCGTATGGTCTTAAAATCGGCAAAATAATAGGGCAAACATCTTATAATACCAAACTAATGGGGTTAAACACGAGGGAGAAGGGGATCCAGAAAATAACCCTCTCAAGTGAAAATCACCCCTTAAGTCAAGTATGAGGTGCTGAGGGTTGGGCGATTACATGAATATATAATGGATAAACTACAATATTCAATGAGGCTAATGACTGAAAGTATTCAAATACAAGAGCGAGATCTGAAGTGCAAATAATGTAACATATGGAAGATTGTCAAGCATTATATAAGACGACTAGGTAATTAAGAGCATTGGTACAATCACACACGCAAGGAATATACATAATACTCCTAACTAACATTATGTACAGTATATAATAATACATAATATACATAATACTCCTAACCAACATTATGTACAGTATATAATAATACATAATATACATAATACTCCTAACCAACATTATGTACAGTATATAATAATACATAATATACATAATACTCCTAACTAACATTATGTACAGTATATAATAATACATAATATACATAATACTCCTAACTAACATTATGTACAGTATATAATAATACATAATATACATAATACTCCTAACTAACATTATGTACAGTATATAATAATACATAATATACATAATACTAACTAACATTATGTACAGTATATAATAATACATAATATACATAATACTCCTAACTAACATTATGTACAGTATATAATGAGCAAGTGTACAACTAGCTAAACTTATGTCAAAGCATCTGTAATGCTGTGTTGCAACTTGAAAACCAAGATGGATAATATCCTGAATCTGATGCATTTTATGGAGCCGTAACAATATTGTAAGATCTTGGTATTATGTCTAATTTGCATTTATGATAGAGTGCATATTGTAGGTTGTCGTAATTGGTATAGGTTTGAAAGGTCTCAGAAGATGAGACTTAGCAATAATCCTGAAGTTCAAGAAAGAACGGAATAAGTTTCCCAGGAATCGCGAGGCACCGATTATTCTTCCTCTTATTCGTGGGCGTGGTAGCGAAGGCCTTCGATCTGGTACTACTTTTACTATTTTTCCTGAGAGCCTTATATTAAATTTTGTTCTTCTTCTACTTCTCTTTCTTCAACTTCTTGGAATATGGTTGTAAACGGACTGCAACTGACGTTCCAGAAGGGGCAAGAGTGACTGCAACTGACGTGTCACTTGTTTTGGCTGTAACTGGTGTGTCAATGGAAGGGGAAGTGACTGTAACTGGTGTGGCAAGGGAAGGGGAAGTGGCTGTAACTGGTCTGACAAGGGAAGGGGAAGTGGCTGTAACTTGTGTGACAAGGGAAGGGGAAGTAACTGTAACTGGTGTGACAAGGAAAGGGGAAGTGACTGTAACTGGTGTGACAAGGGAAGGGGAAGTGACTGTAACTGGTGTGACAAGGGAATGGGAAGTGACTGTAACTGGTGTGACAAGGGAAGAGGAAGTGGTTGTAACTGGAGTGACAAGGGAAGGGGAAGTGACTGTAACTGGTATGACAAGGGAAGGGGAAGTGGTTGTAACTGGTGTGACAAGGGAAGGTGAAGTGACTGTAACTTGTGTGACAAGGGAAGGGGAAGTGACTGTAACTGGTATGACAAGGGAAGGGTAAGTGGTTGTAACTGGTGTGACAAGGGAAGAGGAAGTGGTTGTAACTGGTGTGACAAGGGAAGGGGAAGTGACTGTAACTGGTGTGACAAGGGAAGAGGAAGTGGTTGTAACTGGTGTGACAAGGGAAGAGGAAGTAACTAACTGGTGTGACAAGGAAAGAGGAAGTGGTTGTAACTGGTGTGACAAGGGAAGAGGAAGTGGTTGTAACTGGTGTGACAAGGGAAGGGGAAGTGACTGTAACTGGTGTGACAAGGGAAGAGGAAGTGGTTGTAACTGGTGTGACAAGGGAAGAGGAAGTGACTGTAACTGGTGTGACAAGGGAAGAGGAAGTGGTTGTAACTGGTGTGACAAGGGAAGAGGAAGTGGTTGTAACTGGTGTGACAAGGGAAGAGGAAGTGGATGTAACTGGTGTGACAAGGGAAGGGGAAGTGACTGTAACTTGTGTGACAAGGGAAGAGGAAGTGGTTGTAACTGGTGTGTCAATGGAAGGGGAAGTGACTAACTGGTGTGACAAGGGAAGGGGAAGTGGCTGTAACTGGTATGACAAGGGAAGGGGAAGTGGCTGTAACTTGTGTGACAAGGGAAGGGGAAGTAACTGTAACTGGTGTGACAAGGAAGGGGGAAGTGACTGTAACTGGTGTGACAAGGGAAGGGGAAGTGTCTGTAACTGGTGTGACAAGGGAATGGGAAGTGACTGTAACAGGTGTGACAAGGGAATGGGAAGTGGTTGTAACTGGTGTGACAAGGGAAGGGGAAGTGACTGTAACTGGTATGACAAGGGAAGGGGAAGTGGTTGTAACTGGTGTGACAAGGGAAGGGGAAGTGACTAACTGGTGTGACAAGGGAAGGGGAAGTGACTAACTGGTATGACAAGGGAAGGGTAATTGGTTGTAACTGGTGTGACAAGGGAAGGGGAAGTGACTAACTGGTGTGACAAGGGAAGGGGAAGTGACTGTAACTGGTGTGACAAGGGAAGAGGAAGTGGTTGTAACTGGTGTGACAAGGGAAGAGGAAGTGGTTGTAACTGGTGTGACAAGGGAAGGGGAAGTGACTGTAACTGGTGTGACAAGGGAAGAGGAAGTGGGTATAACTGGTGTGACAAGGGAAGAGGAAGTGACTGTAACTGGTGTGACAAGGGAAGAGGAAGTGGTTGTAACTGGTGTGACAAGGGAAGAGGAAGTGGTTGTAACTGGTGTGACAAGGGAAGAGGAAGTGGATGTAACTGGTGTGACAAGGGAAGGGGAAGTGACTGTAACTGGTGTGACAAGGGAAGAGGAAGTGACTGTAACTGGTGTGACAAGGGAAGAGGAAGTGGTTGTAACTGGTGTGACAAGGGAAGGGGAAGTGACTGTAGCTGGTGTGACAAGGGAAGAGGAAGTGGTTGTAACTGGTGTGACAAGGGAAGAGGAAGTGACTGTAACTGGTGTGACAAGGGAAGAGGAAGTGGTTGTAACTGGTGTGACAAGGGAAGAGGAAGTGGTTGTAACTGGTGTGCCAAGGGAAGAGGAAGTGGATGTAACTGGTGTGACAAGGGAAGGGGAAGTGACTGTAACTGGTGTGACAAGGGAAGAGGAAGTGGTTGTAACTGGTGTGACAAGGGAAGAGGAAGTGACTGTAACTGGTGTGACAAGGGAAGAGGAAGTGGTTGTAACTGGTGTGACAAGGGAAGAGGAAGTGGTTGTAACTGGTGTGACAAGGGAAGAGGAAGTGGATGTAACTGGTGTGACAAGGGAAGGGGAAGTGACTAACTGGTGTGACAAGGGAAGGGGAAGTGGCTGTAACTGGTGTGTAAAAATAAAACTGGTTGTGTCTGGCATGCCAGATGAGTTCATGTGGTCTGGTTCAAGTGAACTGTAGGTAGTTTTTCTGTTCTCCTTCGTTGCTGGTCGGTTGAGGGATAGAAGGACTGACCTGGGCTGCTGCTGGGTGGTGTCAAGTCCCTTCTCCACTGAGGTGTTAATTAATCTTCCTACTTGGGCACCCAGATAAGTAGGGGGGGGGGCATTTGTCTGTATTATTTCACTTTCTGACAAGATCTGGTAAAGGAAAATGAGGATTTTCTCTAGGTCACTATTTGATGATTAGTTCTGTTCTCCTCATCCTTCGTTGCGTGGTGTATAACTCTCTCCTAGTTGGCGTGAAGTTCGGGCATTAGTTCTTCCTTCTTATTCTTCTCCGGTGCTGTTTATTCTTTGTTTTGTGATACAAAAATATGTCTGCCAATTTCTACGTTTAATTACTTTCTCCTCATCATTTAATAAAGTTTCCCTACCTATTACTGGTGTTAGTTTTAAAGACATAAGAATTAGGCATGAGTTATTTCAGTTTTGTCTGCATATAGAAACTATATTTTTCTGTTTGTTCGAATACACATAGGCTTATATGAGTATATTTTTACTACAACAGATCCTACTTAAACTGCACAAAATCGTCTAAATATAGCTAGAATATAATTAAAAAGACGTCGCCGGTACAGAAGAGGTTAACTTCAAGTTCCTATTTACTGGTAGATTAACAGAAGTATAGGGTGTAATGAGATATTCATCTGTCTTGCCCATTGCGGGAATCAAACCCGGGAGCTTTCGATTGTGCGACGAACGCGCTACTATTGCGCCACAGGTTATCATGATAATGATGTTGGTGGCGTAATAGCGAGAGGAAAAATATAAGTGGAACAAGGGACTGGAGTTTTCGAAAAGGGGCTCCAGTCCTCCAGTTTTTTTACTTACAGTGTGGTGGCTTTATAATCCAGAAGGGTTGATAGCCTCTGAAGTCCTATTTTAAATTACTAAATAAAAGAGGAAACATAGTGGTGGATGAAGACAATGGAGAAGATTGATGCAAACAAAAAATGAAGAAACCATAATAACACGAAGAAAGGGTTAACAGTCGTTAGAGAGCTGAGCAACGTCATGAGAAAAATAAAATATTCAACAACAGTAAAGAGAAGGATAAGTAGGAAAGAGAAGCGAGAATGGACAAATAATGGGAACAAGAGGAGCAGGAAGATACAGAAGGATAGCGAAGCACTTAAGGGTGATGAATAGAAGAAAATTAAGACGCAGAAGAAGAAGAAGAAGAAGAAGAAGAGGAGGAGAAGGAAGAAGAAAAGGATGATGATGAAGAAGAAGAAGAGTAAGAAGAGGAGGAGAAGGAAGAAGAAGAAACAGATGATGATGTTGAAGAAGAAGAAGCAACGAAATAGGAAAAAGTAGAAACAAACAAGAACAAGAATATGAAGAAGAGGAAGTAATCAAAAACTAATAATAATAATAATAATAAGAGTAAGCCAAGAATACGAGGTAGAAGAAGAGGCCTGAGGAGGGATTCGGATATAAGCGCTCAAGGTTAAGACACAAATTACGAGAATATTTTAGCCCAAGAAATGGTTATGGCTGGCGAAAGCTGTGAATTTCCCAGCAATGCCAGAGAGAGAGAAAGAGTGTGAGTGTGAGTGTGATAGAGAAAGAGAGAAATTTTCAAATAGATTTATACATAGAAACACTGACCACACAGACCTTACGATCCCAGCGAGGTGGTCAGAACTTAATTTTAGCAGAGATAGCGAACCCGGGAGTAAGGGAAAGTGGAAGGAAAGGATAGTAGAGAGAGAGAGAGAGAGATGTGTGTGGAGGTGAAAAGATCGTGGTGTATTTATGGGCCTCGCGGAGTGGTGGAGTGTGAGGTATAACTGTGGGAGAGTTTCTATGACTGGTATTTTAAGTTATGGCATACTTGACATGCATACTAAGGGGTGCCAAAATAGGTTTTAAGCGGGGCTCCCTCAGTTTTCAAGATGGAGAACCCATACTTGGCATGCATACTAAGGGGGCTTTAAGCGAATTTGTTTTTGTCCCCTCACCACCCGAGGAGACGTCGACGGAGGGCCCCCCGAATGGGCCTGGGAGAGATGAGATCTGTCTCTGAGAGGGCAGCGGTGGAGGGGATCATCAGCCCACGGCTTACACCTCGGGATCAATGCCCCCACCGTCTGCGGTGCCACCCAATCGGGCGATCTCGCCAGCACCTAGACCCTTGGTGGAATAGTAGTACAGTACAAGAGACAAACATAAACGGCTAAGGTTGGGTAGAGGATGCCAAACTTCACTCTGAATAGGACCAGCCTTCACCCAGCTAGAGTAGGTAATGTCTCTTGTGTGAGAGAGAGCGAGAGCGAGAGAGAGGTGAAGAACCCTTGCATTGTGCCAGAGGGGAGGTGAAAAGATCGAAATTATGGGACTAGCGAAGTGGTGGTGGTGGAGGTGATATGTTTGGGTGAGAGTAGAGATGTTGTTGTTGTTTCTGCTTCTATTGTTGTTTTAGTGCTGGTGTAGTTGTTGGTGGTGGTATGTTTCTTGTTGGTGGTAGTGGTGCTGTTGTTGTTGTTGTTGTTGTTGTTGTTGTTGTTGTTGTTGTTGTTGTTCCCCAAGCTGCCTGGCCGAACAGCCCCAAGGCCCCGAGCAATTCCAAGGCCATAAACCGAGAGCCCCCACAGAACCCTCCCTGCCGACCACAATAAAGCCTGGGTGACCGAAGCCACTCCAATGGCGGGGAGCTGAGGAGGGTGCAGAAACGCCCGGGAAACCAAAGCCCCACCCAGGGCCCTGTGCCTCTCAGCAATTATGAAGAGAAAGTTGAGGGGCAAGGGGAAAATGTGACGCTTTGGCTTCCAATCTTGGTAGATTGGGAGATCAATCCACGGAAGAGATGCCGTCACTTGAGATCTAGAAAATATATAAGTTAAAGGAACAGTCAGAGTAAGCTATGGGTATGGCAGAGATCGCTCAGCTCTCACTCTGATAGACCAGCCCATCACCACTGGTGCTGTTGTTCTTGTTGGTGTTGTTGTTTTTGTTATTTCTGCTTCTATTGTTGCATTACTGGTGTTGGTGGTGGTGGTGGTATAGTGGTTATTGATGTTGCTGTTGTTGCTGTCAGTGATATTGTTGTTGTTGTCGTTGTTGTTGCTGTTCCCCAGGCTGTCTGGCCGATCAGCACCTAGATCCCGAGCAAGGCCAAGGCCATAACCGAGCACCCCCACAGAACCCTCCCTGCTTACCACTAATAAAGCCCAGGTGACCAAAGCCACTCCAAGGCAAGGAGCTGAGGAGGGTGCGGAAATGCCCGGAAAACCAAAGCCTCACCCAAGGTCCTGTGCCCCTCAGCAATTATGAAGGGAAAGTTGAGGGGGCAAAACGAAAAATGTGACGCTTTGGCTCCTAACCTGCCAGGGTTGGCAGTAGGGAGGTCAATCCACGGAAAAGATGCCGTCACTTGAGATCTAGAAAATATATAAGTAAAAGGAACAGTCAGAGTAAGCTATGGGTATGGCAGAGAACCCTCAACTCTCGTTCTGATAGACCAGCCCATCACCATTGATATTGTTGTTGGTGGTGTCGTTGTTTCTGCTTCTATTATTGTTTCATTGTTATTGTTGTTGTTGATGTTGTTGCTGCCAGTTGTATTGTTGTTGGTGTTGTTGTTGTTTCTGCTTCTATTGTTGTTTCATTGTTATTGTTGTTGTTGCTCCCAGTTGTATTGTTGTTGGTGGTGTTGTTGTTTCTGCTTCTATTGTTGTTTCATTGTTATTGTTGTTGTTGCTGCCAGTTGTATTGTTGTTGTTGGTGGTGTTGTTTCTCCTTCTATTGTTGTTTTGCTGTTTGTGTTGTTGGTGGTGGTATAGTTGTTGTTGATGTTGCTGTTGCTGTCAGTGATATTGTTGTTGGTGTTGTTGTTTCTGCTTCTATTGTTGTTTTAGTGCTGGTGTTGTTCTTGGTGGTGGTATAATTGTTGTTGTTGTTGATATTGATGTTGTTGGTGATGGTGTTGTTGTTGATGGTGATGGGTAATGAGATCATCTGGGAACGAATGGAAGGGACTGACCGATTATTATACAGTTACGAATACACACACACACACACACACACACACACACACCGAGGGGTCGGGGGTTCAATCTCCGGCCGGGCGGAGACAAATTGGGCTTGTCTCCTTTCATGTGTTAGCCTCAGTTCACCTAGCTGTAAATAGGTACCTGGAATAAGTGGACGACGTTGTGACGTCCCATCTGGGGTTGGCAAAAATGGTACAAGGCGAGATGGGTATCATATGGTTCACCTAAGCTGATGGCTACCTAAGCCTTCGGGCGAGACGGTACCGTCTATAGTGAGAATGGTACCATACAGATCCACCCAAAGCCTTCGTTTCCGATGTCGCCATTTGGCTAAAAATACAGACTACACACACATCCACAGCCATTCCAACGATACATATAACACCTACACATATAGGAGACGGGAAATAACGAGCATGCTCACTCCCGCAATACAACTAGAGTAAGTACACACACACACACACACACAGGGGGTGGAAACAATCCCTTGCGCTACACACCTACAACTATACAGTATAATAGTAATATAATATATACAGTATCTATGCTATGTCTAGACACATGGAGCGTGAAGCAGTTTAAGGGGAGATGGGTCGTTTTTATTTGCTTATTGTTATATATTTTTATATTTGTTTAGTTTCCTCCCTAGACCTCTATCAAGATGTAAAGAACCCCCGAGGCCTAGAATCCCCTTTTAGATAAATTTGTAAATTTTTTGGTAAAAAAATGTCCCGGCCGAAGGCCGCCTACTCCTAAAATTACAGGCTCGCTTTCGCTCGCCAGGATTTTTTTTACACCTAAATGGCACGAAAGGTCTTAATATTTAGAAAAAAATGGGGTGTAAAGTCATAAAATCGGCAAACTAATGAGTCTAACGTCTTAAAATCTAAAAACTAATGGGACTGAACACGAGGGAGAAGGGGGCCAGAAAAACCAGCCCATCCCCCCTTAAGGCATAGGGTGAGGGAAAGAGAGAATTCCAGAGCTTACTTGCTGAGTAGAAGAAAAACGGGGAAAATTGGTTCACTCTTGTATTAGAGAGTTGGACAGAATAGAGGTGGGAATGTGTCGAAAGGCACTTGTTCCCTACTCTTATAGGCAGGAATTCAGCATGGAAGAACAGTTTTTTAGTACACAATTAGAAACACCTTCTGGTCTGTATGTTTTCTTAGTAGTAAGCCCAGGGAGGTCAGAAAGTACATGCTTAGAAGAGATTAGGATAACAGGTATAAGTAAGAGAGAGAGGAGTGGCAAGGGAGGAATAGCACCGGAATCATCCAATGTAAAGTTTTAGCGAAAGTTTGTGGGAAGAGTTAATCTTCGTCAGAGGAAGAAGTGATGATGGTGCCATCAGAGTGGAAAAGAGCAGGGAAAGACGAAGAAGTGATATTGTTGGAGAGGTTTTTGGGTACCGGTAGTTACCAGAAAGCTTGAAAAGAGCTAGAGTTGGAGAGTTCAGAGCATTTGTTATTGATGAAAGAGTTTTTGGCGAGTCGAAAAACAGATTTGGCTTGTTTCCGAGCAGAAACAGAAAGTACAAGATTCTTGAGTTTGAAGGCGATGGTACCGTTTGAATGCTTCGTCCTTATTGCAGACAACAGTAGAACAAGTGTGAGTAAAGCAAGATTATTTTGCATTAGACTGAGAGAAAAAAAACTGAAATATATGCCTCCATACCCGAAATTATCAACAGGGTAATGCGTTCAACACACTCGGAGGGTCCCAGGTCACAGAAGCAAAAATAATTCAATGGGAAATAATATAAGTACTGCTGAAGAAGAATTGGAATACTACTTCTACTACTACTTTGCAATTATTTTACTAGTGTTGTGCAATACTATTGCTACTACTGCTACTACTTATTATAGTAATAATAATAATAATAATGATAATAATAATAGTATATATAACAATAATGTTTTTTCTTTTTTCCAGGTTAGTGTCATGCGAGGAAAAGTTAAGGAAAGCCTGACGCTCTCTCAGGTAAATGTGTGGTATTTATAATTATTGATAATTTACTTAAGAAATTATACAATTATATTTAGTTTAATACGATAGGTAACCTATACAAATTAATTAAAAGACTTCCTTAATAAGAATAATATATAATGAAATGTTTGAGCACATCCACAGGAGTTTATGCAATAAGTTTTTATTTATAGGCATAGTGGAGGAGGTGAGCAAAGTGTTTAAGGAAGAGATCTGTGCAGCATATGAGGAGGTGTGTGGAGTAAGGAGAAGAGGGAGGGGAGTGAAGGGTACAGCATGGTGGGCGGAAGAGGTAAAAATAGCTGTTGAAGACAAGAAGAAAGCGTACAGAGAGTGGTTGGGTAGTAGAGGGAATGAAGATTTAGAGAGACAGAAAAGAGTGAGATATTTGGAGAAAAAGAGAATGGTGAAGAGAGTGGTGAAGGAAAGTAAGAGAAGAGCATATGAGGAATTTGGAAGGAATCTGAGTGTAAAATGGAGGGAGTGTAAGAAACTGTTCTGGAAAGAATTCAAGAAAGTTAGGGAAAGTAGCAAGGGAAATGGTAAGGGTGTGAAAGATAAGAATGGGCGAGTGCTAGCCGAGAAGCAAGAGAGAGTCGAAAGATGGAGGGAGTACTTCAACGAATTGCTGAATGTAAGGAATGAAGCGCCAGCAAACATAGTTGGATGGGGTATGGGAGGGAGAAGAAGAGAAGTAGTGGAGGAGGAGGTGGGGATCAGGAGCCCAGAAGTGTGTGAAGCCATGAAAAGAGTGAAGTTGAGGAAAGCACCAGGAATAGATGGAGTGTGTGGGGAAATGTTGAGGTATGGTGGTAAGATAGTGATCGAATTGGTACCGTATGGAAAATGTGTAAACTAGCATGGGAGTGCACCTGATGACTGGAAGACAGGCATACTAGTCCCCCTATATAAGGGTAAAGGGGAAAGAGGAGTGTGTGGTAACCACCGAGGAATATGTCTTCTAAGTGTAGTAGGGAAGGTGTACAGTAGGGTAGTGATTGAGAGAGTGAGAGCGAGAATGGAGAAATGATAGGTGATGAGCAGGGCGGGTTTAGGAAGGGAAGAGGATGTGTAGATCACATTTTTACCCTGAAATGTGTTGTGGAGAAATATCTAAAGAAGCAACAAAAGCTGTATGTTGCCTTTATGGACTTGGAGAACGCCTATGACAGAGTGGATAGAGAAGGCATGTGGAAAGTACTGAAAATATACGGAGTAGATGGCAAGTTGCTGAAAGCAGTGAAGAGCATGTATGAGGGTGCACAGGCGGCAGTACGTGTGGAGAATGAGCAGAGCGAATTCTTTGATCTGAATGTTGGGTTGAAACGGGTGTGTGATGTCGCCGTGGTTGTTTAATGTATATATGGATGGAGTCATAAAAGAAATACAAGGAAGAGCAGTGGATGTTGGTGTATCGCTGATAAGGGAGGGAAACGGGTGGAAGCTACCTGTGCTGCTGTGTGCTGATGATACAGTTCTGATGAGCGATAATGAATGGGAGTTGCTGGGTCTGGTAAATATGTTTGGAACAGTGTGCGAAAAACGGAATCTGAAGGTAAATGCGGGGAAGAGCAAGGTTATGGTCTTCGAAAGGGGTGAAGCCACAGAGTGTGAGGTGAAGTTGAATGGTTAGGCTATGGAGATTGTCAGCTCATTTAAGTATCTGGGCAGTGTGCTGAGTAAAGATGGGAGTATGGATGAAGAAGTGTGGGAGAGGGTGCAACAGGGGAAGAGGGTTGTAGGAACACCGAAAGCAGTAACAAGAAATAGGGTGGTCAGAAGTGCGTGCAGAGTTACATGGAGGGATAGACAGGCGAATGAGGAAGTAAGAGGGAGGTGTGGTGTGGAGGTAGATGTGCTGGAAAGTGTGACATCTAGGCATGCCTCCTTTCTATATAATTTAGTTCCATTACCTCGGGTTGCAGCATTGTTATTAATCGTGAACAGTGCACTGATATTTACTCTGTCAAGTCCTTTACGTATCTAAAACACTCGATAAGTTGGTCTCGCAACCTCCTTTTCTTTAGCGAGAACATTTTTTTTTTAATCTGTCGTAATATGGCTTGTTTCTCAGAGACGGGATTAGCTTAAGCTCGGTTCACACATGCACGAATTAACGTCCCGTCCGTCCCCGACCCCTTAATTCGCCGTGCCAGGTGGCGTCCTTTTTGTGCATGCATAGAATGGTCCGTGTGGGTCGGGGCAACTGCCAGAAAACGTGTTATGCCGGGACACCCACGGGGGACACACGGATACACACGGGAGCAGTCGTCGCTGGCGGCGTCTAGACGACGACTGGCGGCGTCGAGACGTCGACTAACGGGATGAGAACGGCAAAAAAAAAAAATTTGGAAAGGCCCTATAGTGGCCATCGTGGCCACATGGGGCCTCCAGATTGATGCCGTCCTGCCTATTTTCTTGGTCGGGGACGGACATGACGTTAATTCGTGCATGTGTGAACCGAGCTTAAGTTAAGCTCGGTTCACACATGCACGAATTAACGTCCCGTCCGTCCCCGACCCCTTAATTCGCCGTGCCTAGGCGGCGTCCTCTTTGTGCAGCATAAAATGGTCCGTGTGGGTCGGGGCAACTGCCAGAAAACGTGTTATGTCGGGGACACCCACAGGACACACACGGACACACACACACGGGAGCAGTCCGTCGTCCTAGACGCAACCTGGCGGCGTCTAGACGACGACTGGCGGCGTTTAGACGACGATTAACGGGATGAGAACGGCGGCAAAAAAAGGTGGAACGGCCATCGTGGCCACATGGGGCCTCCAGATTGATGCCATCCTGCCTATTTTCTTGGTCGGGGACGGACGTGACGTTAATTCGTGCATGTGTGAACCAAGCTTTACTCTGCGCTGCTGCACGGATTCGAGTTTTCAATGTATTTCTTAGGTACGGGGAAAAGAACTGAATGCCATATTCAAGATGGGGTCTAACAATGCTTTCGAAAAGCAGCAAGATATGGTTCTCGTTTTTTAAAGGTAAAATTTATTTTGATAAATCTCAAGGCTTTGTTAGTTTTAATTGCCGCAGCCGCATATCGCTCTGAGGATTTTAGGTTTTCAGATATTACAAACCCGAGATCTTCAATCTTATAGTTTGCTATTATTGGTGTGTGTGTGTGTGTGTGTGTGTGTGTGTGTGTGTGTGTGTGTGTGTGTGAGAGAGAAACAAATTATATGCATGGAGTAAGACAGAAATACGAGAAGTTGACCGCGAGTGAATAATGAAGAGGTTGTGGAAGACGGGTTGTAGCCTCTCTCTCTCTCTCTCTCTCTCTCTCTCTCTCTCTCTCTCTCTCTCTCTCTCTCTCTCTCTCTCTCTCTCTTCTATTTGTTTTTCTCTTTGTGGTACTCAAAAAAGTTAAAGTGAAATAGTTTGTACCCCATTTACTCTTAGAAGTTGTTCTTGACATCCATACAATTTGTCCACTTGTGAGTTTCAGGCTATAAGGAAGTTGGAGCCGTAGACATCAATAATACACAGAAATACAACAATAATATAGGTTTTGATAGCTAAAGAGTATGTTGAATTGGATTATATGTATTTATAAATGAACTACAACCGAATTTTAGCTGGTAATTCTGCTAAATATCGATGTCTACAGCTCCAACTTCCTTATAGAATGAAACTCGCAAGTGGTCAATTGTCTAATGGAAGCCTCAATAATAGGGAGGATGCGTGTGACCATATAGAGGTGGTCGAAGGAGAGAGAGAGAGAGAGAGAGAGAGAGAGGAGAGGCGCACGAGGGAAGAGGAGAGAGGAGGGAGAGAGAGGAGGGAGAGGATTGAGGGAGAGAGGAGAGAGAGAGGGAGGGAGCGGAGAGAAGAAGAGGGGGGCGGGGTGTTCGAGGAGGGGGAGAGAGAAAGAGAGAGGAGGTGAGGCGGGAGACGGAGAGAGGAGGGAGGGGGGTGGGGTGGGTAAAGAGAGACAGAGTTGCGAGGATCTGAGACATGAGAATGGACTGTATACATACATAGCCTTAGGGGAGAGATAGCCCTAATATACTGAGGAAAAGACATGGGCGAGAGATGGAGAGATGAGACCCGAGAGAAAGAATGTGAGGAGAGGGCGGGAGAGGAGAGGAGGGGGGAGAGAGAGAGAGAGAGTGAGGGACGTGAGAAGGGGCGAGAGAGACGGGGTGGAGAGTGACGGAGAGAGAAGAAGAGACATCATACCGGTCATATGGTGGAGTAGAGGAGACAGCCTAGGAGAGGGGAGAGAAGGAGAGGAGGAGACGGAGGATGAGCGAAGACGAGATAGAGAGAGAGGGAGAGGAGGGGGGAACTGAGGGGTGGGAGCTTGACCGAGGTACATGGATTAAAGGACTAGAGGAAGGAAGAGAACAGAGGGGAGAGGGGAGAAGAGGACGATAACGGCGAGAGGACTGAGGAGGAGGAGACAAAGGAGAGAGAGAGAGAGAGAGAGAGAGAGAGAGAGAGAGAGAGAGACAGAGAGAGAGAGAGAGAGACAGACAGACACACAGACAGACATTAATGTAGAGGAGTAGGAAGACAGGACTGCAAGAGCCTACCACGACGCTGCAGAGACGAAGCGTGTCTCAGAATACCATAACAAGGTACAGTCGGCCAAATAAGTCGTGTCTCCCCACCAAGTAGATTTTGATAAATAATTGGTGTCAGTAATATATAAACACGATTTCTTCATGTCTAGTGAGAGATATACAAACATGTTCCTACACTTACCCACCCTATTCAACATCTGACAGACATTCATACAGCACCGAGCGAGCCAAACGTATTGACAGCTAAGACATGACTTATTAGCGCTACCATACAATGCACTGTCAAATTCGTGAGTGCCAAATTGAATACATACACTGCACAAAATTGAGGGTGTGAAAGGAGTATGCAACGGTTATATAATATAATAGAGTACCAGTATATTGATGGTGATTTATCTTTCCATACTTGTATACATTGGGTTTATTACCAACATTATAACTTTATATGGGTATATCTTTATGGACACTTTAATTACCTTATCACACCCATTATTTGTTAGTGACGACCAACAAAACAGGTAGCCTATGTATACTAAGGGGGTATTGTTTGCTTAGTGTACCGGTAACAATTATAGAGTGCTCTTCCACCTTGTAGTCAATTTATTTTTTAGTTGTGGTGAAATTAATAAAAATAAAGATTAGTACACGGATGATGTATACAGTATTATTAATGTGTTGTGTAAAGGATGCCTATATATATATATATATGTATATATATATATATACCTTGCTATTCCCTTGACTTTTAATGGTTTAGTAGTATATTTTCTGACCTTTAAGTGTCATGAAATAAAATTGCTATAAGTGAGGACATTTTCCGCCTAGCTAAGATGAAGAGAGTATATGTTAATTGAGTGCATGGTGACGGACGGACAAGTGATATATAGGGAAAGGAATAATAGCCAGAGAGAGGGAGAGGGAGAGAGAGAGAGAGAGGGGGGGGGGGGGGGGGGGGGGGGGTAATAAAGGTGAGTGTGAAGGTGGTGGTGGTTGCTGCCTTAAGGGGGGGAGGGGGGGGGGGAATGGGTGTATTTATTTGTTTATTGTTTTATCTCTATAATATTTTTTTATTTCCTCCCCAGACCTCCATAAACCTGTACACAAAAAAACCTAAACCTCCCTTCAAGATATATTTGTACATTTTTCGATAGAAAAATGTCCCGACTGAAGGCCGGTTCCTCTTAAAATTTCAGGCTCGCAAATATCGACACCCAAATGGCACGAAAGGTCTTAAAATTGACAATGAAATGGGGCGAAAGGTGTTAAAATCGCCAAACTAATGGACCGAACGTCGTATAATCTCAAAACTAATAATGGGGCTAAACACGAGGGAGAAAGGGGACCATAAAAACGACCCACCTTCCCTTAAACTTGGGTTAGATGTGTCGCTCCCAAGGCTGACAGGGGTTGAAGGGGGGAGGGGGGGGGGGGGGGGGGGGGATACACTGATGTTAACACTACCTACCTCGCTCTCTCTCTCTCTCGCTCTCTCTCTCTCGCTCCCGCTCTCGCTCTCCGCTCTCGCTCTCGCTCT
>CM064573.1:8360462-8362962 GCA_032716605.1 Paralithodes platypus
TAGAGGAAGTAGGAAGACAGGACTGCAAGAGCCTACCACGACGCTGCAGAGACGAAGCGTGTCTCAGAATACCATAACAAGGTACAGTCGGCCAAATAAGTCGTGTCTCCCCACCAAGTAGATTTTGATAAATAATTGGTGTCAGTAATATATAAACACGATTTCTTCATGTCTAGTGAGAGATATACAAACATGTTCCTACACTTACCCACCCTATTCAACATCTGACAGACATTCATACAGCACCGAGCGAGCCAAACGTATTGACAGCTAAGACATGACTTATTAGCGCTACCATACAATGCACTGTCAAATTCGTGAGTGCCAAATTGAATACATACACTGCACAAAATTGAGGGTGTGAAAGGAGTATGCAACGGTTATATAATATAATAGAGTACCAGTATATTGATGGTGATTTATCTTTCCATACTTGTATACATTGGGTTTATTACCAACATTATAACTTTATATGGGTATATCTTTATGGACACTTTAATTACCTTCTTCACACCCATTATTCGTTAGTGACGACCAACAAAACAGGTAGCCTATGTATACTAAGGGGGTATTGTTTGCTTAGTGTACCGGTAACAATTATAGAGTGCTCTTCCACCTTGTAGTCAATTAATGTTTTAGTTGTGGTGAAATTAATAAAAATAAAGATTAGTACACGGATGATGTATACAGTATTATTAATGTGTTGTGTAAAGGATGCCTATATATATATATATATATATATATATATATACATACCTTGCTATTCCCTTGACTTTTAATGGTTTAGTAGTATATTTTCTGACCTTTAAGTGTCATGAAATAAAATTGCTATAAGTGAGGACATTTTCCGCCTAGCTAAGATGAAGAGAGTATATGTTAATTGAGTGCATGGTGACGGACGGACAAGTGATATATAGGGAAAGGAATAATAGCCAGAGAGAGGGAGAGAGAGAGAGAGGGGTGGGGGGGGGGGTAATAAAGGTGAGTGTGAAGGTGGTGGTGGTTGCTGCCTTAAGGGGGGGAGGGGGGGGGGAATGGGTGTATTTATTTGTTTATTGTTTTATCTCTATAATATTTTTTTATTTCCTCCCCAGACCTCCATAAACCTGTACACAAAAAAACCTAAACCTCCCTTCAAGATATATTTGTACATTTTTCGATAGAAAAATGTCCCGACTGAAGGCCGGTTCCTCTTAAAATTTCAGGCTCGCAAATATCGACACCCAAATGGCACGAAAGGTCTTAAAATTGACAATGAAATGGGGCGAAAGGTGTTAAAATCGCCAAACTAATGGACCGAACGTCGTATAATCTCAAAACTAATAATGGGGCTAAACACGAGGGAGAAAGGGGACCATAAAAACGACCCACCTTCCCTTAAACTTGGGTTAGATGTGTCGCTCCCAAGGCTGACAGGGGTTGAGGGGGGGAGGGGGGGGGGGGATACACTGATGTTAACACTACCTACCTCGCTCTCTCTCTCTCTCGCTCTCTCTCTCTCGCTCTCGCTCTCGCTCCCGCTCTCGCTCTCGCTCTCGCTCTCGCTCTCGCTCTCTCTCTCTCTCTCTCTCTCTCTCTCTCTCTCTCTCTCTCTCTCTCTCTCTCTCTCTCTCTCTCTGTGCTAGGTGTGTATTTGTGATATTGTTGAACAGCTCGACGTTTTTACTAAGCTTCTAAATCTCCCTTCTCTGATGATGCTAACCCCATCAATTGCCCACTTGCGAGTTTCAGGCTATAAGGAAGTTGGAGCCGTGGACATCGATATTAAAGAGAGATGCAATAATAATGAGGGTTGCTGATGGATAGAAAGTATGATCAATTTGGTTTTATGTATTTTTATAATGTATTATTACCCATATATTAGCTGATAATTCTGTTAAATATTGACGGTCACAGCTCCAACTTCCTTATAAACCAAAACTCGCTAGTGATCAATCAGACGACTATTTCTTGAATGTTACTGCTACTGACAAGCGATTTTGAATATTTTTAGAAGGAACTCTAAGGATGAGATCACTAAAGACAATAAGACACTCCCTATTAAGTGGAGAGGGTTGATATATCTGCCCCGACTTCTCCCTCATGTTTAGCCCAATTAGTGTTCAGATTTGAAGACGTTCGCCCCATTAGTTTGGCGATTTTAAGAGCTTTCGACCCATTTCTTTGTCAATAGATCTATTAAGATTTGTCGTGTCATTTAGGTGTTGCTTATTAGGGAGGAAACTAAAAAAATATGTATATATATATATTGTATATATACTGTATATATATATATATATACTCAATACTGTATATCCATAAATGAGCAAATAAATAAGCCCATCCCCTTTAATTACTCATGTGTTTAATTGCATTAGGTTTGATCTTGCATTCATTATGTTGAACGTTTGCAGGTTTAGAGCATATGGAAATGTGTAGATAATAGGATGCACATTTATAATTGGGTCACATAATTGCTAATGATTTTGATTGATGATAGGATATTTGTAATGTTTATTTT
>CM064573.1:8367962-8382962 GCA_032716605.1 Paralithodes platypus
TTGATTTTCTTGTTATTCCTTATTTCGTGTTGATTTTCTTGTTATTCCTTATTTCGTGTTGATTTTCTTGTTATTCCTTATTTCGTGTTGATATTCTTGTTATTCCTTATTTCGTGTTGATTTTCTTGTTATTCCTTATTTCGTGTTGATTTTCTTGTTATTCCTTAATTCGTGTTGATTTTCTTGTTATTCCTTATTTCGTGTTGATTTTCTTGTTATTCCTTATTTCGTGTTGATTTTCTTGTTATTCCTTATTTCGTGTTGATTTTCTTGTTATTCCTTATTTTGTGTTGATTTTCTTGTTATTCCTTATTTCGTGTTGATTTTCTTGTTATTCCTTATTTCGTGTTGATTTTCTTGTTATTCCTTATTTCGTGTTGATTTTCTTGTTATTCCTTATTTCGTGTTGATTTTCTTGTTATTCCTTCTCATATTCATTCAAGTCTTCAAACAAAATTGCTCCGGTTTGACACCCTGAGTTAGGATGATAGGTTGGTGGGTAGGTTGAGAGGTATGTAGGTAAGGTTGGTTGGTAGGTTGAGAGGTAGGTAGGATGGTAGGTAGGTAGGCAGGTAGGCAGGTAGGTAAGTTGGTAGGTAGGTAAGGTTGGTGGGTAGGTTGATAGGTAGGTAGGATGGTAGGTAGGTAGGTAGGCAGGTAGGTAAGTTGGTAGGTAGATAAGGTTGGTGGGTAGGTTGATAGGTAGGTAAGTTGGTAGGTAGATAAGGTTGGTGGGTAGGTTGAGAGGTAGGTAGGATGGTAGGTAGGTAGACAGGTAGGTAAGGTTGGTGGGTAGGTTGAGAGGTAGGTAGGTAGGTAGACAGGTAGGTAAGTTGGTAGGTAGGTAAGGTTGGTGGGTAGGTAGGATGGTAGGTAGGTAGACAGGTAGGTAGGTAAGGTTGGTGGGTAGGTTGAGAGGTAGGTAGGATGGTAGGTAGGTAGACAGGTAGGTAAGTTGGTAGGTAGGTAAGATATTGCCATGGTCTTTCTTTCCTTAACTCCTTCATCACCGTTACGTAATGTTCATCATAATCTGGTTACCATTAGACGATATTCTTTAGCTCATGATCTTTCTCTAGGACTCAGAGGGGTAAATACGATCTCGATAAACCCTTTGAACAACATAGATCCTTCTTAACCCCTTCTGTACCGGCGACGTCCTTTTAACTTTATTCTGCGTACTATAAGACGATTTTATTGAGTTTCCTAAGGGCCTCCAACACTTACCAGGCTTCGAACTATTCACTTAACCCCTTTTACTACCACAGATCCTTCTTAAACTGCACAAAAGCGTCTACAAATAGCTAGAATAAAATAAAAATTACATCGCCGGTACAGAAGGGGTTAAACTGCATATTATCATTTAATTTTAGCCAGTATCAAAGGTGGAAAGTCGTGACCGTGCTGAAGGGGTTAATGTTGAACAGCGGTAGGAATACACTATAGAGGAGTGTTTTATAGCATGGGTGATATCAGAAACCCTAGTACTGTACAACGATAACAGCACCTTAATATGTTCATGGCCACCCATTATTATTCGGCGTCTAGAAAAAAAAAAAAAAAAAAAAAAAAAAAAAAGGTCCTCCCACACTCCTTAAATATAAAATATAATTATACTCTCCGGCAAACGTTGGTATGCACATATGCACAAGAGTTCACGTTATTTGGCAAATTAAACAGTATCAACTCTTGGTACAGAGTTCGGCTTACCTGACTCAATAATGACAGGTTATACAAAAAAATTTTTTTTTTTAAAGGCTTATCCCTCAATACCTTCACCCGACAAGAACAAGAACAACAGCAGCAACAACACATGCAAACACATACACACACACAAACAATAAGTATCCGTGTGTATTCCACCTTTGCAACAATAACAACAACAACGACAAACATCAGCAACAACAAAAGCACACACACACACACACACACACACACACATGCACAGACACACAAACAATAAGTATCCGTGTGTATTCCACCTTTGCCTGGGTATACGTGAGTGTTAAAGAGACATTAGCCTTCCACGGTCTGAGGAGAGCCACCTTAAGCCCTCCTCCGGCAAACATAATTATGGGCTACAGTTGGTCCAAAATATTCCTTTGTCCCAATGTGCACTGTACAAAGTAGGTGTGCATAATATACCACATAATTTTTTTTTTTTTTTTTTTTTAGATGAGATAGACAAATGGCAAAAATATCTGTTACAAGTGCTTCCCCCAGAATTGAAAGAGTGACAGAGCCAACATCAAGGAATGTCCTATCCAAAATGCCTGGACACACAGAGATGGAGACAATTCGAATCATAGGATGAGTGAAAGATGGATTCAGGAAGAAATTTCCAAAGCTCAGCCGTTGAATAGAAGAAAGACTGGGAATATCGTTTCACTCTTGGGTTGGAGAGTTACACAGAGTAGGGGTGGGATTGTGTTTGATTGGGATTGGGATTGTTTTTGTTACAGTGTTGCAACTGTAACAACACTGGTACCGGACCACATTGTAGGAGTGTTCGTTTGAAAATAATTTAGAAAGTGTCCTTATTTATTTATTCATAATAGAGCACATTTTAATTTTCGTTACTGGTGTCCTCAATATGCTTGGAAAAAAGTATTCGCATTGTTACACAAAATATTATATACCGGTACTGAGTTATGCGTACCATTATTGTTGTAATTTAGTGTTCCTTATGACACATGAATATGCAAGGGTATGTTTAAATTGATTATCTGATTACATGTCTTCATTGTTAATGCTTTAAAAAGAAGTAAAATATATATATATATATATATATATATATATATATATATATATATATATATATATATATATATATATATATATATATACTGTAATTATATATATTGTATATATACTGTATATATATGTATTTATTTATATATCCCACGCTCTATCTATTCATCAGTCTATCTATAAATTTCACTATTCCTCCATCCCCTCCTCCCACCTCCTCTAACCCCGGGCCGGAGCGAGCAGACACACACACATTACTCCCAAGAGACTCCCTAATTATACCATTTACCATTCACCGGTGAGAGGCCTGCAGAGATTGGTGAAGGAGAGGGAATACCAGAACAGCTCCAGTACGAATAATGGAGAAGCTTTACACTATAACTTACCCGAGGCCTTGGGAGTTATAGTCTATTCACTGTAAGTAGGCGAAAAATCATGACTTCTAACCTCTGTAACTCATGAAGGGCTAGGGTAGTCAAGCTAATATTTCTACCATTTGGGAAGAGTCAGTCAAGGAATAGATGTGGACATTTGCAGCCAATTTACTCTAGCCGTTTTTTAGTTACAGAGGATAGAGGTCATGATTTCTCGCCTACTTAGAACGAATAGACTATAGTAGGATATTATGCTTTACTATCAATGAAGGTGGTGTTTGCTTCTGCTATTTTCGAGCAATGAATATTTACTTTGCCATCCCCCCCCCCCCCCCCCGCCCCCCTTCCTCCAACAATAAAAGAAACCGCTCCCATGATCTCATTCAATCTATTATATATATATATATATATATATATATATATATATATATATATATTATACTCGTACAGCCAGGTAGTAGATTTTCTTGTATACATACGAGGTTAAAGGAAGCAGCAATTTTAGTATTAGTAAGTTTATTATTTATTACTTCAATATTTCTGGCAATTTTCCCCTGATGTCCAGGTAGTTGGTAGAGTAGTTCTGCATAGTTGTGGTTTGGCCTCGACGTTTCAACTTATTCACAAGTCATCTTCAGGAGAAGGAATGATGAGCGATGAGCAGGAAGTCTTATTTATAGGGGTTATGTTGATCTGATCATGTTGATCTGGTAAGGGTGGTGGAATGAGCTAATTCTAGCTCTGCAACATTGCGGCGTGTACAGAGATATTGTAGGGAATTAGTGAGAGGAAGTGAGTTGATGAGACAAAATACTTTTAAGTGTACCCTTTTGAGAAATGTGGTATGGGTGGAACCTTCGCACACATGCGAACAATACTCGATACATGGGCGAGCTGTGCCCCTGTACAGAGCAAGAAGCTGTGTGGGGGTAAAGCAACATAGAAGCTGTTTGGGGGTAAAGCAACATAATGTAGATGGTTGAGCACACTTAACTTCTTGGAAGCTGTTTTAGCAAGAGTGGTGATATGGTCTTTCCAATAAAGATCAGAAGAAAAGTCGACACCAACAATATAAAGACAAAAACAAAAAACGACTGGTTGATGTACGTGGTGTTGAAGGGTAAGGCTTAGTCGTGTGGAAGATTGTGATGGCTAGATAGATGGATTTTTTTTTTTTTTTTCCCAAGCATTGAAAGTAACAAGAATTTCTTTTCCCCAATCGGAAATAGTTGATGATCAGCGGTAAGGCGTGCTATGGCCTCGTCACGTGAGATTTGGAGTGATTGCAACGTAGGACGTTGTGGAAAACTAGTTGAGTAGTGTATAGTAGAGTCATTAGCACATGAGTGGATAGGACTAGAGGTAAAGTTGAGAAGATCATTCATGAATATTTATAATAGAACTGGAGAAAAGACAGAACCCTGAGGAAAACCGGAGTTGATAGGTTGAGGAATTGAGTGATGGCTGTCCATAACCGCAGCTATGGTATGGCCAGAAAGGAAATTAATATAAAGGCACAGATGGAGGGTTACAAGCTGATAGAGGGTAGTTTGGAAATAAGTGATCTGTGCCAGACTCTGTATATACTGGAAATATACAGTATACTGTATATATATATATATATATATATATATATATATATATATATATATATATATATGTGTGAGAGAGAAAGAGAGTGAAAGTATAGAAGAGAGATAACGGTAGAGATAAAAGAGATGTCGAGGTAGTTTCTAATAGGCCGTCTAGCGCTGATGTGTAAAGTGTGAGGGGAATCCATAATGCCGGGGGGGGGGGTATATCAACAAATAGAGAGGGATGAGAGACCTAAGGGCACGTGTTTTTTTCTTTTTTTTTTTTTTTTTTTTTTGTGGGGTATATTTTGATTGTTATATAGTTTTATATATTTCCCCCTATACCTGTATGAAAGTTAACAATAATCCCCCCCCCCCCACCCTCCCAATCCCCCTTCGAGATAAATGTGTACATTTTTCGGTAACAAAATGTCTCGGCCGCTCAGTCAGGAAAAAAATAACACGTAAATGACACGAAAGGTCTTAATATTGACAAACAAATGGAGCGAAATGTTTTAAAATCGTCCAACTAATGAGGTGAACGTGTTAAAATCTCATAACTAATGGAGCTAATCACGAGGGAGAAGGTACCGGTAGTCCAGAACAACCTAATACCTCCCCTTAAGGGGGGGTCACCTGTTTTTGTTCTGTCCTTTTCTATCTTTCTCTGGCTTGTATCCATTTGGCCCCATTCAGCCTACTGTTTTAAGACGTTTATCCCCATCCAGGTGTCAATTTTTTACTGGTGAGCGGTAGCGAGCCAGCATATTTTTTATTTTTGTTTGACAGCAGGCTAAATTTGTTCATTTTTCAATAGAAAAATGTCTCCGGCGAAGCCGGATTTCTTCATATAATGCTGGCTCGCTATCGCTCGCCAGGAAGAAATCGACACCTAGATGGGGATAAACGTCTTAAAATAGTTGGCTGAATGGGGCCGAATGGATACAAGCCAGAGAAAGAAAGAAAAGGACAGAAATAACCAAAAGCAGGTGACCCCCCTTAGCCTTATGGTGAGAGGCTGCCTTGTGTGGTCCCTCTTTGCTTCACTCCAGTTTACTCTATATCATTCTGATTCAATTTGACTATAGGGTGTATCGTTTCCTAATATCTGTAATTGTATACGTATGCACACACACACACACACACACACACACACACATA
The DNA here is from genome assembly GCA_032716605.1 of Paralithodes platypus. Classification (NCBI taxonomy): domain Eukaryota; kingdom Metazoa; phylum Arthropoda; class Malacostraca; order Decapoda; family Lithodidae; genus Paralithodes; species Paralithodes platypus. The sequence goes on from CM064573.1 coordinate 8,373,823, forward strand.
TATACTATATATATATATATATATATATATATATATATATACCGGTATATATATATATATATATATATATATATATATATATATATATATATATATATTGGGAGGAAATAGGAAAACCTACTATTTGGTAGTAGTCTTGGAAAATCCAACGTCAAGGCTATTAACCTAATTGCAATGACGACTTGTCTATTTTGACTGCTATGTCGTCATTCCAACCGCGGTTAAAAAGAAAACGTCTAGAGTCTACTCCTTATCTTGCTCTAGGAGACAAAAGAAAACGTCTAGAGTCTACTCCTTATCTTGCTCTAGGAGACGTTGTACATTAACCAAAACTACCACCGAAGGTGAAAAAAAAGCATAGAAGAGAAGAAAAAGGGGTTTACCTTAGTTACCGCTCAAGGCCCATCCCGTGTTCCGTCATGCGCAGATCCCTGTCGAACATGCGCATGAGCGACCCTCTCTTGTCATCACATCTCACGTCAGCAGAAGAACGCGGATGGGCAGGGGTCCGGCGTGAGGGAGGGTATTATGTACGTTGGATTTTCCAAGACTACTACCAAATAGTAGGTTTTCCTATTTGGTAGGTTGGGAGGTACGTCAAACCTCCCAATTTGTTAGTAGTCTTGGCAAATCCAACGTCAAGGCTGCATAACAAATAGGAGGAGGACATCCAAGCCCAACATACCAAAAAAAAACAATGCATAAGACAAAATTATGAATGACAAAGAAACACAATTTAAACAAGAGAGTTTAATAAAAGAGTGAAAAACTGAGGAGTAGCTAAAAAGAGCAGTTTTAACACGTGCCCGTCATTCATAGTAATGCAAAACCATAGACTTGTCTTAAACCAAAAAGTACTGTACCCAAAATCCCTTTTCTTCCAAAACCAACAAAAACATTGAACACAAAATTAAAACACAATTTTCAATTTGGCAAAAACACTTATGTACTGTATACATATAACATAATCCCAAACTTTCAATCCAGTGTTGCAAACCCGTACTCCCCCCCCCCCCCTTTTCCAAATAAAACAAAGTAAAAGAAAGAGTGACAAGGGGGGAAGACCAGGCATCTTCGCTAGAGCTCTAGGAAACACGACTCCCGAGAGCTATCACAGGCCGAGGGGGTCTAACAATGGACATGGAGAGGTAAGAGGAGATGAAGGTATGGACAGAAGACCACAAACCCGCCGAGGCGACGTCAGGCAACGATCGACTCTGCAGGAACCGTAAGGAGGCAGCAAAGGACCGCACATCGTGCGCAGAACCCCGACAATCAGGGTTACTGGCACGAATGACCCGACAAATGTGGCGTCCTATCTGTACCTTCGAGAGCCTCCCACCAGTCCGAGGAGACACCCACACAGCAGTACCCGAAGTCGGAGCCACAGACTCAACATAGGAGTGCAAGGCCTGCACCGGGCACAACACATGGTGAGTATGCCCACGCTTTAAAGCCTGGATGGTGAAAGGCTTGAAAACGTGGGTCTCTCTCTCATTCTTGGCAACAAAATGAGGGGAGGGGGCTAACGTGACGACATTCAAGGACGGGGAGAATCGCATGCATTCCTGGGACCGTGACATGGCAGCTAGTTCAGACACCCTATCCCCAGTGGCCAGAGCGACAAGGAAGAGTGTACGCTCCAGCAACTGAACCGGTGTAGCGTCCCGTGTATATGTGTGTGAAGCCAGAAGGTCCAGAGCACGCCCCAGATCCCACTGAGGAGGGATATGGCGCGGAGGCGGTCGCTCCCTGAAGGCAGCCTTCATGAAGGAATCCAGCTCCTTCGGCGGAACGACCAGCCCAGTGACGGACTCAAAGACCTCCCGGATGGCAGACAAGTGGTTACGTATCGTGTTGACTTGAAAGCGACGTGTACGGAAGAGGTGAAACAAGTAGTGTAGGACGAGGGAAGGAGAGCTAACAGTCTGGCGAGTGTCCTGTATCCACCTAGTAAAAGACCTCCAGTGGGACTCGTAAGTCCCCCAAGTCGAAGACGTCCATGAACGCTTCAGGAGGTCAGTCAGGTCCCGTCCGTGGACTGGGAGCCACCGCGCCTCACGAACATCCACGATGCGAAGGCCAACGAGGTCCGTAGGTCTCCAACCTGGCTCAAGTGGAAGTTTGAGAGAGGGAGAGGGACCGGACTCGGGCACCACCGCTTCAACTGGGAGTACCAAGCCTGGGCCGGCCACAGAGGAGCTATGAGCCACACTCTGCCGCGGTACAGCCGCAGCCTCGCGAGGACTTTGCACATCAACAGTGCGTCTGGTGGCGGAAATATGTATATCGACCGCCACCTGCTCCAGTCTTCCATGAAAGCGTCCGGACCCCCCTCCGGAGTACGAGTCCGGAGGGATAGGTACCGAGGCAACTTGCGCGTCTCCTTCGATGCGAACATGTCGACCTCCGGAACACCCCAGGAAGCCGCGAGGTCGTCGAATACAGTCTGTTTCATCGCCCATTCTACAAGAACGCCCTGTCCTCTCGACAGGGCGTCCGCCCATAGGTTGGCAGTCCCGGGCAGGTAAGAGGCGTGCAGGGAGATGTTGTGTCGGTTCGCGAGGAAGAACAACTTCTCGGAGATCCCCAACAGAGTCAAAGACCTGGAGGACCCCTGCTTTTGGATACAGTGGACAGCTGTCTGATTGTCCATCCTGAAGGCCACCGACTGGCCCCGAAGGGCCAGCGCGTGGTCCCGCAGGAAGAACAAGGGAACCAACAGTTCGAGGGCATTGATGTGTAGGTGTGTGTGTCCCACCCATCTGCTGTGATGTTGATGTCCCAGGTTGGATTGGTAACCCCACCCTACCTCGCTCGACGCATCTGTATCCACCCAGATCGTCGGCGGGGGGGGCGGTCCAGGGCACAGCCGCAGAGAGCGTGCCCCGAGCAACCCAGTGTCCTAAGTGTCTGTGAATGGTACGCGGGATCGGCATGAGCCGATCCATAGGGGCCAACGGAAACACCTTGTTGCCCATGAGTATTAGGCGGCGCAGCCTGAGCCTCCCTAAGGGAATGGTCAGAGCAGCCCAATTCAGTGAACCCACTAACGAGTCCCAGATCCTCCTCGTGAGGGAGACCAAGTGCAACACGGCGAAGACCTTCCTGCGAAGTTTCACCGCGTTTGGCTGACTCTGGGTTACCGTAGCGTTGGACAGATCCCATTCGAGACCTACCCACGTCACGACACGCGACGGGGTCAGGCGTGACTTGGGAATATTGATTTTGAACCCTAACTGTGTGATGTGTCGAACTACCGTGAGGGTGTCGTGGACGCACTGTTCTAGGGTGTCTGAAACTATCAACCAGTCGTCCAAGTAAAACAGGATCTGGAGGCCGCTCCTGAGGAGAGGATCCAGAGCCTGCTTCACCAGTTTCGAGAAGATCCGCGGCGCGATGTTGAGACCGAAGGGAAGTCTGTCGAACATGAACACACGATCGGAAGTCTGAAAGGCCAAGAATCGCTGGAAACGAGGATGGATAGGAATGTGCCAATACGCATCCTTGAGGTCCAGCGACACTACCCACGACAGAGGTCGCAGGGCCAGTCGTACCTGGTGCACCGTCAGCATCCGAAACCGTGTGTTCACGATGTGCCCGTTGAGGGCCGACAGATCCACCACCGGTCGCAGTCCTTCTTCGGTACCAGAAATACACGGGAGAGGAAAACCGGTTGACCGGCTTTCACCTCCTTGACGATTCCCTGCTCGTGCATGGATGTAATCACGTCGGCCACCTCCTAAGAGACAGGCCGGCTTCGTTGACAAGAGCTGAGTGGGGGTCTGGACTTCCATCTCCAGGTTAGACCCCTCCGTGCAATCTTCCGCCCCCACGTCCCTCGCGGCCACCGAGGGGCGCAAGGGCGAAAACAACCTGTGGGAGCCCCCGAGATGAGGTGAGCGACCCTTTCTGCGAGGCGAGAAGGAGAACAAGGAGGAGACCGACCTGGAGAACCTACAAATTTTTTGACGTGGAGGGTCCCCCGGTACGGTCCCTGCGGTCATAAGAGCCACGTTGACCACCTTTTACCCCCCCCACCTCGCCGAAAAGGGCGGGTCACCCCATCCCCTGTCCGTCGCGCGTCTGACCCCGTCGAAGTGCGGCCGGAAGTGGAAGGCTGGCCAGCCCCTTCTCGGCGGGGATGAAAGGGAGCAGGAGCAGAAGTGCGAGGCGGAACCGACGCTTTGGCCGGCAACTTCCCTTTCCTGCGCCCTTTCTTGGCGGCAGCACTGGCGGCAGCACCCCGAAGACCCTGGTCGCGACACAGCGCGTCTTTACGTGTCGTAAGCAGGGTCCGCTGACAGAGAAGCGTAGCGTTCCCAAGCATCCTGCGCAAAAAGCCCCAATGTATAGAGCTCACAGTACAACAAACCCTGACGAATATCCAAGGGGGCTTTCCGGCAGAACGAGGACCTTACCGTCTGGCGTTGTCGAGTTGCCTCGCACAAAACCGCCTTCAGCTCGGGAACCAAAGACACCGCGAGCTGAAGGTGGATCCGCCGAACGTGGTCCAAACCCTCGCGAAGATCGCCAGGTGCAGTCGCCTCGATAAGCCGCAGGTGGTGAACAGACGTCTGGAGGGAACCTAAAAGACAAGACAATAAGTTCGCCACCCTCTGCCGCAAGGTAAAATCCCTGTCGACAGAGGACTTATCTGGGTGGGAGAAGAACGGGTTAGCAATAGCACAAATTTCAAGTTTGGGCGCGCTGATCCAGGACCAGAACTTGCCATCCAATCCGCCGACAGATACAAGAGGAGGCAAAAGCAGTGACGACTCCGTGGGAGGGACTGAAACAGATCTGTCGACGGAACGGTTGGCGAATTCTAAGGCCTCAGCAAACCAGGCCTCCAATGGGAGAGGATTATCGAGCACGACGGCTAAGCCAGGCTTACCGTCGTCGCACAAATCCGTCCCATAGGAGGACAGTCCTGTCAACACAGCCAGGGACTGAACATCCTGAAGGATGTCCTGGCGGCTGAAGTCTGACCAGAGCTTAGTCCGAGGAGCAGACGGGGGCTTGGGCTTCACCGAAAAGTACTGAAGGTCAGTCCTCGTCGGGTAAGCCTGCACCTCCACGTCGGCCACCTGACCATCCACCCTGATCGCCCTGAACTGCATCTTATCATTAATTTGCACCGACCAGTCCGAAGGTAGGGCCCTCTCACCTGACGGGAAGTCGGTAGCACGCTCCGGGTGGGTGGCCTGCACCCCCTTCCAAACAGCCAAGGAGCCATAGAGGAGCGGCATAGTCCGCGATGAGACCTTGGCCTTCTGGATGGGGGGCAAGCGCGGACCCTGCCCTAGCAGACGGAGAACCCCCGCATGGGAGACAGCAGGGGCAACCACCTGAACCAGGGCAGGAGCAGTACTAGCCGACGACCGGGCAGGCGGAGAAGCAGGGCGAGAAGGAATGTGGTCCACCGCAGAAGGGAGGGGGACCAAAGCAGCGGTAGGTTGGATGAGGCGCTGAGGTTGTGTCACCACCAAGAAGCGCGATAAGAGGGAATCTTGCATCGCCTCCAAGCGCGCGTCGAAGTGTGACACAACCCACCCCTGCATAGCCGAAAATCGATCCGAGAGAGGCGACCCCCCCGAAGATAGTTCGGCCCGCAGGGGCGAGCGTGAGCGAGAGCGAGACCCACGACACGAAACAGCAGCGTCGCGGCCCAAAGAAGGCGAGCGACGACGGCCGTGGCGCCCCTGTGGGTCTCGTCCCCGATCACTAACGCCCGAGCGGGAAACATCACCATCCCCCTCTTCCAGCGACACGTCAGCTCCCGAGAAAGGGGACCCCGAAACCTTGCTATACTCCACCGAGTCAAGCGGCGGGGTACCCCCTTGGGGAGCCGGTAAGTGAAGATCAGGGATAGAAGAATGAAGAGGAGCATGATGACGGGAGTGGGAAGGCTGGCCAGGTGAAAGGAGGTCAGAAGGAGCCGCGGGGGGAAACAGAGCAAGGATCCCCGGGGCTGAGAGAACAGGGCGGCCCGACACCGAGGCGGAGGAGGGACGGACCTCCACCTCGGGACGAGACCGTGAAGGAAGAAGAGGCACCGAAGCAGGAGAAGTAGGAGGAGAAGCAACAACATCCTGGCGGACCCCCCTGGACAGAGTAGGAGGAGGGAGCAGAGGGCCAGCTACAGCATGAACATCCGCGCGCGTAGAGGACAAATGAAGAGGACGTCTTTTGTGCAGGGGAAGCGGGCGGAAGGTAGTAGAGCCCCTATCCGGAGAGGCCAGGGGAGGGCGTACAGGGGCAGAGACGCTAACCCCGGCCTCAGGGCGATAACCATGATGAGGGCGACGGGCGGAGTCAAGGCGATCAGGAGGACGATGAGGGGCAGTAGAGGACGGGCGATGAGGCGAGCGAGAGCGTGGACGGAGCTGGGGATCCTCCCGACAATGTGACGACCGACCACGGGACTCAGGGAGGAGGGCCCGAGCAGGGAGAGGGCCAGGTAAACGGCCTCCAGACGGGTCAGGGATGCCCAGGGCGACGCGGATCCGGTCGTCAACAAAGGCCGGGGAACGGTGGCCCACAGTCCTAATGTGGTGGGAGACCACCGCCCACACAGACTGAAGGGAGGCAGAGGCCACCGCCGCGTCAGAGGAACCAGGGTGATGGTCCACCACATCCACCAGGTCCATACACGGGCCACACAGAGCAGGGAGGTAGGCCGTAGAGGACACACATTGAGAGTGGCGTAAGCAGGACCTGTGGCATTCCAAGCACGGGGAGCCACAGCCCTGGCGAAAGCAAGGCATCCCACCTGCAATGGAAGAAACACACACCATAAGCAGCACGTCGACGGAGTAAGTGAAGATAATGTCCAATAAAAACCAGGGAATGAGCATGGGTAAACAGGAACACACATGCAAACCGGAATTCGTACTCACTCTAAACCGGGAGCACCGAGGGAGGTGAGGAGGGCGGGCGAGGTGGAAGAGCACAAGCAGAACCTGCAAAGATGGAGAAAGTGTTAACCACCACTCAACACCTTACATGCAGGGTCCATAACACCAGTAAAGTGCATACACCAATATAGTATCAGGCAACAATATGACATAAAAAAGGTCAACAGTGAAAGCCAACTATAACCGCAAATTTGCGGGCCAATGGAGGCATAACCGTACCGACACAACCCCCCCGCATCTCCGCGGGCCCCCCCAGCGATCTCCGCAAATTTGCGGGGAGCCGAAACGTCCCAGAGGACCGAATCGAGCACTCCGCAAATTTGCGGGACCGGCCGAGATGGTCCGGCGCCGAAAAAAGCGAGAGGAGCGTCTAGGGAAAACCAAAAAAGGCCCATAAAAAAGCGTCATCTCCTTATGAACTCCAAGCGACGATGGCCATCAAGCTGAGCAGTGTCTTCCTTGATAATATCCTGACTCAACCGGTCAAGGGAGAGGCAAGGAAGACACACCAGGGGAGAGGAGGCACAACCCCCAGGAACCACCCAACCCACAGAGATAGAGCAAAGCCCATGAGGAGAAGTGGCAGGGAGGGTGGTTTGGCACAAACAGGGGCCCCCGTGGGGTACCCCTGGATTGGGCAAAAGGCTATGAAAGGATGGAGGTGAAAACAGGAAGGGAAAACAAAAACCAGTAAATGAAACTGGCGAGAAAAAGGGTGGCCTAGCCGTGAGGAGAGAATGTGTCAGGGGCGAAAAACCCTGTGGTGTGAGGGAGGGGTCCCCGTGGGGTACCCCTGGATATCACGAACCACCAAGCGCCCAGGCCCTTGAGACACAGTGAAGGCTCGAAAGGGGGGACTCGGGAATAACGCTAATAATGCGGCCGACACAAACCCTACAAACAGCACCGCCACCACGAAATCTCAGATTGTTTACCAACTGTACACCTAGGCTATGAAAAAATGAAAACTCATAGGGGCATAGCAAGTCCTGAATGAGAAACAAGCTAGGCTAAAATAAGCTAAAAGCTAAACTATGCCCAGACTAACAGGAAAAAAGAATATGAAAAGAGAAAGAAATGAAAAACATAGACGAGGAACGCCAGGCGCCCCCGTACCTTCGGTAGCTATTTCCACACGCGTCTCCATTAAACACACTGAGGAGCCCATTTACGTGTGCCCTAGATCACGTAACATCTGTCTAACAAAAAGAAGGCCAGAAAAGCCGAAACGAACCTAAAACAGGGTGAATTGAAGGAGCACAACAAAAGCGGACTCAACAATAATGGCGACGCGTGAAAAAATAATGACAAGAGAGGGTCGCTCATGCGCACGTTCGACAGGGATCTGCGCATGACGGAACACGGGATGGGCCTTGAGCGGTAACTAAGGTTAACCCCTTTTTCTTCTCTTCTATGCTTTTTTTTCACCTTCGGTGGTAGTTTTGGTTAATGTACAACGTCTCCTAGAGCAAGATAAGGAGTAGACTCTAGACGTTTTCTTTTTAACCGCGGTTGGAATGACGACATAGTAGTCAAAATAGACAAGTCGTCATTGCAATTAGGTTAATAGCCTTGACGTTGGATTTTCCAAGACTACTAAGAAATATATATATATATACACATACTATATACAGTATATATATATATATATATATACCGGTATATATATATATATATATATATATATATCTATATATATATATATATATATATATATATATATATATATATATATATATATATATATATATATATATATATATATATATATATATATATATAGAGAGAGAGAGAGAGAGAGATAGATGTGTATGTGTATATCAGTACATAATTGCAGATGTTAGTAAACTATTCAGTAAAGTCCAATTCAGCAAGAATTATATAAAATATACCGGATTAGTTGCTTCAAAATATTATATATAATTATATATATATATATATATATATATATATATATATATATATATATATATATATATAATGGGTAAACTACTTTGATTATAATTTTGTGAAATTTACGAATATTTCAGAAGTGAGTCGCAGAGTGACTTGCAAAATCTTTAGACGCAGAAGAAAAGAATATTAAAAGCCGGAAAACTATTATGAAGAAAAAAGGGCTTAAAGTTTGAAGGAAATGAGGAAGGCGAAAATGAATAATGTATGTAATAAAGAGGGACAAGGAAGACATTAATTAACTAAGATACATGCCATGGAGACCAA
>CM064573.1:8387962-8390462 GCA_032716605.1 Paralithodes platypus
TATGGGGTCGGTTCTTTATGGTTATACGAACAGGGAAGGAAGAAAGGAAGAGTAGAAGGAAGAGGAGGAGGAAGGGGTAGAGGAGGAGAAGGAGTTAGGGAGGGTAGGAGGGGGAGAGGGAGGTAGGGAGAGGAAGGAAGGAAGGGTAGGAGGAGGAAGGAGGGGGTAAAAGTGGGGAGGGAAGTAGGGTCACACGAGCAGGGAAGGAAGGAAAGAAGGGTAGAAGGAAGAGGTAGAGGAGGAGAGGGAGGTAGGGAGAGAAAGGAAGGAGGGGTAGGAGGAAGAGGAGGAGGAAGGGGTAGAAGCGGGGAGGGAAGTAGGGTCACACGAGCAGGGAAGGAAGGAAAGAAGGGTAGAAGGAAGAGGTAGAGGAGGAGAGGGAGGTAGGGAGAGAAAGGAAGGAGGGGTAGGAGGAAGAGGAGGAGGAAGGGGTAGAAGCGGGGAGGGAAGTAGGGTCACACGAGCAGGGAAGGAAGGAAGGGAAGGAGGTAGGGAAGGAAGAAAGGGTAGGAGGAAGAGGAGAAGGAAGGGTAGGAGGAGGAGAGCGAGCAGGGAAGGAAGTAAGGCTAGGAGGGAGCAAAGGAGGAGGAGAAGGAAGGGTTAGAGGAGGAAAGGTAGGTAGGGTCACACGAGCAGGGAAGGAAGGAAGGGAAGGAGGTAGGAATACAAAGGAATACAAAGGAGAACAAACTGCAACAGACCTATTGGTCCTTACGGGGCAGTTTGGATATCTAAAACTACTAATCTACTGACTACGAGGTAGAGAAAAGGATAGCCAGCTAATGCTGGCATGGAAACAGATAGGAAAAATACCATGCAGTATTGAAAAACTGACACGGAAATTCGAACAGGACAGGGAGAAAAAAGAAGTTGATTTGTAATCTAAGCTAACTCTATTTACTACAATTCTGAAAGGGAACAGATGTATGAAAATCAATATACATTGCGGTATGCGTTGACATTTCGTTGCGCGTTATTCTGAAAGAAACTGTGTTAATCGGGGGTTATTTGCCATGTGTTTATCCAGATGGTTCTTAAATGTTTCGACAGTATTACAGTTTACAATGTTCGAGGGTAGTCTGTTCCAATTATTCACAACGCGGTTGAAGAAGAAATGCTTCGCCTCGTGAGAATTAAAACGCTTGCCTATAATCTTATAACCATTGTTTCTCGTGTTTGCTTGATTGATCGTAAATAATTCGCTTACATTTAGGTTGCTGAATCCCTTGAAGATTTTGAACACCTCTATTAGGTCACCTCTCATTCTGCGCTTTGTTAAGCTAAACAAATTTAGTTCTTTTAAGCGCTCTTCGTACGGTTTATTACGCAATCTAGGTATCATTTTAGTGACTCTGCGTTGCACCCTTTCAAGTTTATTTATGTCCTTTTGGTAGTACGGTGACCAGAATTGCACGCAGTATTCGAGATGGGGACGCACCAATGAGTTGAATAGAGTAAGTATGATTTTTTCTGATTTGAATTTGAATGTTCTGCCGATGAAACCCACCAATTTATTAGCAGTTTTTATTACCTCTGTACACTGTTTACTCGGCTTCAGGTCACTTGATATTATAACTCCCAGATCCTTTTCATTATTTGTATTTGATAGTTGAATGTTGTTCATTGAGTAATCTTTTTTAGCGTTGTTACTACCGATGTGTAATACTTTGCATTTTTCTATGTTGAATTTCATTTGCCATTTTTCTGCCCAGTTTTCTAAAGTGTCTAGGTCACCTTGTAGTTTTTGCCAATGTACTGTTGAGGTTACTTTATTAGTAATTTTTGTATCGTCAGCAAATTTCGAAATTTTGCATTCTATTCCTTCGTCTAAGTCGTTTATGTAAATTATAAAAAGAATAGGACCTAATACCGAACCCTGGGGAACGCCACTATTTACTTTGCACCAATCCGATTCTTCACCATTTATTACAACTCGTTGTTTACGGTCTGAAAGCCAATTTTCGAGCCATTTCAGAGTTTTTCCTGTTATGCCATGAGCTTTTATTTTGTCAATTAGTCTCTTGTGGGGTACGGTATCGAAAGCTTTCTGAAAATCGAGATATATTATATCAACTGCTCTATCCTTATCATATGATTTGTAAACATCATTGAAGAAGTCGAGTAAGTTTGTTAAGCATGAACGTTTATTTCTAAAACCGTGCTGAGAATCTTTTATTAAATTATTTTCTTCCAAATGTTTTACTATTTTGTCCCTTATAATGGTTTCCATTAATTTGCCCGTTACCGATGTTAAGCTAATTGGTCGATAATTGCCGGGAGAGGACTTATTTCCTTTTGTATATGGGCGTCACGTTAGCTAGTTTACATTCGTTTGGAACTATCCCAACATTCAATGATTTGTTGAACAGATTTGCGAGTGGGTTTAATAATTCGTGTTTTGCTTCTTTTAGGATCCTTGGGGATATTTTATCAGGGCCTGGGGTTTTATTAACTTTCAAATTGTTGATTGCGAACAGGATATCGTCTTCATAAATCGTAA
>CM064573.1:8395462-8449839 GCA_032716605.1 Paralithodes platypus
CAATGTCGGGATTACCACACTGTCATGCAAGGACTTCTTTACTTCCATACTGACTACACTATATCTTGTTACTGATATCAGCGTTCCTACAACCCTCTTCCTCTGTTGCACCCTCTCCCACACTTCTTCATCCATACTCCCATCTTTACTCAGCACACTGCCCAAATACTTAAATGAGTTGACATTCTCCATATCCTGACTGTTCAACCTTACCTCACACTCTGTGACTGCACCCCTTTCAAAGACCATAACCTTACTTTTCCCAGCATTTAGGCTACCTTCAGATTCCATTTTTCACACACTGTTCAAAATTTATTTACCAGACCCTGCAACTCCCATTCACTATCGCTCATCCGAACTGTATCGTCGGCAAACAACAGTACAGGCAACCTCCACTCATTTCCTTCCCTTATCAGCGGTACACCAACATCCACTTCTCTTCCTTGTATTTCTTTCACGACTCCATCCATATATAATATTGAACAACCATGGAGACATCACACATCCTTGCTTTAACCCAACATTGAGATGAAAGAACTCGCTGTGTTCATTCTCCACACGTACTGACTGACGCCTTTGCACCCTCATACATGCTTTTCACTGCTTTCAGGAACTTGCCATCTACTCCGTATACTCTCAGTACTTTGCATTTAACTAGGTATTTTTAGCTAATGTTTAGTTATACAAATAATGAATTAGATCCGTGTTTTTTACTTGTATATTACTCATTTTGTATATTTTAGGATCAGTCTGTATATGCTAAAGATGGCATCTTATTGATGCCGAAAAATCGTTCAATGAACATGGCATATGGCGCAGCTCTATCCCTATTTTTCCTCGTGATATATATATATATATATATATATATATACAGGGTGATTCAGTAACCCTTTTCATAAATTTAATGGCAAATTCGGGAGACAAAAATAAGATTAATTTACTCTATGACCCTTAGGGTGAGTCTTTGATATGATGGAGATATTACACCTTTAAAGTTATCGATAGATAGAAAAGAAAAAATCTAAGGAGTGAGAATGAAAATGTCGTTGCTAACTGGCAGGGTTACACCGTTCCGTTGTCTCATGTATTGCGAGCATAATTATGATGATGGTGATAAAATGCTAATGTTCTTTTGAGCATTGAGACAACTGCTACCATATGCAACCATTTACATACCACGTGTAAGCAAAGAAACAATCTTTAGATTCATGTACAGATTGATTCAAGATTCATTAAGACGAGCGGAGTATTAAAGCTCAAAGTCGGCAGGAAGATCCCTCCTCCTCCACTTACTCCTCCTCCTCTTCCTCTTACTTATCCTCCGCCGCCTGCTTCTCCCCTTGCTACTATTACTACTAATTCAATGATTATTAATAATAATGATGATGTTAATACAAATATAGTAGTAATGTACCTTTGCAAATTGCGAAACGAACTGCATCCAGCTACCGTATGCAGCCATTTTGATACCAAGTCTTGGTTACGCTACCCTGCCAGTTAGCAACAACATTTTCATTCTCACTCCTTAGATTTTTTTCTTTTCTATCTATCCATAACTTTAAAGGTGTAATATCTCCATCATATCAAAGACTCACCCTAAGGGTCATAGAGTAAATTAGTCTTACTTTTGTCTCCCGAATTTGCCATTAAATTTATGAAAAGGGTTACTGAATCACCCTGTATATATATATATATATATATATAGAATATAGTGTATATCACCACGTTTGTTTATTTACGGCACCAAAAGTATGTCCAAAGAAAAATCCGCCGATCTCTCCGTCTACAGGATCTCTCTGACACAAGGGCCACCACCGGGTTATCGAAAACAGATACAGTAGACAACAACATAAACATTATTGTTATTATTATTATTATTATTATTATTATTATTAGGGGTTCGTCCCCTACGGGGAACCCCTATTGTAATCATTAAACCTGGAATTTCATCCAAATTCTTCTTACGCGCCGGTTTTGACGCAATAACTCCAGAACCGCTTTTTGGATCGGGATCAAACTTTCACAAGAGGTGCGTTTTTGTATTGGGCAACTTTTGATATGCTAAACATCCGGCATGGTGGCCAAACAGTTCCGTGGCAGCCGATTTCCCGAAAAACTTGACGCCTAAATACCGTCTCTCCCACTCACAGGAAACGACTGGGCTTTGGCATACGCACTCCCCTACTAATGCTCCGCAAATTTTATAGAGAAGGTTTTGCTTTTGCACGTGGGTTTTTTTCCGGCAATCTTGAAAAAACCTCGAATTCCACTTAAAATTCCACATCTTAAAAACTACGCCGATGATCAAAGCCATGCTTGCGTAGTTGGGTGAGGCTCGCGATTCCGAACATTTTGATACCAAAACAATATAAATGGGTGGAATACTTTGGCCGCAGCATTGAAAACTGTCTATTCTTAAATTAATTTAAAACCGAATTCGCTACCCACACAAAGTTTACAGTCTATAGGCTTCCACGCATCCCCCAGTTTTGCTTAATAACATAATCTCTTTATTATTCAGATCTATAATTTTTTATTTTATTTAACACTCTCAAAACAGTTCGAGTCCCTACGAATTCCAGCAATTATTTAGCCAACCTACCTATACATACCAAATAATAATGATAATTCAAATTTATTTTTGGTGAGTGACAGAGTATTAGCTAAGGTTTTTAACAATTCCTCCCTTTGCCAAATGCTTAGTTTAATAACAATGATATGGACCTTTAAAGTTTTGGTAATTGCCCGTGTGACTCGTATTTTAACCCTCCTAAAGTGTTACCACGAAATACCGCTAGATCCTTTCTCAAAAGTCGCTAGCATGTTGCTACATAGCCAAACAATGATAGGATAATGCTGCAATTTCTAAAGAGTTTTGGTTTGTTTGTTTTGCAAATTTTACAATGTAGTATGACTAGAATGTCTGAAATTTTCAAATTATCCCTAGTAAATGTCTCTAGATATAAAAGAAATGGCTGCTAGATTGAAGTAAATACCTCTACATTTAGCGGTAATATGTAGCTTTACAACTGGCAACACTGCAACCACCACCTCCCTCCCACCCTCCCAGTATGTCTCCACAAAATACCGCTAGATCCTTTCTCAAAAGTCGCTAGCATGTTGCTACATAGTCAAACAATGTTAGAATAATGCTGCAATTTCTAAAGAGTTTTGGTTTGTTTGTTTTGCAAATTTTACAATGTAATATGACTAGAATGTCTGAAATTTTTAAATTATCCCTAGTAAATCTCTCTAGATATGAAAAAATGGCTTCTAAATTGAGTTAAATAGCTCTACATCTAGCGGTAATATGTAGCGATACAACTGGCAACACTGCCTAGCCCTTCCTTCCTACCTCCTTCTTCCCTCATATCTAGCAAATGTATCCACAACCACTCTAGTGAACTTTCGGTATTTAGTTTATTCAGCTTAATACTATTTATCCACATAAAATAGAAACCTATCACGATTGTTGTCTAATACAACCATAGACAATGCTATTACATATTATTTGAACATGATGTCGAATTTAGCAGTTGCTGTTTACCTTGAACAGTAATGACAGAACCGAAAGCTTCTCTTGCCGTGTAGTACTCAAAGAAAGCAGGGTTACACATACCGAACTGTTACCAAGTCAGAGATTCAGAGGTAACTTTCACAATGCATTATAACCCTAGACAGACACCAATATACCACTAAATCAGACAAATATCACTACAAAAAAGATAGGAAAATATTTTATTAATGTCCTAGGTATTTGAAATTATGCAAATGAGTAAAATCCATTATGATATAATGATAATGGGATTGATTAGTATCTGGCAACAGTGTTGCAATATAATTTTCTGAACGTATGCGAATTTCGGAGTATTTATCCCATTAATATACACATCTATCACTATTTAAATTTAATACAACCATACACAGTGCTATTACATATTATTTAAACATAATATAGGATGGTCTTTCCTTTAAACCATTTTCTATATCTATTCACGAAAAATATAGGCCTAGCCTAGGCAGCGCTACCGGTAGGTACGAATTTATCAGTTCGAATTTTGATTGAGAGTGGGATTAGGCCTAGCCTAGGGCTTAACATGGGATACTGTTTGGGGTTTGGGAATAGACTGAGGCTGCTTTAGGCCTAATTAGGTAAAAATAGTCAAATCGAGACAAATGCACAGCCAACATAGCCTAGGCCTATTAAGCAAATATTTTACCAATCTACAATAGGCCTAGTCTATTCGCTGTAAGTAGGCAAGAAATCATGACCTAGGCTATATCCTCTGTAACTAGAAAACAACTAGGCCTAGAGTGATCAAGCTAATATGTCTACCATTTGGGAAGAGTGGGTCAAGGAATAGCCTAGATGTGGAAATTTGCAGCCAATTTGCTCTAGCCCTATTTGAGATATAGAGGTTAGAGGTCATTGTTGAGGCCCCCCCCCCCCCCCCTCATGACATATTGTCATCATCTTATATATTGCCAGCAGGGGGCAAATAACCGGAAAAAATCTCCGTCAAAATAGACGCGAACTTAACCACGGCGATCGACACATGTAAACATGGCGGTGGCGGGGGAGGTGTCGGACGTTTGCAATAAAGTTCCTGTCTATTTTGAATGCCATTGGATACAATAATATGTTGAGGGGGGCTTTGCCTCCCCCCCCCCCCCCCCCCCCCCCCCCATCATGACATATTTTCACCATCATATATATTGCCAGCAGGGGGCAAATTGCCGTCAAAATAGACACCTTTATGAATAGGTTAGCCTTTAGGCTAGGCCTATCGGCAAGAGTTGCATTGTATAGGCTATCCTAGTGTTTACTAATTTATAGGCTACCCCTTTGAAAGGACATTAGCCGGGTAGGATGTAGTTACCGGGTGTATCGCCAGCCTTGTTTACACTACGCGTACGCGTAGTGGCGTCGGACGCTTGCCATCCTTTTCCTGTCTATTTAGACTGCCTTTGGATGCAATAATATGTTGAGGTTGGGCTTTGCCCCCCTTCACCCCCCCACGACATATTGTCATCATAATATATATTTCCAGCAGGGGGCAAATAACCAAAATAAATCTCCGTCAAAATAGACGCGAACTTAACAACGGCGATCGACAAATGTAAACATGACGGAGGCGGCGGACGTCTGCAATCATGTTCCCGTCTATTTTGAATGCCAATGGATACAATAATATGTTGAGGGGTGGCTTTGCCACCCCCCATGTCATGTCATGTCATCGTCATATTGCCAGCAGGGGGCAAAATAGACAAATACACCAAAAATCGGGGTGTGGGGGCGGCAGCCCCCATCCATAATAGCCTACTATGATAGGTTAGGTTAGGCTAGGCTAATGTCCTTTCAAAGGGGTATAGGCCTAGTAAACACTAGGATAGCCTATACCCGGTCAAAGGTAAGTCCTGCTGTAGTCTCCTTGAATGCTACCTTAAATTGTAATATTAGACTAGGCCTAGCCTATAGATAAAATAGCTTAGCCTACTCATTTATTGTAGCCTATAATATAGGCCTAGCCGGGCAGAATGTAGAGAATGTAATGTTTACACTACGCAGAGCAGCGACGAAAGCTTGCCATCATGTTCCCGTTCATTTTGAATGCCGTTGGATACAATATTATGTTGAGGGGGCAAACACCCCCATGACATATTGTCATCTTCATATAATTTGCCAGCAGGGGGCAAATAGGCCTAACCAAACTGCGGCGATCGACCATGTAAACATGACGGCGGCGGCGGCGGTGGACGCTTGCGATCATGTTTCCGTCTATTTTGACTGCCATTGGATACAATAATATGTTGAGGGAAGGGCTTTGCGGCATTTTTTTGGGTTGTTTGCCCCCTACTGGCAATATATATGATGATAACATGTCATGGGGGGTGAGGGGGGGCTTTCAACATATTATTGTATCGAATGGCATTCAAAATAGACGGGAACATTATCCCAAGCGTCCAACGCCGACACCGCCGCTGCTGCTGAAGAACAAGGAAATTAGCAATAGGTTTCATTGTGAACTGGAGGAAATTAATAGAAATAAGGAAGCTAGGCCTAGCGATGTAAATAGTCAATGGAATTTCCTTAATAATGACAATTATATGTATAGGTATAAAGTAAAAACAATATATTTTACATAATTTATTGCATATCTTACATATTTAAACAAATATATTAAAAATAGTTTAACCACACCACTGAGTTCCCCCAAAATACTCTAATAGGGCTGGCCTGAAGAATTAGATCAAGATGGACAACCAATCAACACATGATAGGTAGGGAAGGGCAGGTTAACAACGGCGATCAACAAATGTAAACATGACGACCGTACACTCGGAAACTACATCCATCCCCATTAGCCTAACCTAACAACCTTACCTAACCTATCCTAGTATTATGGGTGGAGGCTGCCGCCCCCTAGACCCAGTACGTTGGATACAAAACTAACCCTCACGTAACACCTAGTATATGTCCCTAGTACCCAGTACGTGGGATACCAAGCTAACCCTCACATAACACCTAGTATATGTCCCTAGTACCTAGTATTTGGGATACAATACTAACCCTTACATAACACCTAGTATATGTCCCTAGTACCCAGTACGTGGGATACAAAACTAACCTTCACCTAGCATATGTCCCTCACTCAGTACACCTTTCACCCTCACTACCGTTCGTGAGTCTTCATACATCTTCATTATCACACGCACCAGCCACTCCTCTACGCCAAACTGCACAACTTCTTACTTTCAGTAGAGACGTGATTTTCCGGGCCCGTCGCAAGACCACCGTCTCAACCGAGCCGTCGCAAGATCATCACAGGACAGGAAAAACAACACAGGCTTGCTCCAAGCCAGCACACATCTTACAAATATATAGGCTAGGCTATACAACTTCCATTTCATCGGAATATCATTCACCGCCAATTTAATTATCATAAGGATTATATAAATGCAATTCTGATATGAAAAACAATCGGTAAATAGCATAGCCTAGGCCTAGTCAAAGCTGGGGTTTGTTGTTGTTTCGTGGACAAAATTTAACCAAGTGTACTGTCCCACATTAATTTATTATCAACAATTGGATATACGTTACTGTGGGCTCTTATTACTCTACTTCCTAATAATAGGCAAGTAAATTATAACATAATGTTTGGATAAACAAATATACCGAAATAAATTAGAATGGAGAAACAGTAAGTTGAGTGAGATGTTTCAGCTTGCCGTCAACCCAGCTCCAGAGCTCTCTTGCCGTCGCAAGAGAATATTGGTGTCTCGCTTGCTAAAGGTGGACGGGACCAGAAAAACAGTTTTTCGGGTAGATCTTGCGACGGTGGTCTTGAGACGGGACCGGAAAAACACCTCTTAGATATCTTTCCTGCAGCTGCCTGACTATGAAGTTATCATACCTTCAAAGACTCTCTCACACTCACAGACCTTCATGACTTGGCCAAGCATTTTCAGGCCTCTTATAGCAGTTGCAAGGGGACCCTAACTCTGAAATCACTAGATAGTGCCTCCAGAACCATAAAAAAGAGGAGAGGGCTTAATTAACACAATTCCCTGTTGGACTCCGACGCGAACTGAAAACTCATCACTCAGTACCCTCACGTAACACCTAGTATATGTCCCTAGTACCCAGTACTTTGGATACAAAACTAACCTCCACCTAACACCTAGTATATGTCCCTAGTAACCAGTACATGGGATATAAAGCTAACCCTTACCAAATATCTAGTACCGTACTGTATATGTCCCTCACTCAGCTGTACACCTTTCACCCTCGCTACCGTTCGTGAGTCCTCGTACATCTTCATTATCACATGCACCAGCCACTCCTCAACGCCAAGTTTTCTCCTAGCCTACTGCACAACTTCTCTGGCCACCTTATCAAAGGCCTTCTCCCGGTCTGCAAACACAACATCAGATCCCTATCTTTTAAGTACATACAGTACATACAGTATCTTTCCCTTATCATACCTTCTAAGACTCTCTCACAGACCTTCATGACTTAGTCAAGCATTTTCAGGACCCTTATAGCAGTTCCCAGGGGAGCCCAACTCTGAAATCACCAGATAGTGCCTCCAGAACCATAAAAAAAAAAGAGGAAAGGGCTTCATTAACACAGAGCCCTGGTGGACTCCGACGCGAACTGAAAACTCATCACTCAGTACCGGTACATCTTTCACCCTCACTGCCGTTTGTGAGTCCTCATACATCTTCATTATCACCCAAATACCTTCATGACTTGGATTGTGCCGTGTCCTAGCATGAAACCAAACTGCATATCGTCAATATCATACCTTCAAAGACTTTCTCACAGACCTTCATGACTTGATCAAGTATTTTCAGGCCCCTATAATTTTCCTTATCCAATGAGTCACCTTTGCTCGTATACAGTATATAATGTACTTTTGTGCCATTCATCAGAGATTACTTCCTCTCTGATGATGAAGTTAATTAGCTCATTGAACACACCTACTCCTTTCTCACCTGAGGCCTTAATCATCTCAGCTAGAATGCCAGAGCATCCTGCAGCTTTTCTGTCCTTCATTAAGTTATTGCACTGCTTACAAAAGCTGGCACAATCACAGGGAAGGGGGAGTATTGGCTTTTCGTTGCTAAGCTTCTCTATTCCATTCAAATTCCATGTTGAATAATCTTTCGTAGTGTACGGTATTTTCCAAGAATCTATAATTTCTTTGTCAGCGGAAACAATTGTTCAAGTATATATTTTCCCTGTGAAACCAATTTAACTTCATAATGACAATTATATATATATATAAAGAAAAAACAATATATTTTACATAATTTATTGCATATCTTACATATTTAACGCCTTAAGAGCGGGTGGGTCGGTAACTTCTACCCGCCAAGCGGGTGGTTTTACCCTAAATGGGGTTGTTTCCGTGCTCTTTTTCATGCATAAACAAGACCCAGAGCGTAATACAAGTATCTATCCCTGAAAGGGCGTAAACAGAGCTTTCGAATGACACCCGAACTATCCTTCTACGACCACTGGTTCTCTTGCAACGATCGTGCAACACGAGTGCAAAAACCCTAAAATAAGGTAATTTCCTTACATAATTCCCTGTGTAGCGAGTGAGAGAGGGTGGAGGAGGGTGTAATAAATTTCAGTCGACCCACGGCGGTGGTAGCGAGCGGTCAGGAAGCAATCTCTGCTCCTAGCACCGCTCAGCTCTCTCTCAGAGCACATTACGTGCTCAAAATTGCACTCGACATATGTCGAGGCCCGCATATGGGCACGTTTTCTTTAACTCGACATATGTCGAGCGCCGATGGTTAAGGGTTAAAATGATATTTATTAAAATAGTTAACCAGACCACTGAGTTCCCCAAAAAAACTCTTATAGGGCTGGCCTGAAGGATTAGATCAAGATGGACAACCAATCAAGATATGATAGGTAGGGAAGGGCAAGAGGTGAACAAATCTAGGAAGGTGAAGATACGCAGACATTTCTCACCATTTCACCAATTCAGCCGCACCAGAGTTCCTCTTATAGGGTAGGACCGAAGGGTGAGTCAAGAACTGCTACACTGCAGCACCAATTAAGAAGTGATCAAGGGCGAAGAATGAGAAATCAGGTCTAAGGAAGAAATAAATCACACAGAGATACACACATAATACACCACTGAGGGGAATCGAGTCGGCTTGACCGCACCAGCGACCATAGACACAAATAAAGTCAGGAGCCAATAAACTAGCCAGGCCAGGGTGGCATATGATATAGGCCGTCCGGAGGACAACCGAATTAGACAGAATAAGAATAGAAGGGGAAAAACATACAAAAAGGGGCATTCAAATTTCAATGGAAATTCACTATGATAACTGTAATATGTGGGAATAACTTTCACCTTCATATTTCCTCATCTCTTAGCATAAACATGATCAATTAGGGTGCCATTTTCAGTTGTTGGTTGTGTTACATGTTGAGAGTATCCACGCTTTTCCATTAAATTTGCAATAGAAGAGTTAGTTTGGATGTGTTCACAATGCAACTAATTGAGTACCGGTATTTGTCTAGTTCATTTAGCAAATTACTGAAATTTACTCTAAAATAATTAAGTCCATATGAAATAGGTCTGTATATAGGGACAGGTTTGTCCTATAGAAAAGTATAGCCAACACTGTTCTCTACCCACTAAAAGCTGAACCAGTGGAAGGTATTACCCGTGTTTGAATACCTTCCCTCAATTTCAGTCAGGCTATATTTGGATGATAATTTGAACTCAATTTGACCTATCTCAGAATAGTAGTATGGGAATTTCATTTGTTTCCTTATTGTGAAGGCAATCATTATTCTATAAAAACACTTACCCTAATAATACATGTACCAGATTGTTCTCTATATTTTAAGATTATACTCTTTATATAAAAGGCTTGCATGGCTGCATGATAATTTTTTTTCTTTGATTCACTCTTCTTGACTTTTTCTATATTGCAGGCCATGCTTTTGTTCCTCTTAATTCCTTTTCTATTATTTCCACTCCTCAAGTGAGGTACTGTAGAGGTGATTCTCTTGGTCCCATCTGTAGAGGTATTGTAAATGGTTGCCAGACACACCCATGGCAGTCTTTCACACCCAACCCATCTTGTCCTATCTAATTTTATGTTGAACTCTATTGTTCTAGATCTCACTATAGGACTTGGTAACCTATTCCACACATCTACAACTCTGTTACTAAACGAATAGAGGCAGATCCCTTACACACCCAGTTTCTCTCTGTCGCTCGTTTGCTTGCACATCGGTACAAATGAAGCAGATCCCTTACACATGCAACTAAGATGAACATGGGAATCTGCAGACAAGTGGCCCACAAAAGGCAGATCCCTTTCACATCCAACCCATTCTGTCCATGTCTATCTGATTTTATCTTGAAATTCTGTATTGTTCTTGATCCCACTATAGCACTAGGTAGCCTATTTCACATATCTACGACTCTGTTACGAGAGAGGCAGATCTATCCCTTACACAGCCAATCTCTCTCTCTCTCTCTCTCTCTCTCTTATTTGCACACTGGTACAAATGAGGCAGATCCCTTACACATGCTACCAAGATGAAAATGGGAGTCTGCAGAGAGCCGATTGGCCCACACATGGCAGATCCCTTTCACACACAACCCATCTCGTCCTATCAAATTTTATGTTGAAGCTCTATTGTTATTGACCCCACTATAGCACTTGGTAGATTATTCCACATACTTTCTTACAGTTTCTTACAGTAGATCCTCTGGAAAAAGGCAAACTAGGCCTGTGTATCCAGCTCAGTACCAGTACTTGCACTGCTGCGGTCGTTCACGGTGTTGGCGGCGGCGGTAGCAGACGCAACATTTTTACTATTCTGTATTTTTGTTTTATAATCAAACTTCAAATCTTGTCTTCCCCATGCTTTATCAAGATTACTTTCAAACTCCCTTATTGATTCGGAATCGACTACATACTGGGGCAGTGCGTTCCACTCATTTACCACTCTTATCACAAAATGAGTTCTTTGCCTTCTCAAGCCTCTTTCTTTCTTTGTAAATTTTCTTAGAGTGTCCTCTCATTCTTGTTCCCTCCCGCATCAAGAAGATACCTTCACACACATCCTCATCGTACTTTCCTGACACTATCTTAAAAGTCTCTATCATATCCCCTCTCTTTCTCCTATATGCCAGTGTCGGAAGCCCCAGTGTCCTCAACCTCTGCTCATAGCCCGCGTTCTTCAACGTTGGTACCAGCTTGCTAGCTCTCCTCTGCACTTTCTCCAATGCTTCTATATCCTTTACCATATATGGAGCCCACACCTGGTTCGCATGTTCCAGGTGCGGCCTAACCAGCGCTGTATAGAGATTCCTGAAGATTTCTTCGTCAAGTGACACAAATGTCCTCCTTATCAGCCCTACAATTCTATTGGCTTTGTTTATCTTTTCCGCTAAATGTTCTGAGAAATTTAACTTATTGTCTATCACTACTCCTATATCCTTTTCTGCATTCACTTCCTCCATCGCTTCATACATACTGTATCCTACCATGTCTATCTTGCTTGTCCCAATCCGCATGTACTTGCATTTTTTTGGATGAAAAGGCATTAACCAATGCTCAGACCATCCCTTCATGCCCTCCACATCTCCTTGAAGCAAACCCACATCTTCCTTACTCCTCACTCTTCTATACAGCTTAGTGTCATCCGCATACAGGTATACCTCACTTCCATTAGTTATAACTTCAGGTAAGTCGTTGATAAATATAACGAACAGCAGTGGTCCCAACACAGATCCCTGAGGTACCCCACTTGTAATTTCCCTCCACCCCGAGCCTATTCCATTCATCAGTACCGTCTGTCTCCGATCTTTCAGGAAGGCTTCTATCCATTTCACACATTTCTCCCCTATATTATAGCTTCTAACTTTCTCTATTAACCTTTTATGTGGGACCTTATCGAAAGCCTTCATAAAATTGCAATATACCACGTCTATTACATGACCATCTTCTAGAATTTGCATCCAATCATCTACCACCTTAATTAGCTGTAGTACCGTCGACCTCCCCGGCAAGAATCCGAACTGTCTCCCACTGAAAAGTTGGTTTGACTTCATATGCTCCATTATTCCTTCTCTAATTACCGTTTCCATTAGTTTACACACAACACTTGTCAAACTGACTGGTCTATAATTCCCTGGGTCATTTCTCTTTCCCTTCTTAAATATAGCGGTTATGTTCGCCTCTCTCCAGTCCATTGGGATTTGTCCTGTATTAAACGATACCTGGTGCCGCTAGAAGAGCGGCGAACACATCCAAAGGTATCCAAAGGTAAGGTAAGGTACCTCAAATAACATTTTCAATGGCTCTACTAACATCTCACCTCCTTCCTTTATGATTCTTGGGTGTATCCCATCCGGTCCCGGTGACTTACTTCTGTTCATTTTTTCTATAGCCCTTCTTATTCTAGCATGGGAAAACTCTATTAGTTTTAGTGCCGGTGCCATACAGTATCTATAACTCTTTTACCAAGCGAATAGAGGCAGATCCTTTACACAGCCAATCTCTTTCTCTCTCGTTCTTGTTTGTTTTGCACACCGGTACAAATGAGGCAGATCCCTCACACATGCAACCAAGATGAAAAGGGGAGTCTGCAGAGAGCCAAGTGGCCCACATAAGGCAGATCCCTTTCACACCCAACCCATCTCATAAACGTTACCTGTTATTTACACTACTTACTATACACCCATGTTATTATATACCTGCAACAAAACACAATTGTAAGAAATAGGAACATAGGAAAATGAGAGTCTGTAGAGAGCCAATTGGCCCACACAAGACAGATCCTTTTCACACCCAAACCATCTCATAACAACTCTCTCTCATTTATCTCTGTCTTCCTTACATTTATGACATCCTAGTCTCTCTCTCTCTCTCTCTCTCTCTCTCACACAAATGAGAACATAAGAAACCCGGAGTCTGCAGAGAGCCGATTGGCCCACACATGTCAGATCCCTTTCACACCCAACCCATCCCGCACTCTCTCTCTCTCTCTCTCATATTTATCGCTATCTTCCTTACGTTTATGACATCCTATTCTCTCTTGCCATACTCTCTCACCCTCACAAATGAGAACATAAACAAAATAAGAAAACGGTTGTCTGCAGAGAGCCGATTGACCTACACATGGCAGATCCCTTTCACACCCAACCCATCTCATTCTATCTAATTTCAAGTTGAAGCTCTATTGTTCTTGATCCCATTATAGCACTCGGTAGCCTATTCCACATATCTACAACTCTGTTACTAAATGAATAGAGGCAGATCCCTTATACAGGCAATCTCTCCCTCTCTCGTTCTTATTTGTTTGCACAATCTGTTCCTTTTGTAGTTTCTCCATGCCCGATAAGTTAAATGATCTTTTGATATCTGTGACACAACTTTTGTATCCAACACAATACCCTGCTTGCAAAACCCCTCGAACCCCGGACAACGTTGCTTACAACTTTAATTATTATTATTATTATTAATTATGATTATTAATATATATATATATATATATATATATATATATATATATATATATATATATATATAATTATATATATATATATTATAAAAATTGCTTTATATACCTTCATATCAATCTTCATTAAGCTTACGACCCCATATAGCCTAATGCTGTTCCGTAGTGCTATTTTGCACTCGTTTTTTCACGTTTCTGTTGCTTTCATATTAACTTTGTCTACGTATAATTTGCCTGCAGTGTATAACTTGCCTTCAGGTAATCCAATTTTAGCTAATTATGAAATACTCTTCAAAATTATTCTCCCAATATTCTCACTTTCTACAATATATGATTATGTTGTGCACATTATTACTTTGTTCTATAATATCCATACAATAATATACTATATAGCTAAGGTGGATATAGCCTATACCGGTACGAGCGGTTTTTGTGTATAATATCCATACAATAATATACTATATAGCTAAGGTGGATATAGCCTATACCGGTACGAGCGGTTTTTGTGTATAATATCCATACAATAATATACTATATATCTAAGGTGGATATAGCCTATACCGGTACGAGCGGTTTTTGTGTATAATATCCATACAATAATATACTATATATCTAAGGTGGATATAGCCTATACCGGTACGAGCGGTTTTTGTGTATAATACCCATACAATAATATACTATATAGCTAAGGTGGATATAGCCTATACCGGTACGAGCGATTTTTGTGTATAATACCCATACAATAATATACTATATAGCTAAGGTGGATATAGCCTATACCGGTACGAGCGGTTTTTCCCCACAACCTTTATCCGCAAATATCTTCAAGTTTGGTGTCCATATCACTTTCTGCGGTGTTGTTCTCCACTCTCTCTATTCTTCCTGTTCCTGTGTTTGTTATTATTATGTTCTTATTCTTGTTCTTCTCAGGTCAGGTGAAGGTATTGAGGGATAAGCCTTTACAACGGCACCTCGTAACTACTTTCTATGTTTCCTATTTTCTGAAGAGTGTAGAGAGGGGAGAAGGGGTGTTGGAGAGAGAGAGAGGAAGCTGTTGGAGTGGCTTTGTTATGTGTGTTATTAGTCTGTATACGTCGTCGAGGTGTCTCCTGACTGGGTGCGAGCATGTGAAACATGCTAGGACGTACGTCTACCACATCCACTAAATGTCCGCCTTGGCTGGGATCGAACCCAGGTCAAGCAGATACACTCCACTAGACCGCCGTTGCTCTTTCTTCTTCTTGTTCTTTATTCTTCTTCAACTTCTTCTTCATCATCTTATCATTATTATTATTATTATTATTATTATTATTATTATTATTATTTGTCTTCTTCATTGTCTTCTTCAACGTCATCTTCTTCTTCTCCTTTTCTTCCAATAGCAGGTACCGTCCATTTATATATCTAGCACCTTTATTGAATTCAGCTCGCCTAGCTACGGCCACCTCCAGGGAAAGCTTCAGTAAGGATTGAGGGAGTATACACTATATATAAGCAAGCCTTATATAACACTACATAATACACTGCAAATATTGTGTGTTCACCTTAATATATCACAACTTAAACCCACAATAGGTATTTCAGTGTTCAAATTAATATAACATAACTGAAACACACAATAGATATGCCAGTTACAAAAATCCTAATTAGACGTAGGGTATAATACAAGATCATCTGTGCAACATCACTTCCTTTTGAAACTAGCCTATAGTACCGTATGCCTTCGTTGTGAGTTTAGTCTTCTCTTTATTAAGGGGAGATTTCCACTTGAGGGATTTTTTTAATTACCCCCTTTCTCCCTCATGTTTAGCCCCATTGCTTTTGAGATTTTAAGACGTTCGCCCCATTAGTTAGGCGATTTTAAGAACTTTCGCCCCATTAATGTCACTTTTAAGACCTTTCGTGCCATTTAGGTGTCGATTTTTTCCTGGCGAGCGATAGCGAGCCTGTAATATAAGAGGAACCGGCCTCTGGCCGGGAAATTTTTCTACCGAAAAATGTACAAATTAATCTTGAAAGGGGGTCAAGGGGGTGCAATTTCAAGCTTGATGGAAGTCTAGGAAACACACTAAAAACCTCCCCTTAAAAGTGAGGCTAATGTAGCTGCTCCTTTTTTCAGTTTTTGCCTTATGGTCTTTTATGTTATCCTCGGCGGGTCCCAAAATAAAAAAGTATTCTCGTATGCTGTTGTCGCGGAGTCTCGCACAACACTAGTTTGCTTCTCACTCTCTGCCCAGGCAACTAGATTCAGGGAAATCTCCTGAATTGATATAAACACCATATGGGGTGGAGCAGTTTGTTGACAACGTTCCGCAGATAGTTTCTTCAGTTGACTCTGCGAAACGTTGTCAATAGAGTGCTCCTCCTCATATGGTGTATATATGCATGCTGTCAACTTTTCTAAATGATTTTGGCAAATCTCCTGCCCAGCTCGTCGTTTGAATAAGGTACTCTTTAATATTGATACCTCCCTCCTCATGAAGTACTGTAGAGTAAGCATAAATAGCTACTATTTAGTTGAATACCACAGGAAACCAGGTTGCTATAGTCTATTCACTGTAAATAGGCGAGAAATCATGACCTCTATCCTCTGCAACTCAAAAACGGCTAGAGCAAATTGGCTGTAAATATCCACATCTATTCCTTGACTGACGCTTCCCAAATGGTAGACATATTAGCTCGATTACTCTAGTCGTTTTTTGAGTTACAGAGGTTAGAGATCATGATTGCTCACCTACTTACAGCGAATAGACTATAATCATGGATATGGGAAAGCTCACCTGGCTGTTGTCACCTTCGTCTCCCTTACTCCGTTGCCCGGCTCGGCTGCACCTCTCGCACTGGACCACAACTGGACATCGCAGCTTCCGAATATAGATGCTGCGGAATTGCCTGCCGAACTTCCTCTTTAAGGGAGCATACCTCGCTTTATTTGTTATCTTTCTCTCCCTCTCTCTTTGGCTTGTATCCATTCGGCCCCATTCAGCCTACTGTTTAAAAACGTTTACCCCCATCTACTGTAGGTGTCAATACTTTCCTGGCGAGTGGTAGTGAGCCAGCATATATATATATATATATTTTTTTTTACAGCAAGCTAAACTTGTACATTTTTCGATAGAAAAATTTCTCCGGCGAAGCCGGATTTCTCAATACAATGGTGGCTCGCTATCGTTCGCCAGGAAGAAATCGACACCTGGATGGGGATAAACGTCTTAAAACAGTTGGCTGAATGGGGCCGAATGGATACAAGACAGGGAAAGAGAGAAAAAAGGAGAGAAAGATAAAAAAAAAAAAAAAAAAAACGGTGTCTCCCCTTAATTGTGTTTTGGTCTGGCCCTGGTGACCGAATGTGCCTCCTTCGGTCCTCCCAAGAATGTATAGCCGCCACCTGAAGAGGCACTGCATACTGATTGGTCGTTTGTGCCCAGGTGTTTTGGGAATGTTTGTTTTATGTTAACCACTCGTCTACTGCATGTCTATTTATTACCACACTATATAGTAATAGTAATAATAGTAATAGTAATAATAGTAATAGTAATAATAGTAATAGTAATAATAGTAATAGTAATAATAGTAATAGTAATAATAGTAATAGTAATAATAGTAATAGTAATAATAGTAATAATAGTAATAGTAATAATAGTAATAATAGTAATAGTAATAATAGTAATAGTAATAGTAATAGTAATAATAGTAATAATAGTAATAGTAATAATAGTAATAGTAATAATAGTAATAGTAATAATAGTAATAGTAATAATAGTAATAATAGTAATAGTAATAATAGTAATAGTAATAATAGTAATAGTAATAATAGTAATAGTAATAGTAATAGTAATAATAGTAATAATAGTAATAGTAATAATAGTAATAGTAATAGTAGTAATAGTAATAATAGTAATAATAGTAATAGTAATAATAGTAATAATAGTAATAGTAATAGTAATAGTAATAATAGTAATAGTAATAATAGTAATAATAATAGTAATAATAGTAATAATATTAATATTAATAATGGTAATAGTAGTAATAGTAATAGTAATAATAATAATAGTAATAATAGTAATAGTAATAATAGTAATAGTAATAATAGTAATAGTAATAATAGTAATAGTAATAATAGTAATAGTAATAATAGTAATAATAGTAATAATAATAATAGTAATAGTAATAATAGTAAGTAATAATAGTAATAATAGTAATAATAATAATAGTAATAGTAATAATAGTAATAGTAATAATAGTAATAGTAATAATTGTAATAGTAATAATAGTAATAGTAATAATAGTAATAGTAATAATTGTAATAGTAATAATTGTAATAGTAATAATAGTAATAGTAATAATTGTAAGCAGGTAATCTGTATTTACGCGAGGTGTCACCACGGGGACCATTCTGCTTGCCAAGTTACTGCTAGGTAAGGGGAGGTGGGCCGTTATTCTGGTCCTTCTTCCTCATGTTTACCCTTATTTGTGTTCAGATTATAAGACGTTTAGCCCATTAGTTTGACGATTTTAAGACCTTTCGCCCCATTTTTGTTGTCAATATTAACACTTTTCGTGTCATATAGGTGTCGATTTTGTCCTGGCGAGCGATAACGACCCTGTAATTTAAGAGACACCGGCTCTTGGCCGGGATATTTTTCTGTTGAAAAATGTACACACTTCTCTTGAAGGAGGGTCTTTGACTTTTTTTTTTTAAAGCTTGCTGGAGGTCTAGGGAGGAAACTAAACAAATAATTTAAAATATACATAAATTAACAAATATATACGCCCATCTCTTCTTAAAGATGTCAGTGCAGTACTCAGGTTGTGGGCTTGCGGCGACAGATTGGTCAGGTTCCCGGTATGGCTTCGGCCAATCAGCGCATGGCACGGTTGCAACAACAGTCTAACAAAGCCACTCCAACAGCTTCCACTCTCTCCAACACCCCTTATCCCCTCACTACACTCTTCAGAAAAATAGGAAAAGTCGAAAGTAGCTACGAGGTGCCGTTGTAAAGGCTTATCCCTTAATGCCTTCACTTGAGTCTTACTCACATTGTGTCTTGAAACACCAAATGCAGCCTCCTGATTGTCTGCACCTCAGGATATTCCTAATGGTTGACTCTCTTCTATTTATACTTCCACAATATTGTTAATAATAATAATACAAAAATTATAATATTCATAATAATAATAATAGTAATAATATATATTGTAACAATAAAAGATGATAATAATAATAATAATAATAATAATATAATAAATAAATATATTACAAATAATGATGAGAAAATAAGCAGATATAACTTTAATAAATATATAAAAATTTACATATCAGCAAAAGAAGCCTTTATTCCTATGGGTGAGGTAAGGGGGGGGGGGGGGGGGGGTTATCGTGGGGTAAAGGGGACGCCGCCAGATATTAGGCAATATAGCCGCGTTGTGTCCCGATAATAATGTGTCCAAGCCAGTCAGACGCCTGTGTTACCCAGAGAGAGAGAGAGAGAGAGAGAGAGAGAGAGAGAGCAAAAAAATAGTGAAGGCAAGGTGGGTAGACTTTAGAGGAAGATTGAATAGACGGCAGATGAGGAAATGAGCGATATTAATAGGAATGTATCAGTCTGTCCTGATATATGATGGGATTTTATAACAGTACATAGAAGTTTATGAAAAGTAATATATGAAAAACAGTCTCTAAAATAGATGTTCTATGCTGAAACCGACTATATTGTGGACTATTGCAACACTTGGTGATTCTCATTGTCCTTGGGGATTTCATTGCAATTTATTGGCACTGACAGGCCTGGCTACAAAACCTGTGTAGGTACTATCCTTCAGAACTGCAGGGTGTACAGGAGTGCCAAGTTCTTTGCTACCAACTATAGACTTGTTGTTGGTACGCTACAGCTACGCCTCAATACTAGAAAAATCTCAAAATATTATCCGCAAGATTTTCATCTTGATAACCTCAATGTTGAAGAGTGGGCGAGAGAGTATGCAGTGACTGTGTCATAATAGTCTGAAGTACTTTATTCCCTGGAGGACTTTGTGGAATAGCTTGAAACATAAGGCACATGTGGCAGCTGTTCAAGATGTTGGAGTTAAAGAATAGCTTGAAACATAAGGAACATGTGGCAGCTGTTCAAGATGTTGGAGTTAAGGCAAGCTGCTTGGTTTTCTATCGGGTGAGATACTGAACATTATAGAGAAGAGCCGTGCTGCCAGACTGATTGGAGATTGGTGTCCAGTAAGTCCAGTGCAAAGCACTGTCCTGTAAGCAAGAGTTTTCCTGCAGAGAGATAAGGAGAGGTATGCCAGGGGAATTGCTGGCAGGTTGAGGGCCATTACTTTGCAAATGACATCGAGGCTGCTTACTGAGCCCTGAAAAAGCTTTGCTCCAAGTCTGCACCCCAACTCAGTATTAATGGAAGTTGTCTCAGTCACATCAGATCTTGAGTGTTGGGCCCGCTGGGCTAAGTACTTTGGAGGAGTTGTCCATGGCTGCCCTCCGGTAGACAATTTCAACCAGTAAATTAACAGCCATCGCTTCGTGATCCTCCAATTAATGAAAACCCATACTTTTTTGCTGAGGTAAGGGAGGCTGTGGGTAGGCCGAAGGGTGGAAAGGCTCCTGGTATCTGTGGCATTTCTGGAGAACTGTTGAAAGCCGGGGGTAAGGCCATGATCCATTGGTCGCATGTGATCCTGTCTACTGTCTGAAAAACTGGTAGCATTCCCCTTGATTGGCAGAGGTGATTAGTCATCCATATTTGGAAAGGGAAAGAGGACTGACAGTACTGCAACAACTACTGTGGTGTTACGGTGCTTAGTGTGACAGGCAGAATTTTTGTTCATATACTTGACTGAATTCGGAATCACCTTAAAAAAGGTCAGAGACCTTAGTAATCTGGTTTCTCACCCAAGAATTCAATGATTGACTGAATCCTGGTGCTCTGGGTCCTTATAGAAAGCTGGCTTGAGTTTTGGGAGGGGCTGCTTGCAATTTATGTCGATTTAGAAAAAGGCAATTGCTCGCTTCATCGAGACACACTGTGGAAGCTTCTCTGATTCTGTGGGATACCTGCAGTGATAACTGATTGGTGTCTGGACTTAATACAGGAACAGAGAGGGCTAGCAAGTGTGGTGGACAGACCTCCCCCTTCTTCCCTGTGAACTCAGAAGTGAGACACAGACATGTTCTGGCACCCTAACTTTTTATCACATGTATGGACTAGATGGTGGGTCGGACATTCAGTTGTAATCAATGCGGAGCATTGGTCTTCAATATCAAGATCTCTGACCTTGTCTTTGCTCTTTGCTGATGATGCAGTAATCCTAGCAGAGGCACTATGTGAGGAGTCTGAGCCCCTGGGTCTCTTGAACTAATAATATTGTTCAAAATGTTGGTGACTTGTTGGGAGAAGCAGTGCAGCCTGTACAAGGCAATTACTTGGGGTGGACCGACTTGTGATCTGGGAATACGCGGTGGAGAGACCCCGGGGAATGGAGCCGGAGGGTGAGTGCAGTTATGCGCCACCGCAGCGTAGGCCCTCAGTGAATCTATGGAAGTATAAGAAACAAAATATAAAAAGTAATCTATGAAATATATACAGTATACGAAAAGCAGTCTATGGTAGAAATATAGGAAAAGCAGTAGGCCATATGAACATACGTATATGAAAAACAGTATATTAAAAGTAGTGTATGAAAAACAGTATATCAAAAGAAGCAAATGAAAAAAACGTGAAGGAGGTGGGAAGGAGTATGAGAAAGTTCGCTGGTAAAACTTGTGAAGCAATATTCGCTAATTGCCTTGTAGAGACATAGTTCCTTGGCTATATTGCTGGTTGTTCACGGCTGGTTTATATAAAATGTGAAATGACGAGGGTTGTATTAAATTAAACGTGGCTACTCACTGAAGAGACTATATACTAGGTAAGTGTAACAAATATATATATATATATATATATATACAACCTTATGGTGTAGTGATTTCGTAGTCGAGACTTCAACCCTGATTATTTATCTGTTCAACTATCTATTGGTCTATCTATCATCCGTACCGTTATTTATCTATCTATCCCTCACTCAAGCCGACTATTAATCCATCCATCCATTTATCTATCTATCTGACTATTAATCCATCCAACCATCAATCTATCTATCTATCTATCTATCTATCTATCCCTCACTCAATCTGACTATTAGTCCATCCAACTATCCATCTGTCTATCTATCAATTCTACTATTAATCCATCCAACCATCCATTTGTTTATCTCTCCATCTGTCTATCCGACTATTTCTCCATCCAACCATCCATCTGTCTATCTATCTATCTATCTATCTATCTATCCATCCATCTATCCGACTATTTATCCATCTAGCTATCCATCACCCGTCCCCCCGTACTAAAGACAGAGTTCACCACGGTATAAAATTAATTACACAGACTATGCGAGAGTGGAATAGGGAGGTGTCTTAAAGGGAGATTTACACTCGAGGGATTTTTTCTGGACCCCTTTCTCCCTCATGTTTAGTCTCATTGCTTTTGGGATTTTAAGACGTTTGCCCCGTTAGTTTGGTGATTTTAAGAACTTTCGCCCCATTTCTGTCAATTGTAAGACCTTTTGTGCCATTTGGATGTCGATATTTTTAACTGGCGAGCGATAGCGAGCCTCCCGGCCTCCGGTCAGGACATTTTCCTTCCTAAAAATGTAAAAAATTATCTTGAAAGGGGGTCTAGGGAGTGTAATTATAAGCTTGATGGAGGTATAGGGAACAAACCAAAAACCTCCCCTTAACCCGTTCAATACCAGTGCCGTCCTGTTAACTATATGCTGGCTACTATTACACGATGTTCTTCAGTATACAAAAGGGCCTTCAGCAATTAACAGGTTCCAAACTATCCCATTCAACCCGATTCTACTACCACAGATCCTTCTTAAACTGCTCAAAATCGTGTAAGTATATATAGCTAGAATAAAATATATAACGGACGTCGCCGGTACAGAAGGGGTTAAGGGGACATGGGTCGTTTTTCTGGACCACTTTCTCCCTCGTGTTTAGCCCCATTAGTTTTCAGATGTTAAGATATTTGCCCCATATCGTTAGTCAATTTTAAGACCTTTCGCCCCATTTCTTCGTCAATATTTAGAGCTTTCGTGCGATTTAGGTGTTGATTTTTTCCCTGGCGAACGATAGTGAGCCTGTATTGTTGAAAGAATCGGCCTTCGGCCGGGACATTTTTCTACCGAAAAATTTACAAATTAATCTAGAAGAGGGATCTAATGGATTTTTTTTTTTTTTTTTTATTTGATGGAGGTCTAGGGCGGAAACTAGAAACATAATGAATACATGCAAAAATCGGCCAAAAAGTGAACCATATCCCCGGGGAAGTATTTATTTTTTCTGAACCCCCTTCTCTTTCCTGTTTAGCCCCATTATTTCTCAAATGACTTTTTGTCCATTTCTTTGTCAATATTAGGACCTTTCGTGCCATTCAGGTGTCGAATATTTCCTGGCGAGCGATAGTGCGTCTATAATTAGGATGAACTGGCTTTCGGCCGGTACGTTTTTCTATCGAAAAATGAACAAATTTATCTCGAAGGGGATTCTTGGGGATGTTATTTATTAAGCTTGATTGAGGTCTAGGGAGTAAACTAAAACATTATATATATATATAAATATATATATATATATATACCGGTATATATATATATATATATATATATACAGTATATACAGTATACCGTATATATATATATATATATATATATATATATATATATATATATATATACACACCGGTAATAATGAAAAATAAATAACTAGATAGACTACCATGGCCTTAATACGGTAATACGGCTTGTGTGTGAGAAGCCTGAAGGAACCACACTGGGTACAAACTACGGTACGTGGTTGGAAGGAGAGAGAGAGAGAGAGCGTTGGGGGAGGGCAAGATTAAGAGAGATTGAGAGGCAGGGAGAGAGAGCGGGAGCGAGGAGAGAAAGCGGGAGCGAGGAGAGAGGAGAGAGAGCGGGAGCGAGGAGAGAGATTGAGAGGCAGGGAGAGAGAGAGAGAG
Source organism: Paralithodes platypus (assembly GCA_032716605.1). Lineage (NCBI taxonomy): Eukaryota > Metazoa > Arthropoda > Malacostraca > Decapoda > Lithodidae > Paralithodes > Paralithodes platypus. The sequence goes on from CM064573.1 coordinate 8,419,544, forward strand.
CGGGCGGGCCAGACATTTAAGGGGAGATGAGCGTATTATTTTGGTTGTTTATGTATAGTTTTGTTATTTTATTAGTTTCTTGCATAGACTTCTATCAAGCTTTAAAAAGCACCAACTAGACCCTCATTCAAGATATATTTGTACATTTTTCGGCAGAAAAATGTCCAGGCCGAAGGCCGGTTCTTCTTAAAATTAAAGGCTCGCTATCGCTCGCCAGGTAAAAATTGACTCCGAAATGGCACGAGAAGTCTTAAAATTGACAACGAAATAGGACGAATGGTCTTAAAATCGCCAAACTAATGGATCGAACGTCTGAAATCGAAAACAAACCAATAGGATTAAACACGGGAGAGAAGGGAGCCAGAAAAACTAGCCCATCTCCCCTTAATGGAACGAAGGAGGGCAGAAGAGCAGAAGGAGGAGAGAGAAGTGGAAGGGAGAGGCTAAAATGCAATAATATTAATGAAGAAGTCGAAAATATGAACGAATAATTAGATGACTAAGGAATAGAAGAGGGTTGATAAAAGGGAATAGGAAGGAAGGATGCATAAGAAATGAACATAACCTAGGTGATGAAATGAACATAACCTAGGTGATGAAATATGAACATAACCTAGGTGATGAAATGAACATAACCTAGGTGATGAAATGAACATAACCTAGGTGATGAAATATGAACATAACCTAGGTGATGAAATGAACATAACCTAGGTGATGAAATGAACATAACCTAGGTGATGAAATATAATGAACATAACCTAGGTGATGAAATGAACATAACCTAGGTGATGAAATATGAACATAACCTAGGTGATGAAATATAAACATAACCTAGGTGATGAAATGAACATAACCTAGGTGATGAAATGAACATAACCTAGGTGATGAAATATAATGAACATAACCTAGGTGATGAAATGAACATAACCTAGGTGATGAAATATAACATAACCTAGGTGATGAAATGAACATAACCTAGGTGATGAAATATAATGAACATAACCTAGGTGATGAAATGAACATAACCTAGGTGATGAAATATAATGAACATAACCTAGGTGATGAAATGAACATAACCTAGGTGATGAAATATAAACATAACCTAGGTGATGAAATGAACATAACCTAGGTGATGAAATATAAACATAACCTAGGTGATGAAATATAAACATAACCTAGGTGATGAAATATAAACATAACCTAGGTGATGAAATATGAACATAACCTAGGTGATGAAATATGAACATAACCTAGGTGATGAAATATAATGAACATAACCTAGGTGATGAAATATGAACATAACCTAGGTGATGAAATATAATGAACATAACCTAGGTGATGAAATATAATGAACATAACCTAGGTGATGAAATGAACATAACCTAGGTGATGAAATGAACATAACCTAGGTGATGAAATGAACATAACCTAGGTGATGAAATATGAACATAACCTAGGTGATGAAATATGAACATAACCTAGGTGATGAAATATAATAAGAATAATGAATAATAATAATAATATATGAAGGAATAATAGATGAAAACAATATGTAAAGAAGGAATAGAATAGTGCTGATGAAATATAATAAGAGTAATGCATAATAATAATATATGAACGAATATTAAATGACAAAATAGGCAAACAAGGAATAAAATAGTGTTGATGAAATGGAATAGGAAGGAAGAATGATAAGAAACTAACGTAATAGGTAAAGAAGGGATGTAAATAGGATACACAGTAATAGGAAGATGAAGGAATGATAGGAAATTAGCGTAAGTAGATAGGCCTATACAAAATAAGAGAAGGGAAAGAAGTAGATGGGAGAAACTAACATTGGAATAACAAGAAGACACAAATTATAACTTGAATTGTAAATTAATGAAAGGAAAAGGTTGGATGAAATATGTATAACATTTTGTAGAAAGGTGAGAAGTGCAGATAACGACGACAGTAATTTTATCAAAGTGAAAATGGTAGAAGAAGAAGGGAGGGAAGAAAATATAATAAAATGTAAGCCAAATGTATTAATATACAGTATTTTGTACGGTGGAAGAGTAAGAAAGAGAAAGGAAGAGGAAGGAAGAGGGTGGGAAAGGGAGGAAGAGGGTGGATGAGGAAGGAAGAGGGTGGATGAGGGTGAAAGAGGAAGGAAGATGGTGGATGAGGGAGAAAGAGTAAGGAAGAGGATGGAAGAATAAGTAAGAGGTAGGAAGAGTAAGTAAGAGGTAGGAAGAGAGTGGAAGAGTAAGTAAGAGGGTGGAAGAGTAAGGAAGAGAGTGGAAGAGTAAGTAAGAGGGTGGAAGAGTAAGTAAGAGGGTGAAAGAGTAAGTAAGAGGGTGGAAGAGTAAGTAAGAGGGTGGAAGAGTAAGTAAGAGGGTGGAAGAGTAAGTAAGAGGTTGTAAGAGTAAGTAAGAGGGTGGAAGAGTAAGTAAGAGGGTGGAAGAGTAAGTAAGAGGGTGGAAGAGTAAGTAAGAGGGTGTAAGAGTAAGTAAGAGGGTGTAAGAGTAAGTAAGAGGGTGGAAGAGGGTGAAAGAGTAAGTAAGAGGGTGTAAGAGTAAGTAAGAGGGTGTAAGAGTAAGTAAGAGGGTGGAAGAGTAAGTAAGACGGTGGAAGAGTAAGTAAGAGGGTGGAAGAGTAAGTAAGAGGGTGGAAGAGTAAGTAAGAGGTAGGAAGAGTAAGTAAGAGGGTGGAAGAGTAAGTAAGAGGGTGGAAGAGTAAGTAAGAGATAGGAAGAGTAAGTAAGAGGGTGGAAGAGTAAGTAAGAGGGTGGAAGAGTAAGTAAGAGGGTGGAAGAGTAAGTAAGAGGGTGGAAGAGTAAGTAAGAGATAGGAAGAGTAAGTAAGAGGGTGGAAGAGTAAGTAAGAGGTAGGAAGAGTAAGTAAGAGGGTGGAAGAGTAAGTAAGAGGGTGGAAGAGTAAGTAAGAGGTAGAAAGAGTAAGTAAGAGGAAGGAAGAGTAAGTAAGAGGGTGGAAGAGTAAGTAAGAGGAAGGAAGAGTAAGTAAGAGGAAGGAAGGGGTAGGAAGAGGGAAGAAGAGGTAGGAAGGGGTAGGAAGAGGAAGGAAGGGGTAGGAAAGGGTAGGAAGAGGGAAGAAGATGTAGGAAGAGGAAGGAAGTGGTAGAAAAGGGTAGGAAGAGGGAAGAAGAGGAAGGAAGGTGTAGGAAGGGGGTAGGAAGAGGGAAGAAGAGGTAGGAAGAGGTAGGAAGAAGAAGGAAGTGGTAGAAAAGGGTAGGAAGAGGGAAGAAGAGGAAGGAAGGTGTAGGAGGGGGTGGGAAGAGGGAAGAAGAGGTAGGAAGAGGACGGAAGTGGTAGAAAAGGGTAGGAAGAGGGAAGAAGAGGAAGTAAGGTGTAGGAGGGGGGTGGGAAGAGGGAAGAAGAGGTAGGAAGAGGAAGGAAGCGGGTAGGAAGAGGGAAGAAGAGGAAGGAACAGGGAGGAAGGGATAGGAAGGGGGTAGGAAGAGGGAAGAAGAGGAAGGAAGGGGTAGGAAGAGGGAAGAAGAGGAAGTAACAGGGAGGAAGGGGTAGGAAGAGGGAAGAAGAGGAAGGAAGGGGTAGGAAGAGGGAAGAAGAGGAAGGAACAGGGAGGAAGAGAGTGGAATAATAAGAAGAGAGAGTTAGAAATCTGAAGTAGGAAATACACAGGATGAAAAGGAGGGAATGAATAGGTAAGAACGGAAATATATATAAAAACAGAGTTAGAAATAGGAAGTAGGAAGGAATAGAAGAGAATGAATAAGTAGGAAAGGAAACAGTAATAATACAAAGAAGAGAATTGGATATAGGAAATAGGAAAGAAGAGGTAAGGAAACGAATATATAGGATAGGAAACAATAATAATACGAAAGAGTTGGAAGGAGGAAGTAGCGAAATAAATAAGAGGAAAAGAAGAGAACGAATAGGTAGGAAAGGAAACAATAATACAACGAGGAGAGTTGAAATGGGAAGGAGGAGGGAAGGAAATTAATAGGTAGGAAAGGAAACAATAATTAAAAGGAAGAGCTAGAAATAGGAAGTAGGAAGGAAGGAAGGAGGTGGAAGTGGAGCAAGAAATTATAAGGAAGAGCTAGAAATAGGAAGTAGGAAGGAAGGAAGGAGGTGGAAGTGGAGCAAGAGATTATAAGGAAGAGCTAGAAATAGGAAGTAGGAAGGAAGGAAGGAGGTGGAAGTGGAGCAAGAGATTATAAGGAAGAGCTAGAAATAGGAAGTAGGAAGGAAGGAAGGAGGTAGAAGTGGAGCAAGAGATTATAAGGAAGAGCTAGAAATAGGAAGTAGGAAGGAAGGAAGGAGGTGGAAGTGGAGCAAGAGATTATAAGGAAGAGCTAGAAATAGGAAGTATGAAGGAAGGAAGGAAGGAAATATGAGGAAGGAAGGAAGGAAGGAAATAGGAAGTATGAAGGAAGGAAGGAAGGAAGGAAGAAAAGAAGTAAGGCAGGAAGGAAGGAAGGAAGAGAGAGAGAAGGAGGTAGGTGGAAGTGGAGCGAGAGATTATAAGGAAGAGCTCCCCGATATGGGTGGAGGAGGAAGGAAGGGAGGGAGATACTACCCAAGACAAGTAGGACAACCGGACCAATAACAATGACTCTGTTTAACCCCTTCTGTACCGTCGACATCATTCTTACTTTAGTCTGGCTGCTACTAATCGTTGTTATTCAGTTTAGGAAGGATCTCTAGCCATTATAAGGCTTCGAACAATCTCAACGAATCCTTTTAAGGGGAGGCAGACCGTTTTTCTGGACTCCCTTCTCCCTAATGTTTAGCCCCACTAGTTTTGAAATTATAAGATGTTCGGCCCATTAGTTTGGCGATTTTAACACCTTTCGCCCCATTTCGTTGTCAATTTTAAGACCTTTTGTGCCATTTAGGTGTCGATTATTTCCTGGCGAGCGATAGCGAGCCTGCAATTTTAAGGGAACCGGCCTTTGGCCGGGAAATTTTTCTACCGAAAAATGTACAAATTCATCTTGAAGGGGGGTCTAGGGGGTGTTTTTCTAAGCTTGATGGAGGTCTAGGGAGGAAACTAAAAAAATATATGAATAAATTAATTAATAGACCAAACCAACGGTCAGTCTCCCCTTAACTACCACACATCCTTCATAATCTGCATAAGTGTCTAAATATAGCTAGAATAATAGATAAGATACTTCGCAGGTGCAGAAAGGGTTAACCCCTTCAGCACCAGGACGCCTGTTTACCTTGGGTTCTGGCTAAAATGAGACCGTTTTATGCAGTTTTAGAAGGACCTGTGTTACTGAGAGGGTTTACCGGGGTCGTATTTACCCATTGGAGTCGTAAAGGAATCGTCTAGTGGTGACCAGAATATGATGACAATTACGTAATGGTGGTGAAGGGGTTAATTAAGGGGGTCTTGGGGGGGGGGGGGTTTCTGGACCCCCTTCTCCTTCATGTTTAGCACCATTAGTATTCGGATTTTAAGATGTTCGGCCCATTAGTTTGGCGATTTTAAGACCTTTCACCCCATTTCTCTCTCAATATTAGGACCTTTCGTGCCATTTATGTGTCGATTTTAACCTGGCGAGCGAAAGCGAGCCTCTAATTTTAGGAGGAATCTGCCTTCAACCGGGACAATTTTCTTCCGAAAAATGTACAAATATATCTTGAAGAGGGGTGTTGGGGATGTATTTTTAAGCTTGATAAGAGGGCTAGGGAGGAAACTAAAGGAATATTAACCCCTTCTGTACCGGTGATGTACTTTTCATTATATTCTGGCAACCATTACGCGATTATATTCAGCTTTGGAAGAACATCTATACCAATTAAAAGGCTATATACTATCTCAATTAGTCATTTTAGCTACCATATATCCTTCCTAAACTCCAACAAATCGTCTAAATGTAGCTGAAATCAAATACAAAATACGTCACCGGTACAGAAGGGGTTAAAAGATAGATAATTATATAAACAATTACATACGCCCATCTGCCCTTAACCCCTTCTTTACCGGCGATGTAGTTTTGTTTTATTTCAGCTGCATTTAGACAACTTTATAAAGCTTAGGAAGGATATATAGGAGCTAAAAGGGTTAATTGAGATAGTCTGTAGCCTTTTAATGGGTAGACGTCCTTCTTAGCTGTAAAAATCGTCTTAAAAGTTGGCAGAATATAATTAAAAGGACGTCACCGGTATTGAACGGGTTAAGGGGGTGACCTGCTTTTTCTTATTTCTGTCCTTTTCTCTCTTTCTCTGGCTTGTATCCATTCGGCCCCATTCGGCCAACTATTGTAAGACCTTTATCCCCATCTAGGTGTCGATTTCTTCCTGGCGAGCGATAGCGAGCCAGCATTATATGAAGAAATCCGGCTTCGCCGGAGACATTTTTCTATCGAAAAATGTACAAATTTAGCCTGCTGTCAAACAAAAATAAAAAATATGCTGGCTCGCTACCGCTCACCAGTAAAAAATTGACACCTGGATGGAGATAAACGTCTTAAAACAGTAGGCTGAATGGGGCCAAATGGATACAAGCCAGAGAGAGATAGAAAAGGACAGAACCAAAACAGGTCACCCGCCTCAAGAAGGATACAAGAAGTAGGAATACCGTAAGAGAGGATGCAGGAATACCGTAAGAGAGGATGCAGGAATACCGTAAGAGAGGATGCAGGAATACCGTAAGAGGATGCAGGAATACCGTAAGAGAGGATGCAGGAATACCGTAAGAGAGGATGCAGGAATACCGTAAGAGAGGATGCAGGAATACCGTACGTAAGAGAGGATGCAGGAATACCGTAAGAGAGGATGCAGGAATACCGTAAGAGAGGATGCAGGAATACCGTAAGAGAGGATGCAGGAATACCGTAAGAGAGGATGCAGGAATACCGTAAGAGAGGATGCAGGAATACCGTAAGAGAGGATGCAGGAATACCGTAAGAGAGGATGCAGGAATACCGTAAGAGAGGATGCAGGAATACCGTAAGAGAGGATGCAGGAATACCGTAAGAGAGGATGCAGGAATACCGTAAGAGAGGATGCAGGAATACCGTAAGAGAGGATGCAGGAATACCGTAAGAGAGGATGCAGGAATACCGTAAGAGAGGATGCAGGAATACCGTAAGAGAGGATGCAGGAATACCGTAAGAGAGGATGCAGGAATACCGTAAGAGAGGATGCAGGAATACCGTAAGAGAGGATGCAGGAATACCGTAAGAGAGGATGCAGGAATACCGTAAGAGAGGATGCAGGAATACCGTAAGAGAGGATGCAGGAATACCGTAAGAGAGGATGCAGGAATACCGTAAGAGAGGATGCAGGAATACCGTAAGAGAGGATGCAGGAATACCGTAAGAGAGGATGCAGGAATACCGTAAGAGAGGATGCAGGAATACCGTAAGAGAGGATGCAGGAATACCGTAAGAGAGGATGCAGGAATACCGTAAGAGAGGATGCAGGAATACCGTAAGAGAGGATGCAGGAATACCGTAAGAGAGGATGCAGGAATACCGTAAGAGAGGATGCAGGAATACCGTAAGAGAGGATGCAGGAATACCGTAAGAGAGGATGCAGGAATACCGTAAGAGAGGATGCAGGAATACCGTAAGAGAGGATGCAGGAATACCGTAAGAGAGGATGCAGGAATACCGTAAGAGAGGATGCAGGAATACCGTAGGAGAGGATGCAGGAATACCGTAGGAGAGGATGCAGGAATACCGTAGGAGAGGATGCAGGAATACCGTAGGAGAGGATGCAGGAATACCGTAGGAGAGGATGCAGGAATACCGTAGGAGAGGATGCAGGAATACCGTAAGAGAGGATGCAGGAATACCGTAAGAGAGGATGCAGGAATACCGTAAGAGAGGATGCAGGAATACCGTAAGAGAGGATGCAGGAATACCGTAAGAGAGGATGCAGGAATACCGTAAGAGAGGATGCAGGAATACCGTAAGAGAGGATGCAGGAATACCGTAAGAGAGGATGCAGGAATACCGTAAGAGAGGATGCAGGAATACCGTAAGAGAGGATGCAGGAATACCGTAAGAGAGGATGCAGGAATACCGTAAGAGAGGATGCAGGAATACCGTAAGAGAGGATGCAGGAATACCGTAAGAGAGGATGCAGGAATACCGTAAGAGAGGATGCAGGAATACCGTAAGAGAGGATGCAGGAATACCGTAAGAGAGGATGCAGGAATACCGTAAGAGAGGATGCAGGAATACCGTAAGAGAGGATGCAGGAATACCGTAAGAGAGGATGCAGGAATACCGTAAGAGAGGATGCAGGAATACCGTAAGAGAGGATGCAGGAATACCGTAAGAGAGGATGCAGGAATAGGAGGAGGATGTTTAAGGGGAGGTTATAGGTTTTATTGGTAGTGTTTCGTTCATATATTGATTGGTTTAGTATTATCTTATTCTTAGCTTCCTCCCACGACCTCCATCAAGCTGTAAACAAATCCTTCAAGACCCCCTTCTAGAGAAATTTGTACATTGTTCATCATAATGTACCAAATTTGTACATTGTTCATCATATTGTACCAAATCGATTACTAGAAGAAAATAACTGATACAATCTGATGACAGTATACGCCTTTAAGGAAGCCCAGACGGTATTGTGCAGCATAATTTACTGGTTTGGCTCAATGGGTTAAGGAGGGGGTTTAGTTTGCTCTCTAAACCTCTATCAAGCTTAAAAAACACCCACAAGACCCCCCTTCGATATAAATTTGTACATTTTTCAGTAGCAAAATGTTCCGGCCGAAGGCCGATTCCTTTTCAAATATAGGCTCGCTTATCGCTCGCCAGGAAAAACTCGACACCTAAATGGCACGGAAGGTCTTAACATTGGCAAATAAATGGGGCAAAAGGTCTGAAAATCGCCAAACTAATGGGGCGAACATCTTATAATCTCATAACTAATAGGGCTAAACATGAGGGAGAAGGGTGTCCAGAAAAACGGTCTGCCTCCCCTTAAGATGAACCAAGGAAGGTTTTCTGTGATATCAAACCAAGCTATTACAATTAACCACTTGCGAGTTTCAGGCTATAAGGAAGTTGGAGCCGTAGACATCGATAATAAATAAGAATGCAATAATAATTTAGGTTCTTAGGGCTAATTGGTACGTTTAATTCGGTGTCATGTATTTATAAATGTACTACGATCGTGTTTTAGCTGTACATTCTGTTAAATATCGATGTCTACAGCTCCAACTTCCTTATAAAACGAAACTCGCAAGTGGTCAATTGGCAGCGGCAGGAATTGCTGTAATCTTCCACTTGGGCTGGCTTTAGTGTCTGGCCAAAATTACAGGCCAAATTGATGAAAGTTTAAGGGGACAGTGGCTGCTTTTTGGCCTATGTATTTATTTATTCATATATTGTTTTACTTCCTTCGCTAGACATCCCTCAAACTTAGAAAAATATTCCCTAGACCCCCCCTCAAGATAAATTTGTACATTTTTTGGTAGAAAAATGTCCCGGCCGAAGGCTGGTTCCTCTTATAATTACAGGCTCGCTATCGCTCGCCAGAAAAAAAGTCGACACCTAAATGTCACGATAGGTCTTAAAATTGACAACGAAATGGGACGAAATGTCTTAGAATCGCCAAACTAATGGGCCTAACGTCTTAACATCTCAAAACTAATATGCCGAACATGAGGGAGAAAGGGGTCCAGAAAAAGCAAGTAGTACCCCCTTAAACCACCAACCTCTTCTCTCTCTCCTCTTACTCCTTGTCCGCTCTCTCTCTCTCTCTCTCTCTCTCTCTCTCTCTCTCTCTCTCTCTCTCTCTCTCTTTATCTCTATCTCTCTCTCGTTATCTTTCTCTCTCTCTCTCTCTCGTTATCTCTCTCTCTCTCTCTCTCTCTCTCTCTCTCTCTCTCTCTCTCTCTCGTTATCTCTCTCTCTCTCTCTCGTTATCTCTCTCTCGTTATCTCTCTCTCTCTCTCGTTATCTTTCTCTCTCTCTCTCTCTCTCGTTATCTCTCTCTCTCTCTCTCGTTATCTCTCTCTCTCTCTCTCTCTCTCTCTCTCTTTTAGTAAGCTTCGGAATATATATATATATATATATATATATATAATAAATTATATGCAATACAACACACCTGTACTGAAAAGTTAAATAAGCCAAATGAATCAATAATTTAGCTGTAAAGCTATTAGAACAATGTATAGGCGTAATAACATTGTAAACATGATAGCTTAAGAGAGGTGACCTGCTGTAAAGCTATTAGAACAATGTATAGGCGTAATAACATTGTTAACATGATAGCTTAAGGGGGGTGACCTGCTGTAAAGCTATTAGAACAATGTATAGGCGTAATAACATTGTAAACATGATAGCTTAAGAGAGGTGACCTGCTGTAAAGCTATTAGAACAATGTATAGGCGTAATAACATTGTAAACATGATAGCTTAAGGGGGGTGACCTGCTTTTTGTTATTTCTGTCCTTTTCTCTCTTTCTCTGGCTTGTATCCATTCGGCCCCATTCAGCCAACTATTTTAAGACGTTTATCCGCATCTAGGTGTCAAATTTTTCCTGGCGATCGATAGCGAGTCGGCATTATATGAAGAAATCCGGCTACGCCGGAGAAATTTTTCTATCGAAAAAATTACAAATTTAGCCTGCTGTCAAACAAAAATAAAAAATATGCTGGCTCGCTACCGCTCACCAGTAAAAAATTGACACCTGGATGGGGATAAACGTCTTAAAACAGTAGGCTGAATGGGGCCAAATGGATACAAACCAGAGAAGGCGTATTTATTTGCTCATTTATTTAGCTTTCTATTATTTGTTTAGTTTCCTCGCTTGATCTTCACCAAGCTTAAGAAAACATGCCCCCAAAACCCTCCTTCAAGATAAATTTGTACAATTTTTGATAAAAAAAATTCAGCCAAGGGCCGGTTCTTCCTAAATTACAGGCTCGCTATCGCTCGCCAGGAAAAAATCGACTCCTAAATGGCACGAAAAGTATAAATATACAAAATGGGGCGAAAGGTCTTTAAATCACCAAACTAATGGACTGAACATCTTATAATGTCTAAACTAATGGAGCTAAACATGAGGGAGAAGGGGGGCCAGAAAAACGACCCATCTGCTCTTAACCCTTTCACGCACATATGACGCAGAGGTTGCCAGATTAGCAATAAGAAATAGAGTTAGTTCTCTCACTCTTATAATTACCTCTCCAAAATTAGTTTTCTGCCCACAGCTAACTCAAAGACAACTGCAGAGGTTGAAGTAACTAAACGAAAGGTTTCTAAATACCCCTGATGGTAACAAATGCTTTAAAGTATCCCCAATAGGCTCAAAATCGCGTCATATGTCGGAGAGGGTTAATACTGTTCAATGAAAAGTGAACCAACGCTACCGCCATATCCTTAGCCGTGACCAAATTCAAATGGAAAACTTGGGTCGAATTCTCCTCATAAAAGTCTGGTCATTCATTGTGACTCTCGTGGCCTTGGCAATAATGATCGAGACTTTCCTGGTCTCTCTCTATCTATCTATCTATCTATCTATCTATCTATCTATCTATCTATCTATCTATCTATCTCTCTCTCTCTCTCTCTCTCTCTCTCTCTCTCTGTCTCTGTCTCTGTCTCTCTCTCTCTCTCTCTCTCTCTCTCTCTCTCTCTCTCTCTCTCTCTCTCTCTCTCTCTCTCTCTCATAAATTACAGGCTCCCTATAGCTCGCCAAACAAATAAATATACACCTAAATGGCACGAAAGTTCTTAAAATTGACAATGAAATGGGGCAAAAGGTGATTTAATCGCCAAACCAGAATGATGGTGTAAAATTGCGTTCTCAAATACTGAAGGGTTAAAGTTCCGTTTTCTGTTGCGGCTTTCTGCGTGGGAGGTGTGCCGGAAAGAAAAGAAAACGTTATATATTATGTTTAATGTGAGAGAGAGAGAGAGAGAGAGAGAGAAAGAGAGAGAGAGAGAGAGAGGAGCGAGAGAGTGTGTGCGTGTGTGTATTTCTGTGTGTATTTCGGAGTGTGTATGTGTGTGTATAAGAGAGAGAGAGAGAGGGAGGGGGGTCCTTGAGGGAGTGGTAGAGAGGGGGGGTGGGGAGGGGGTCCTTGAGGGAGTGGCAGAGAGAGAGAGTGTGTGCGTGTGTGTATTTCGGAATGTTTATGTGTGTGTATAAGAGAGAGAGGGGAGAGAGAGAGAGAGAGAGAGAAAGAGGGGGGGTGGGGGGTGGAGAGAGAGGGAGATAGGAGAGAAAGTGGGTGTGTGTTTCTGTGTGTATTTAGGAGTTTGTATGTATAAGAGAGAGAGAGAGAGAGAGAGAGAGAGAGAAGAGCCAGACCACCTTGTTGATCTTACCCAACTGGGAAATATTTATCCCCTAGAAGTCAATTTCCAAACACTTTAATCTCAGAGTAAGAGAAGAAGAAACAATAATAAAAATGAAAAAAGGGAAACCAAATATTAATAATAATAATAATAATAATAATAATAATAATACAAATAATCTCGCGGTGCAAGAGCCATCACAAACGGTAGCGGAAATCAAGCAGGTTCGATTTGTTCATTTTGGCTCTTTAAGGAGAGATGGTTCACTTTTTGGGCGATTTTTGCATGTATTCATTATTTTTCTAGTTTCCTCCCTAGACCTCCATCAAATTTATAAAAAACATCCATTAGATCCCCCTTCTAGATTAATTTGTAAATTTTTTGGTAGAAAAATGTCCCGGCCGAAGACCAGTTCTTCCAACATTACAGGCTCACTATCGTTCACCAGGGAAAAAATCGACACCTAAATAGCACGAAAGGTCTAAATATTGACAACGAAATGGGGCGAAAGGTGTTAAAATCGCCAAACTAATGGGCCGAACGTCTTAAAATCTGAAAACTGATGGGGTTAAACATGAGGGAGAAAGGGGTCCAGAAAAGCGGCCCACCCCCCTTAAACAACTGTTGTCTTAGTGTTCAATGCCGTGGAGGTACCGGTAGCCGTTTAAGGGGGGTGACCTGTTTAAGGGGGGTGACCTGTTTAAGGGGGGTGACCTGTTTTGGTTCTGTCCCTTTCTATCTTTCTCTGGCTTGTATCCATTTGGCCCCATTCAGCCTACTGTTTTAAGACGTTTATCCCCATCCAGGTGTAACAATTTTACTGGTGAGCTGTAGCGAGCCAGCATATTTTTTATTTTTGTGTGACAGCAGGCTAAATTTGTAAATTTTTCGATAGAAAAATTTCTCCGGCGAAGCCGGATTTCTTCATAATGCTGGCTCGCTTCCGCTCGCCAGGAAAAAATCGACACCTAGATAGGGATAAACGCCTTAAAATAGTTGGCTGAATGGGGCCGAATGGATACAAGCCAGAGAAAGAGAGAAAAGGACAGAAATAACAAAAAGCAGGTCACCCCCCTTAAGAGGAGACGAAAAAACAAACTCATTTAGCAAAACACCCCTCTTCTTAACTGAATCGCAATCACCCATCTTCTCTCAGTATTCTCGGTGTCTCTTTTTCTTCTGATCTCTCTTGGAAAGACCATATTACCAATCTTGCTAAAATAGATTCCCAGTAGCTGGGTGTGCTCAACCTCCAGGGGTTCTTTACCCCTGCACAGCTTCTTGCTCTGTACGGGGTCACAATGCATCCATGTACGGTATTGAGTATTGTTCGCATGTGCGGGGAAGATCCTCTCACACAGCACTTCTTGACAAAGTAGAAAAGAAAGCCTTTCGTCTCATTAACTCACGTCCACTCACAGACTCTCTGCAATCTCTCTCTCTCTTCGCTGCAATGTTGCATATCTCTCGCTATTCTACCGCTATTACAATAATCAGTGTTCGTCAGAGCTCTCTCACAGTAAACCACCTCCTCTACGTAGAGTACGTAGCACCCGTCTTGCAACACAATTCCATCTCTACACTGTGCTACTCTCCAACCCAAGAGTAAAACGATACTCCCAATCTTTTTTCTATTCAACAGCTGAGCTTTGGAACTCCCTTTCTGAATCCATCATTCCCTCATCCTATGACTTAAAATTGCTTCAAACTCCGTGTGTCCAGGTATTTTGGCTCGAACATATCTTGATTTTGGCGCTGTCACTCTTACAACCCTGGGGGAGGCACTCGTCACAGGCAGTTTTGCCTGTTGTCTCCCTCATCCACATAGAACACAAAAGTAATAAATCCATCTAATACAATGACAGGGAAATCAGCATCAACATACCCAATGATGTTATAAAATAAAGGCATATCAAATAATTAAGTATATTACCGGTACTATTAATTTACCTTTCTATCCTAGCTATATTTAGACGATATGATGCAGCTTAGGAAGGATCTGTGGTAGTTAAAATGGTTGGCCGAGATAGTTTGAAGCCCTATTATGGCTAGAGGTCCTTCCTAAGCTGAATGGAATCGTCTAATAGTTGCCAGAATATAATGAAAAGGACGTCCCTGGTACTGAATGGGTTAAAATAGTTGGACATTATTACTACCGATGTACTTTTAAAATGGTATAATATTGTGGACACTTTAATTACCCTGTACATACCCATAATTGTGTAGAGCGTTTGTCAACACACCATTAATTTCAGCCTTGTTTCTGGTTTTCCAATCAGTTTCGCCCGGACGTAATTATGAATGCAAATTAGCCTCCAGTGACAAAAGGTTCCTAAATTTCCATATTCGCTTAACCCTTTCTGTACCAGCGACGTCTGTTATATTTTATTCTAGCATGATTTAATAGATTGTATGCAGCTTAGGAAGGATCTGTGGTAGCTAAAAGGTTGAATTGAGATAGTTTGTAGACTTTTCATGGTTAGAGGTCCTTCCTAAACTAAATAAAATCTTCTAAGAGCTGCCAGAATATAATGAAAAAGGATGTCATCGGTACAGTACGGGTTAAGGGGGTAGTGGTTATTTTTGGGTTTATTTGTATATTTATTTTTGTTTTATAGTTTTACCGATAGACCTCCAATCTAGTTTCAAAATACACCCCTCAAGATAAATGTGTACATTTTTCGGTGGAAAAATGTCTCGGCCCAAGGCCGATTCCTCCTAGAACTACAGGCTCGCTATCGCATCGACCCCTAAATGGCACCAAAGGTCTATGAACTGACAAAGAAATGGGGTGAAAGGTCTATGTACTGAAAGGTCAATGTACTGACAAGTAAATGAGGCGAAAGGTCTTATAATCGCCAAACTAATGGAACGAACGTCTTAAAATATCAAATCTAATGGGACTAAACATGAGGGAGAAAAAGAAAGCTCAGAAATTATTGGGCTATATTAAGAGGCAATTTAAGTATAGAAATAGGGAAATAATCCTCTAACTTTACAACGCTCTGATACGGCCTCTCCTGGAGTATGCTGTTCAATTCTGGTCTCCAGCACTCAGGACAGATATAGAGGGACTGGAAAAAGTACAAGCTAGGGCTACAAAGCTTATTCCTTTGGTTAGAAGAATGAGCTACGAGGACCGGTTGAGAGCTCTTGATCTCTTCCCGTTGGAGACACGCAGACTACGAGGTCAGCTCATTGAAGTTTATAATATACTTAATGGGTTTGACAATGTGGATTACAGCAAAATATTTAGCCTCAATGTGAATACAACTCGCAACCATGGCTGGAAATTAGAATTGAACAGGTTCAGCACTAGTATTTGTGGAAACTTTTTCACATATAAGATCTGTTCTACCTGGAACAAACTTCCCTCCGAAGTTGTAAATAGTTCTTCAGTAGAGCAGTTCAAGAAGAGAGTATAGATAGTATTTTGCACACTGTAAAGAGTGTAGTGCACTAAACAGTCTCTCTCCTTCCACTTTGAGTATCTCCTCGGAATGGACCGCAAGGTCTCTGAGATACTAACTATTCCTCTCTCTCTCTCTCTCCTCTCTCTCCTCTCTCTCCTCTCTCTCTCTCTCTCTCTCTCTCTCTCTCTCTCTCTCCTCTCTCATCTCTCTCCTCTCTCTCCTCTCCTCTCTCTCCTCTTCCTCATCTCGGCGTCTCTCTCTCTCTCTCTCTCTCTCTCTCTCTCTCTGTGGATTTCACACACATTGGTATCAAGGGTCTGGGCGAACTATTGATTTTGATTGTATTATTGTGTTGTGAGCCACCATCACTTATAGACGGGTGACCAGACCTCTATGCACCTCTGATCCACAACCATATCCCTTCATCACTCACTATCATCATTATCATCACCATATCCCTTCATCACTCACTATCATCATTATCATCACCATACATTACAACCCTTCATCACTCACTATCATCACCATACACTACCCTTCATCACTCACTATCATCATTATCATAACCATATCACCACTATACACTTCTGACCCACCATCACCACCATATCCCTTCATCACTCACTATCATCATTATCATAACCATATCACCACTATACACCTCTGACCCACCATCACCACCATATCCCTTCATCACTCACTATCATCATTATCATCACCATATCACCACTATACACCTCTGACCCACCATCACCACCATATCCCTTCATCACTCACTATCATCATTATCATAACCATATCACACTATACACCTCTGACCCACCATCACCACCATATCCCTTCATCACTCACTATCATCATATCATCACCATATCATCACTATACACCTCTGACCCACCATCACCACCATATCCCTTCATCACTCACTATCATCATTATCTAACCATATCACCACTATACACCTCTGACCCACCATCACACCATATCCTTTCATCACTCACGATCATCATTATCATCACCATATCACCACTAGACACCTCTGACCCACCATCACCACCATATCCCTTTCATCACTCACGATCACTATCATCATTATCATACCACCATATCACCACTATACACCTCTGACCTACCACCATATCCCTTCAATCACTCACTATCATCATTATCATCATCACCATATCACCACTATAACACCTCTGACCCACCATCACCACCATATCCCTTCATCACTCACTATCATCATTATCATCACCATATCACCACTATACACCTCTGACCCACCATCACCACCATATCCCTTCATCACTCACTATCATCATTATCATAACCATATCACCACTATACACCTCTGACCCACCATCACCACCATATCCCTTCATCACTCACTATCATCATTATCATCACCATATCCCCACTATAGCACCCTCTGACCTACCACCATATCCCTTCATCACTCACTATCATCATTATCATAACCATATCACCACTATACACCTCTGACCCACCATCACCACCATATCCTTTCATCACTCACTATCATCATTATCATCACCATATCACCACTATACACCTCTGACCCACCATCACCACCATATCCCTTCATCACTCACTATCATCATTATCATAACCATATCACCATACACCTCTGAACCCACATCACCACCATATCCCTTCATCACTCACTATCATCATTATCATCACCATATCACCACTATACACCTCTGACCTACCACCATATCCCTTCATCACTCACTATCATCATTATCATCACCATATCACCACTATACACCTCTGACCCACCATCACCACCATATCCCTTCATCACTCACTATCATCATTATCATCACCATATCACCACTATACACCTCTGACCCACCATCACCACCATATCCCTTCATCACTCACTATCATCATTATCATCACCATATCACCACTATACACCTCTGACCCACCATCACCACCATATCCCTTCATCACTCACTATCATCATTATCATAACCATATCACCACTATACACCTCTGACCCACCATCACCACCATAATATCCTTTCATCACTCACTATCATCATTATCACATAACCATATCACCACTATACACCTCTGACCCACCATCACCACCATATCCCTTCATCACTCACTATCATCATTATCATCACCATATCACCACTATACACCTCTGACCTACCACCATATCCCTTCATCACTCACTATCATCATTATCATCACCATATCACCACTATAACACCTCTGACCCCACCATCAACCACCATATCCCTTCATCACCTCACTATCATCATATCAATCACCATATCACCACTATACACCTCTGACCCACCATCACCACCATATCCCTTCATCACTCACTATCATCATTATCATAACCATATCACCACTATACACCTCTGACCCACCATCACCACCATATCCTTTCATCACTCACTAATCATCATTATCCATCACCATATCACCACTATACACCTCTGACCCACCATCACCACCATATCCCTTCATCACTCACTATCATCATTATCATCACCATATCACCACTATACACCTCTGACCCACCATCACCACCATATCCCTTCATCACTCACTATCATCATTATCATAACCATATCACCACTATACACCTCTGACCCACCATCACCACCATATCCCTTCATCACTCACTATCAGCATTATCATCACCATATCACCACTATACACCTCTGACCCACCATCACCACCATATCCCTTCATCACTCACTATCATCATTATCATCACCATCATCATCATTACATATCTGACCTACCACCATATCCCTTCATCACTCACTATCATCATTATCACCACCATCCTCTACCTCCTCATCATCATCTTCATTATCATATCTTTCACCATCATCATAATTTTCATCATCTATCACTATCAAAACGATCATTATCATCATTGCTAATAATCTTCATAATTATTAGCATTATCATCTTCATCAGCATAATTACTATCATTTTAAATAATTTATGTATCTATCTACCTACCTACCTACCTATCTCTATATATCTCTCTATCTATCTGTATATATCTATATATCTATCTATATATGTGCGCTAAGAACTTTTAGCTTAATGTATATTACGTAAATAACTCTGTAAAAAGTGTATGTATATGTCTTTTATGAAATAAAATGATGACTGACTGACTATATATCTATCTATTTCTCTCTCTATATATATATATATCTATCTATCTAATATATCTCTATCTATCTATCTATGTACCTATTGCCGGATGCCGTGATCCGCGAAGGGGACCTGTTTTCAGGTTTTTGTAATCACATGGATCATACAAATTTCAAATATGTTTTGAAATAAATACCAACAAAGTTAATCAGTTGCTCGTATTTCTGAATGTTGATTATGGGTATGGACTCATATGAGAGGCTAATAACAAGAATGGCACCAATATGGCGAAGGTTGGCCGATTTCAGCTATTATGGGTGCACTTCAGGAGAGCCTCGTTCGCTTGGCCTGGGGGTGGGAAAGGTGCATGGTGGGGTTGCAGATTGACTATTCATGGAACAAATAGTCGATCCTGGAGGCTGTGTTTGCTCTGTGGCCCAGTCTGTTGTGTTCTATGGTGACTCTGTCCTGTGTGTGTCTGTCTGTATGTGTGAGTATGTGTGAGTGTGTGTGTGTGTGTGTGTGTGTGTGTGTGTGTGTGTATGAGAGAGAGAGAGAGAGTCTTTGTTTGTTATTTGGCCCAGTCTGTCGTGTTCTATGGCGACTGTCCTGTGTGTGTGTGACAGTGTATGTGTGTGTGTCTGTCTGTCTGTGTGTGTGTGAGATAGTGTGTGTTACTCAGTTACTTGTTCGTCAAGGGGAATCCACGCAATGCGAGCTAAGCTCATTATTATCGCGCCTCCTTAACTGGGAATGTATTGCGTGAAATGCATGTTTAGTGTTTTATGTACTGTTGGAGTGGCAGTGGATGTGTGTGTAGTCTGTATTTTAGCCAATTGGCGACATCGGAAACGAAGGCTTAGGGTGGATCTGTATGGTACCATTCTCACTATAGACGGTACCGTCTCGCCCGAAGGCTTAGGTAGCCATCAGCTTAGGTGAACCATATGATACCCATCTCGCCTTGTACCATTTTTGCCAACCCCAGATGGGACGTCACAACGTCGTCCACTTATTCCAGGTACCTATTTGCAGCTAGGTGAACTGAGGCTAACACATGAAAGGAGACAAGCCCAATTTGTCTCCGCCCGGCCGGGGATTGAACCCCCGACCCCTCGTGTGTGAGACGAGAGCTCTACCTACTAGGCTACGGGCTGTGTGTGTGTGTGTGTGTGTGTGTGTGTGTGTGTGTGTGTGTGTGTGTGTGTGTGTGTGTGTGTGTGTGTGTGTGTGTGTGTGTGTGTGTGAGATAAGGCGGTGTGTCCTCTGTGACCCACTAAGGTGACTCTCTCCTGTGTCTGTGTGTGTGTGTGTGTCTGTCTGTGTGTGTGTGTGAGTCTGTCTGTCTGTCTGTGTGTGTGTGTCTGTCTGTGTGACAGTGTGTGTGTGAGGTAAGGCGGTGTGTCCTCTGTGACCCACTAAGGTGACTCTCTCCTGTGTGTGTGTGTGTGTGTGTCTGTCTGTGTCTGTCTGTCTGTCTGTGTGTGTGTGTCTGTGTCTGTCTGTCTGTCTGTGTGTGTGTGTCTGTCTGTGTGACAGTGTGTGTGTGAGGTAAGGCGGTGTGTCCTCTGTGACCCACTAAGGTGACTCTCTCCTGTGTCTGTGTGTGTGTCTGTCTGTCTGTGTCTGTCTGTCTGTCTGTGTGTGTGTGTCTGTCTGTGTCTGTCTGTCTGTCTGTCTGTGTGTGTCTGTCTGTGTGACAGTGTGTGTGTGAGGTAAGGCGGTGTGTCCTCTGTGACCCACTAAGGTGACTCTCTCCTGTGTCTGTGTCTGTGTGTGTGTCTGTCTGTCTGTGTCTGTCTGTCTGTCTGTGTGTGTGTGTCTGTCTGTGTGACAGTGTGTGTGTGAGGTAAGGCGGTGTGTCCTCTGTGACCCACTAAGGTGACTCTCTCCTGTGTCTGTGTCTGTGTGTGTGTCTGTCTGTCTGTGTCTGTCTGTCTGTCTGTGTGTGTGTGTCTGTCTGTGTGACAGTGTGTGTGTGTGTGAGGTAAGGCGGTGTGTCCTCTGTGACCCACTAAGGTGACTCTCTCCTGTGTCTGTGTCTGTGTGTGTGTCTGTCTGTCTGTGTCTGTCTGTCTGTCTGTGTGTGTGTGTCTGTCTGTGTGACAGTGTGTGTGTGTGTGTGAGGTAAGGCGGTGTGTCCTCTGTGACCCACTAAGGTGACTCTCTCCTGTGTCTGTGTGTGTGTTTTTGTTTTCTGTATGTGGATGAGGGAGACAAAAGGCAAAACTTCCTGTGACGAGTGCCTCCCCCAGAGTTGAAAGAGTGACGGCCAAAATCAAAGGACGTTCGAGCCAAAATACCTGGACACATGGAGTTTGAAGCAATTTAAGTCATAGGAAGAGGGAAAGACTGAATCTGGGAGAGAGTTCTAGAGCTCAGCTGTTGAATCGAAGAAAGCCTGAGAATAACGTTTCCCTCTTGGGTTGGAGAGTTGCACAGAGTAGGGGTGGGATTGTGTTGCAAGACGGGTACTACGTACCGTAGGTAGAGGAGTTGGTATACACTGGGAGAGCTCTGAGGAACACTGATTATTATAGTAGCGATAGAATAGCGAGAGAGATGCAACATTGCGGCGAAGAGAGAGAGAGAGATTGCAGAGAGTTGGTGAGTGGACGGGAGTTAACGATACGAAAGGCTTTCCTTTCTACTTTGTCTAGGAGTGTGGTGTGAGAGGATCCTCCCCACACATGTGAACAATACTCAATACAAGGGCGCACTGTGACCCTTTTAGCCTGTAATTGTGGAGGAACCGGCCTTCGGCCGTTATATTTTTCTACCGAAAAATGTACGAATTAGTCTTGTAGGGGGATCTAATGGACGTTTTTTTTAAGTTTTATGGAGGGCTATGGAGGACAGTAAAACAAAAATTAATATATAAATAAATAGACCCCAACAAATAACCAATGTTGCCTTAACTGCGTACCGGTACCCCCCTAGATGAGAACACAATTTTCCCTAAACAATGTCCTCCCAAACCTCCTCCTCCTCCTCCTCCCAAACCTCCTCCTCCTCCCAAACCACCTCCTCCTCCTCCTCCTCCTCCTCCCCCCCTCAGCTCCACGTATTGTCCTGTCTTTATTACAGGTCTTAATACGTGGCCTGGTAATGGAGCTCTTGTTATTATTTACCCCTTCTGTACCGGCGATGTCTTTATTTTGGTTTATGCTTGCTATATTTAGACAATTGTGTGCAGTTTAAGAAGGATTTGTGGTAGTAAAAAGGGTTAAGTGAGATTGTTCAAAGCCTGTTTATTGCTGGAGGTCCTTTACAAGGTGAATAACATCGTTGTATAGTAGCCATAGTTAAGTTAAAAGTACGGCACTGGTACTGAAAGGGTTAAGAGACTCGGGTCCATTCGTGGGGTAAGTTATTCTTATACGTATAGCTTGGTTTACATATAGAGTTATGTAACAGCTCCTTCTGCTCCTGTGCAAGTTGTAGATGTAGTATCCTTTTCACATTGGCTATATATAATATAGTGAATGCTGTTACATCCCTTCTGTGTTCGAGTGTTTGTTGTGATCGCATATGCCTTTATTCTGCTCCAAGAGTTGCAATCAGGCTGCACGCTCGTTCTTCAATATTATCTGGAAGCCGTAAGTAGGAAGGTGAATATTCCCGTCAACTTAGGGGAACATATTCAAGATGGGAGCACACCTGGGCATCGTAGAGAACTCTATATACAACCTTCACGGTCAAGGAATCGCGCAATTCTACGTAGAGCTGTCAGTTTTATGGCAATTAGCCAGGTCCTGGACATGAGAAAACATTTAATTCTACGTGCATGAAGGAGACAAAGGGTAATGCTGCCTGTAACAAATGCCCCACCCACCCACCCACCCCCAAAAAAAAAAAAGTTAAATGAGTGATAGGGAGTTAAATTCAAGGTACATTAAATTAAAACTGTTTGGACTCACAAGGCTTGAAACAATAAGTCATAGGATGAGGGAAAGTGCCTTCCTACTGTTCACATAGCTAAAAACCTCTTTAGGACTCTCTTTGCAGAGGCTGCAACTCTGAGTTCTTCATTCAGAGATTTCACTCTCCTACACATATTTCACTCTCCTACATATATTTCACTCTCCTACACATATTTCACTGTCCTACGCATATTTCACTGTCCTACACATATTTCACTCTCCTACACATATTTCACTGTCCTACACATATTTCACTCTCCTACACATATTTCACTCTCCTACACATATTTCACTCTCCTACACATATTTCACTGTCCTACACATATTTCACTCTCCTACACATATTTCACTCTCCTACACATATTTCACTCTCCTACATATATTTCACTGTCCTACACATATTTCACTCTCCTACACATATTTCACTCTCCTACACATATTTCACTCTCCTACATATATTTCACTCTCCTACACATATTTCACTCTCCTACACATATTTCACTCTCCTACACATATTTCACTCTCCTACACATATTTCACCCTCCTACACATATTTTTGAAGGAATTTATATTGCTTTGGTTCTAACTTCTTTTGGCCTTTCTGTATGCAAACTTTCCTTTTCTAATTACTGAAGCTATATCACTTGTGAAGTCACTGTCATACGTGTGTGTGTGTGTATTCATAATTGTAGTTGACATGCTTCATAGACATTATCATCAATGTCAATTAGCCGTCTTCTTACTCAAGGGAGATGGTAACTGTTGGCTATGTCACAGAAAACCTTCAACCTGAGCGAGATTTGATCCCGAGTCTGCTAGGTAGCAGGCGGGAATGGTACCTCTGAGTTAGCTGCACTTGTGTGTGTGTGTGTGTATTCACTTGCTTGTTCGTCAAGGGGAATCCACGCAATGCGAGCTAAGCTCATTATTATCGCGCCTCCTTAACTGGGAATGTATTGCGTGAAATGTATGTTAAGTGTTTATGTATCGTTGGAATGGCTGTGGATGTGTGTGTAGTCTGTATTTTAGACAATTGGTGACATCTGGAAACGAAGGCTTAGGATTAATCTGTACGGTACCATTCTCACTACGGTACCAGTCTCACCCGAAGGCTTAGGTTGACCAGTAGCTTAGGTTGACCAGTACGATACCCATCTCACCTTGTAACCGATCACCAACCCCAGATGGGACGTCACAACGTCGTCCACTTATACCAGGTTCCTATCTATACTGCTAGGTGAACAGAGGCTACACCGTTAGGAGACTTGCCCAAATGTCTCTTGCCGGGTCTCGAACCCGGGACCTTCTGGTTGTGAGCCAGACGCGCTATCAGTTACGCCACGGGGAGGTGTGTGTGTGTGTGTGTGTGTGTGAGAGAAAGAGAGAGAGATAGAGTAAGAGTGAGAGATGCTACTAGACCCCGTGGCACCAATATGGCGTAGGTTGGCCGCTCAGTGTTTACCACAGGGTCTCTAGCTGGCACCACCAAGCCGTCTTACTTACGCTCTTCCGCTACTGTCAATCATATCCTTCACCATATTGAGTGAGAGAGAGTGTGAGTGTATGTGTGTGTGAGAGAGAGTGTGTGTGTGTGTTAGAGAGAGAGAGAGAGAAATGGGGGGAGGGGGAGAGATAGATTTGTCCTTATTATTCTTAGCCGTTTGTCTTGAGCACATGAGTGATTTTTTTTATTTCGCTCTGTACTGACAGCTACATTATTTATTGTTTATTATTACTATGTAGCCTTTTATTAGCCCTTCCTATAGTGTGTTCATTATAATCTATGTAGCCTTTTATTAGCCCTTGCTATAGTGTGTTCATTATAATCTATGTAGCCTTTTATTAGCCCTTCCTATAGTGTGTTCATTATAATCTATGTAGCCTTTTATTAGCCCTTCCTATAGTGTGTTCATTATAATCTATGTAGCCTTTTATTAGCCCTTCCTATAGTGTGTTCATTATAATCTGGCCAAAATCATTAAGGGAGACGTACCGTTTTTTTCTTCTTCTATTAATTCATGTATTCCTTTATTTCTTAGTTTTCTCCCTAGGCCTCCATCAAGCTTAGAAAAGCACCCCCAAGACCCCCCTTCAAGATAAATTTGTAAATTTTTCGGTAGAAAAATGTCTCGGCCGAAGGCCGGTTCCTCTTAAAATTTCAGGCTCGCTATCGCTCGCCAGGAAATGATCGACACATAAATGGCACGAAAGGTCTTAAAATTGACACCGAAATGGGGCAAAAGGTGTTAAAATTGCCAAACTAATGTGCCGAACGTCTTGTAATCTCAAAACAATTGGGACTTAATATGAGGGAGAAAGGGGACCAGAAAAACAACCCATCTCCCCTTAACCTCAACAGTCCATCACCCTCACCTTAAGCAACAACCTCTATAATTAAGAAAGGACTATAATAATCTAGGTAATTAAGAAAGGACTATAATAATCTAGGTAATTAAGAAAGGACTATAATAATCTAGGTAATTAAGAAGGACTATAATAATCTAGGTAATTAAGAAAGGACTATAATAATCTAGGTAATTAAGAAAGGACTATAATAATCTAGGTAATTAAGAAAGGACTATAATAATCTAGGTAATTAAGAAAGGACTATAATAATCTAGGTAATTAAGAAAGGACTATAATAATCTAGGTAATTAAGAAAGGACTATAATAATCTAGGTAATATAATATACCATTTGGGAAGAGTAAGCCAGAAAATAGGTGTGTAGATATACCGCCCATTTGATCGAGCCCTTTTGGAGCTGCACAAGTTTGGGTTAACCCCTTGAAGCTCTGACGCGTTTTAGCAGATTATTTTGGCTATCATTAGACGACTGTATGCAGCTTAGGAAGGATCTGTGGGGTATTAGAAAGGTAAAGGCTATCTCAATCAACCCTCTGACTTCCATATACCCCTTCCTAATCTGAATAAAATCGTCTAATCATTACCAGAAAACAGAAAAGAAATGCGTCTTGGATCTGGAAAGGGTTAAGATTACTGGTTAAATTATGATGAATACACAATAGGGTTATTTTAATTGTTTAGCAGCACTATATAGGGTGAAGTAAATATATATAGCATAAACATACTAACACACACACGGTATACACACGCGCTCACACATACACACACACTCCCACGTAGCCTATGCACCCATATCAATAATTACCCCCCCCCCTCTCCCCCCCCCCCTTTTTTTCTGTCTCAACCTCGGGACTGTAGACTGTTCAGTAGCCTACTAGCCTGTAACTCTTACGAGGCCCTGAGATTATCGATTGAAAGTTCGAGATGTAGGGTGCTTCATATGTGTCGCACTAGGTGTTCACAGTGGAGCTTCAAGGGGAGGTTTCCACTTGAAGGACTTTTTTCTTGACCCCTTTCTCCCTCATGTCTAGCCCCATCGCTTTTGAAATTTTAAGACGTTTGCCCCATTAGTTTGGTGATTTTAAGAATTTCCGCCCCATTCTGTCAATTTTAAGACCTTTCGTGCCATTTAGGCGTCGATTTTATCCTGGCGAGCGATAGCGAGCCTGTAATTTAAGAGTAACCGGCCTTCGGCCGGGAAATTTTTCTACCGAAAAATGTACACATTTATCTTGAAAGGGGGTCAAGGGGGTGACATTTTAAGATTGCTGGAGGAGTAGGAAACAAACTAAAAACCTCCCCTTAATGTGTTGGTTGCTTCTTCTCTGCCACACTAGATAACGACACCTTATTTATACACCGGCACGTCTCTTGATTTGGAGAGAGCAGCTATACGGTCGTTCACAGCATCTTGGAATATGGTCGGGCATCTTCTATGCTATGAATTGGTGACGATATAGGGGGTATTTTTTTGACGTGTCGGTGTAGCCATGGTACTTGTAGAACAGAAGGAACGATCTGATCACCTCGGAAAAAAACTTGACGTTTGGCGTTGGGTCGACTGAGGTCCTTTAGGTCCTTTAGGTCTGCAGTCCACCACGCTATCAACTGTGCTATCGACTCCCTCAAACACACAGATACACTTACTATGCACACAAGCACATATAAACATCCACTCTCAGCTCATCTAAACACACAGATACACATATTATGCACACAAGCACATATAAACATCCACTCTCAGCTCATCTAAACACACAGATACACATATTATGCACACAAGCACATATAAACATCCACTCTCAGCTCATCTAAACACACAGATACACATTATGCACACAAGCACATATAAACATCCACTCTCAGCTCATCTAAACACACAGATACACACATTATGCACACAAGCACATATAAACATCCACTCTCAGCTCATCTAAACACACAGATACACATATTATGCACACAAGCACATATAAACATCCACTCTCAGCTCATCTAAACACACATATATATACATTATGCACACACACAACACCTCCTCCTCCTATCCATTTATGGTGGGGTCACACATTCATGCATATTGCTCCCGTCAGCTCCCGTCCGGCGTAATCGCCAATTTATGTAAAGACGCGAGTAGTTCCTGCCGTGAATGCCCGTTCTTACCACGACTATTGCACTTCCCGACAGACGTACCGTAACGGGGCCAGTGTTACGTCAGACGTAATGGAGTCGTATTGAACTACGTACGTGTTTGCGACGTGCGTAAGCATAGCCCCGTTCGACCGCATGGGCTGCCCGATTTGCGGGAACACAGGCCACGCCCATGCCACGCCCCCACAAGACCGGCGTAGCTGAGGCCGCACGTCTTGGGATTTGTTAGGTCGTACCTGGACCGGTTCCGGCCAAACGTAGGCACACCCCGTCTGACCAAACACAGACATAGACAGTCTTTGTCAACCACGTCCGTCGGGGTTGCAATCTGGGAAGTACAAAAGGGCAGGACTGGCCACACCTTTCCCATTCCCATTCCCACTCATTCCTCTGCACCATGAACAACATCACGGAATTCATCCTGGAGGAGTTCAAATTTGTGAACTCCTTAATCAAACCGGAGATTAGGCATAACACTCGGCTCATACAATGCATCCTTGCCTACATAGAAGTCTTAAAACTACTTGCAATAGCAAACTCCATCCATCAAGAGGAACAAGAGAAGAGGAAGGTTGCAGAGTTCGAGGGGACAGGCGAGGTTGCAGGCGTCAAGGGGACAGGCGGTGATGAGGTTGCAGGCATCAAGGGGACAGGCGGTGAGGTTGCAGACGTCTTCTTCACGCTTCTCTTGGTAGCCTTGGTAGCCATGGTGACAGGGCAGGGCAGAGGGTGGCAGCAGAGGGTGACAGGGTGGCAGGCAGGGTGGCAGAGTAGCAGGGATGGTGGTGGTCGTCGTGGTGTGGTGAGAGGTATGCCGGCAGTACCTCCCGTTGTCCCTATATACCCCCCCGTACGACGTTGCCGCGTCTTCCCGGCAACACGCAGTGCGGCGGTGTTGCCAAACAAACATAAACTTCCACGTTCGACTGGAACTTTCCACGATGGACGGGAGCAGCTCACGTCTGACGGGCGAGCGGCTACGTCTGACGGGCGAGCTGCTACGTCTGACGGGGCTGCTCCCGTCAGACGGCCGTGGTGGCCCGGTCGGTCGTAAGCTTTCCCGTCTTTTGACATAGGTGAGGGCGAGCCCCGTATTTGATTCCACTCGAATCAACAACCGCGCGGCCTCGGCCGCACCCACAACATTCCCGACCCACGTGGGCTACTCGTTTCTACTCTCGCCATGCGTGAGTACCCCCCCCCCCCCCCCCCCCCCGACTGGCCGCAATTTAATTTACGTTTTGCGTATCATGCCCTTACGTTTTACGTAATCGGTTGCCAACTACCAATATACCTACAAAAGACGGGAGCTAACGGGAGCAATATACGTGAATGTGTGACCCCACCATTATCCACACTAAACAAGCACACCGCTATTCCTGCCAATGATTTACACCTTAAAAACAAAAAAATTCTTTAAGGGGAGGTTTCTAGTTTGTTTCCTACTCCTCCAGCAATCTTAAAATGTCACCCCTTTGACCCCCTTTCAAGATAAATTTGTACATTTTTCGGTAGAAAAATGTCCCGGCCAAAGGCCGGTTACTCTTAAATTATAGGCTCGCTATCGCTCGCCAGGATAAAATCGACACCTAAATTGCACGAAAGGTCTTAAAATTGACAGAATGGGACGGAAATTCTTAAAATCACCATACTAATGGGGCAAACGTCTTAAAATCTCAAAAACAATTGGGCTAACCATGAGGGAGAAAGGGTTCAAGAAAAAAATCCCTCAAGTGGAGACCTCCCCTTTTAATTCGGCTTTCTCAATCTTTCAACTTTGGGGGAGACACTTTTTGTAGGCAGCTTTGCCTTTTGTATCCTTCATACACATAACAAAAACAAAAACAACAAATATATATAAACGCACACATAAACATCCACTCTGGGGTCATCTAAATACCTACATATTGTTCTGAGCCTCCCATAGCGGCCTTCAACACAATACCATCCTCATCACCCCGGTAGCCAAACACTAATTTACACATACAGTAAGTAGACCAGCACAACACGAAAAAATTTTCAACATCAGTCCTAAAACGGAGTCCCTGCTTATTGAAAGGGAGTATCACACGAGAGATTTTACCCTCAATTTTCGATGATACACTAATTTCGCATCATATTTATATAATATAATAATAACGAGGACAACTGGTCATGCTGAATACGTTTAACCCCTTCTGTACCGGCGACGTCTCTTTAGTTTTATTCTAGCTATATTTAGACGATTTTGTGCAGCTTAAGAAGGATCTGCGCTAGTAAAAGGGTTAAGTAAGGTACTTCGAAACCTGTCAATTGCTGGAGGCCCTTTTGAAACTGAATACAATCGTCTAATGGTAACCAGATTAAAGTTACAAAGAAGTTGCCGATACAGAAGAAGCTAACACATTTGTCGACAATATTTCTGTGAACATTTTCACTGATATTGGAAATTAAACTAATGATGGATGTGTTTAGGTGACGGAATTAGTACATGCTATCATGATATCAATTTCAAGATTATATTTAACCACTTCTGTACCGGCGACGTCTTTTTCATTCTATTCTTACTATATTTAGACGATATTTTGCAGCTTAGGAAGGACCTCTAGCAATATTAGGGCTTCGAACTACCTCACTTTCTTAAACTGCACAAAATCGTCTAAATATAGCTAGAATAAAACACAAAATACGTCGCCGGTACAGAAGGGGTTAAACGTATTTAGCATGACTAGTTGTCCTCGTAATTATTATATTATATAATTATGATGCCAACTTAGATTTTCAGTAAAAATCAGTACTAGTGTATTTGTAATTTATGATCATTTCTGTCAAGTCTTGAAAGAGGGACATACACTCGACTCTTTTACGTAATAGTCGATTATAGAAACCCATGGAAACCTAAAATATGAAACCCATGGAAACCTAAAATATGAAACCCATGGAAACCTAAAATATGAAACCCATGGAAACCTAAAATATGAAACCCATGGAAACCTAAAATATGAAACCCATGGAAACCTAAAATATGAAACCCATGGAAACCTAAAATATGAA
>CM064573.1:8449939-8457439 GCA_032716605.1 Paralithodes platypus
AACACAGACAAAGACAGTCTTTGGTCAACCACGTCAGTCGGGGTTGCAATCTGGGAAGTACCAAAAGGGCCAGGACTGGCCCACACCTTTCCCATGTCCCATGTCCCCTTACTCATTCCTCTGCACCATGAACAAAACATCACGGAATTCATCCTGGAGGAGTTCAAATTGGTTAACTCCTTAATCAAAACGGAGATTAGGCATAACACTCGGCTTTCCATAACAAAATGCATCCTTGCCTACATAGAAGGTCCTTTTAAAAACTACTTGCAATAGGCAAAAACTCCATTCCATCAAGAGGAACAACGAGAAGAGGGAAGGTGAAAGGTTGCAGAAGTTCGACTGGGGGGACAGGCGAGAGGTTGCAGGCCTTCAAGGGGGACAGGGCGGGTGATGGAGGTGGTTGGCAGGCGTCTTAAAGGGGGGGGGGAAGGACAGGGCGGTGGTGAGGGTTGCAGACGTTTCTTCTTCACGCTTCTCTTGGTTAGCCTTGGTAAGCCATGGTTTGGAACAGGGCAGGGGCACGAGGGTGGCCGCAGGAGGGTGACAGGCGGGTGGCAGCAGCGGTGGCAGAGTAGCTAGGGAGGTGGTGCGTGGTCGTCGTGGTGTTGGTGAGAGGTATGCCGGCAGTACCTCCCGTTGTCCCGATATACCCCCCCGTACGACGTTTGCCGCCGTCGTCTTCCCGGCAACACGCCAGTGCGGCGGTGTTGCCAAAACAAACATAAACTTCCCACGTTCGACTGGAACTTTCCACGATGGACGGGAGCAGCTCACGTCTGACGGTTTTAGCGAGCGGCTACGTCTGACCGTGGCGAGGCTGCTCACGTTCTGACGGGGCTGCTCCCGTCAGACGGCTCGTGGTGGCTTCCGGTCGGTTCGTCGTATCGATCAAGCTTTCCCGTCTTTTGACATAGGTGAGGGCGAGCCCCCCAGTACTTGATTCCACTCGGAATCAACAACCCACGCGCGGGCCTCGGCCGCACCCACAAACATTCCCGGGACCCACGGCGGGGCTACTCCGTTCTCTACTCTCGCCATGCGTTGAGTACCCCCCCCCCGACTGGCGCCGCGCCCGCGCCCGCAAATTATGTTATTTTTTTTATTTATTTCTTTATTAATTTACGGTTTTGCCGGTATCTATGCTCCCTTCACGTTTTTACCTCTGGAATCGGTTGCCAACTACCAAATATACCTACACAAAAAAGACGGGAAGGCTTTTAACGGGTAGCAAATATACGTTGAATGGTGGGACCCCCACCATTCCCCACAATCCAACACTAAACAAGCCACACCGCTATTCCTGGCCCACAATGAATTTACACCTTTAGAAAACAAAAAAATTCTTTAAGGGGGGGAGGAGGGTTTCTAGTTTGTTTTCCTACTCCTCCAGCAATCTTAAAAATTGTCACCCCTTTGACCCCCTTACTTTCAACGATAAAATTTGTTACATTTTTTCGGTGTTACGAAAAATGTCACGGGCCAAAGGCCCGGTTTCACTCTTAAACTTATAGGCTCGCTATCGCTCTCGCCAGGTTTGATGATTTAAATCGACACCCTAAATTGCACGCGAAAAGGTCTTTAAAATTGACAGAATTGGGACGGAAAATTCTTAAAAATCACCATAACTAATGGCTGGCAAGCAAACAATGCAAACAGTCCTTAAAAATCTCAAAAAAACAATTGGGCTCTAACCCCCAATGAGGGAGAAAGAGGGGGAGAAAGGAAAGGGTTCAAGAAAAAAATTCTCCCTCAATGTGGAGACCTCCCCTTTCCTTTTCTTTTCTCTACCCTTTTAATTCGGCTTTCTCTCCCTTGTCGCAATCTTTCAACTTTGGGCGGGAAGACACCTTCTTTTTGTAGGCAGCTTGTGCCCTTTTTGTTTTTGTTGTATCCTTCATACACATAACAAAAACAAAAACAACAAATATATATAAACGCACACATAAACATCCACTCTGGGGTCATCTAACATACCTTACTATTGTTCTGAGCCTTCCCATTAGGCGGCCTTTCAACACGCAATTACATCCTCATTCACCCCGGTAGCCAAACACTAATTTACACCATTACAGTAAGTAGACCAGCACAACACGAAAAACATTTTCAAACATCAGTCCTAAAACGGAGGTCCCTGCTTATTGAAAGGGGAGTATCACACGAGAGATTTTAACCCTCAATTTTCGATGATTTGACACTAATTTCGCATCATATTTATATAATATAATAATAACGAGGGACAACTGGTTTCATGCTGAATACGTTTTAAACCCCTTCTGTTACCGGGCGGACGTCTCTTTAGTTTTTATTCTAGCTAATATTTAGACGATTTTGTGCCAGGCAGCTTAAGAAGATCTGCGCTAGTTAAAAAGGGTTTAAGTAAGGTCACTTCGAAACCTGTCAATTGCTGGAGGCCCTTTTGAAACTGAATAACAATCGTTCTAAATGGTAAACCAGATTAAAGTTACAACAGAAGTTGCCGATACAAGAAGAAGCTAACACATTGTTGTCGACAATTATTTACTGGTGGGAAACAATTTTCACTGATATTGGAAATTAAACTAATGGATGGAGATGTGTTCTAGGTGACGGAATTAGTACCATGCTATCATGATATCAATTTCAAGATTATATTTAACCCACCCTTCTGTACCCGGCGGCGACGTTCTTTTTCATTTCTATTCTTACTATATGTAGACGATATTTTGCAAGCTTAGGAAGGAACCTCTAGCAAATATTAGGGCCTTCGAACTACCATCACTGTTCTTAATAACTGACCCACAAAATCGTCTAATCTAATTATAGCTAGAAATTAAAACACAAAATACGTCGGCGGTTACAAGAAGGGGTTAAACGTATTTAGCATGACTAGTTGTCCTCGTAATT
This sequence comes from Paralithodes platypus, assembly GCA_032716605.1. Lineage (NCBI taxonomy): Eukaryota > Metazoa > Arthropoda > Malacostraca > Decapoda > Lithodidae > Paralithodes > Paralithodes platypus. The sequence goes on from CM064573.1 coordinate 8,452,826, forward strand.
ATTCATATTATATAATTATGATTTGTGTTGGTTCCAACTTAGATTTTCAAGTAAAAATCAGTTACCTAGTAGTATTGTGTAATTTATGACTAAATTTCTGTCAAGTCTTGAAAGAGGGACATACACTCGACTCTTTTACGTTAATAGTCGATTATAGAAACCCTATGGAAACCTAAACCCATGGAAACCTAAAATATGAAACCCATGGAAACCTAAAATATGAAACCCATGGAAACCTAAAATATGAGCAAGCTTGTCGGCGAAGTATTGGTTTTAGCTGTACTTTAATGGGATATTTTTAGTTTGCTTCCTAGACCCCCATCAAGCTTTTAAAAAAATACCCCCAAGACCCACCATTGATATAAATTTGTACATTTTTCGGTAGAAAAATTTCCTGGCCGAAGTCTGGATCTTCCTAAATTACAGGCTCGCTATCGCTCGCCATGAAAAAATCGACACCTAAATGGCACGAAAGGTCTTGAAATTGACAGACATTGGGCGAAATTTCTTTAAATCGCCAAACTAACGGGGCGAACGTCTTAAAATCTCAAAACTAACGGGGATAAACATGAGGGTGAGGCAGATTTGAAAAAAATTACGTACCGGTAAGTGAAAATCTGCCCTTAACCGACCCACGGACGATATTATGGTTCGTGACTGTACCCACACTGTCAAAAATCTAGGTATGAAAAAGGTAAACAATGTGTCCATGATAATATGCCGTTATTGATGTATGCTGATATTAACCCGTTCAGTACTAGGGACGTCCTTTTCATCATATTCTGGCACCTGTTAGACGATTTTATTTTAGATTAGGAAGGACCTCTAGCAATAATAAGGCTTCAAACTATAACTACCACAGATCCTTCCTAAGCTGCATAAAATCGTGTAAATATAGCTAGAACAAAATATAGCAGACGTCACTGTTACAGAAAGTGTTAATAAACCCATCTAATATACTGTATAATGATAGAAAGGTATATTACTATCAATATACCCAGCGAGTTTATTGACCCTGATATTAATAAAAAATCTAATTGTATAATATAGAAAGGTAGATTACTATCAATATGCCCAGCGAGTTTATTGACCCTGATATTAATAAACCCATCTAATATATAATAATAGAAAGGTATATTACTATCAATATACCCAGCGAGTTTATTGACCCTGATATTAATAAACCCATCTAATATATAATAATAGAAAGGTATATTACTATCAATATACCCAGTGAGTTTATTGACCCTGATATTAATAAACCCATCTAATATATAATGATAGAAAGGTATATTACTATCAATATACCCAGTGAGTTATTGACCCTGATATTAATAAACCCATCTAATATATAATGATAGAAAGGTATATTACTATCAATATACCCAGCGAGTTTATTGACCCTGATATTAATAAACCCATCTAATATATAATAATAGAAAGGTATATTACTATCAATATACCCAGCGAGTTTATTGACCCTGATATTAATAAACCCATCTAATATAATAATAGAAAGGTATATTACTATCAATATACCCAGTGAGTTTATTGACCCTGATATTAATAAACCCATCTAATATATAATGATAGAAAGGTATATTACTATCAATATACCCAGCGAGTTTATTGACCCCTGATATTAATAAAACCCATCTAATATATAATGATGGAAAGGTATATTACTATCAATATACCCAGTGAGTTTATTGACCCTGATATTAATAAACCCATCTAATATATATGATAGAAAGGTATATTACTATCAATATACCCAGCGAGTTTATTGACCCTGATATTAATAAACCCATCTAATATATAATGATAGAAAGGTATATTACTATCAATATAACCCAGCGAGTTTATTGACCCTGATATTAATAAACCCATCTAATATATAATAATAGAAAGGTATATTACTATCAATATACCCAGCGAGTTTATTGACCCTGATATTAATAAAACCCATCTAATATATAATAATAGAAAGGTATATTACTATCAATATACCCAGCGAGTTTATTGACCCTGATATTAATAAACCCATCTAATATAAAATGATAGAAAGGTATATTACTATCAATATACCCAGCGAGTTTATTGACCCTGATATTAATAAACCCATCTAATATAAAATGATAGAAAGGTATATTACTATCAATATACCCAGCGAGTTTATTGACCCTGATATTAATAAACCCATCTAATATATAATGATGGAAAGGTATATTACTATTAATATACCCAGTGAGTTTATTGACCCTGATATTAATAAACCCATCTAATATATAATGATAGAAAGGTATATGTACTATCAAATATACCCAGCGAGTTTATTGACCCTGATATTAATAAAACCCATCTAATATAATGATAGAAAGGTATATTACTATCAATATACCCAGCGAGTTTATTGACCCTGATATACCCATCTAATATATAATAATAGAAAGGTATATTACTATCAATATACCCAGCGAGTTTATTGACCCTGATATTAATAAACCCATCTAATATATAATAATAGAAAGGTATATTACTATCAATATACCCAGCGAGTTTATTGACCCTGATATTAATAAACCCATCTAATATATAATGATGGAAAGGTATATTACTATCAATATACCCAGTGAGTTTATTGACCCTGATATTAATAAACCCATCTAATATATAATGATAGAAAGGTATATTACTATCAATATACCCAGCGAGTTTATTGACCCTGATATTAATAAACCCATCTAATATATAATGATAGAAAGGTATATTACTATCAATATACCCAGCGAGTTTATTGACCCTGATATTAATAAACCCATCTAATATATAATAATAGAAAGGTATATTACTATCAATATACCCAGCGAGTTTATTGACCCTGATATTAATAAACCCATCTAATATATAATAATAGAAAGGTATATTACTATCAATATCCCCAGCGAGTTTATTGACCCTGATATTAATAAACCCATCTAATATATAATGATAGAAAGGTATATTACTATCAATATACCCAGCGAGTTTATTGACCCTGATATTAATAAACCCATCTAATATAATAATAGGAAGGTGTATCACTATCAGTATACCCAGCGAATTTATTGACCCTGATATTAATAAACCCATCTAATATATAATGATGGAAAGGTATATTACTATCAATATACCCAGTGAGTTTATTGACCCTGATATTAATAAACCCATCTAATATATAATGATAGAAAGGTATATTACTATCAATATACCCAGCGAGTTTATTGACCCTGATATTAATAAACCCATCTAATATATAATGATTGAAAGGTATATTACTATCAATATACCCAGCGAGTTTATTGACCCTGATATTAATTAAACCCATCTAATATATAATGATAGGAAAGGTAATTACTATCAATATACCCAGCGAGTTTATTGACCCTGATATTAATAAACCCATCTAATATATAATGATAGAAAGGTATATTACTATCAATATACCCAGCGAGTTTATTGACCCTGATATTAATAAACCCATCAAATATATAATGATAGAAAGGTATATTACTATCAATATACCCAGCGAGTTTATTGACCCTGATATTAATAAACCCATCTAATATATAAAGAGAAAGGTATATTACTATCAATATACCCAGCGAGTTTATTGACCCTGATATTAATAAACCCATCTAATATATAATAATAGAAAGGTATATTACTATCAATATACCTAGCGAGTTTATTGACCCTGATATTAATAAACCCATCTAATATATAATACAGTAATAGAAAGGTATATTACTATCAATATACCCAGCGAGTTTATTGACCCTGATATTAATAAACCCATCTAATATATAATGATAGAAAGGTATATTACTATCAATATACCCAGCGAGTTTATTGACCCTGATATTAATAAACCCATCTAATATATAATAATAGAAAGGTATATACTATCATATACCCAGCCAGTTTATTGACCCTGATATTATAAACCCATCAATATATAATAATAGAAAGGTATATTACTATCAATATACCCAGCGAGTTTATTGACCCTGATATTAATAAACCCATCTAATATATAATAATAGAAAGGTATATTACTATCAATATACCCAGCGAGTTTATTGACACTGATATTAATAAACCCATCTAATATATAATAATAGAAAGGTATATTACTATCAATATACCCAGCGAGTTTATTGACCCTGATATTAATAAACCCATCTAATATATAATGATAGAAAGGTATATTACTATCAATATACCCAGCGAGTTTATTGACCCTGATATTAATAAAGCCATCTAATATATAATGATAGAAAGGTATATTACTAGCAATATACCCAGCGAGTTTATTGACCCTGAAATTAATAATAAACCCATCTAATATATAATGATAGAAAGGTATATTACTATCAATATACCCAGCGAGTTTATTGACCCTGATATAATAAACCCATCTAATATATAATGATAGAAAGGTATATTACTATCAATATACCCACGGAGTTTATTGACCCTGATATTAATAAACCCATCTAATATATAATGATAGAAAGGTATATTACTATCAATATACCCAGCGAGTTTATTGACCCTGATATTAATAAAACC